>OY977935.1:24293248-24893248 GCA_963854355.1 Epinotia brunnichana
CCTGCGTCAGCTCTTCCACCAGCGACCGGTGGTTTTCCAACAGCTGTCTTCCGTGCTGCGGACCAAAACAACATTATCTTTATTTGCGTCGTCCAATATTGTCTGACTTTTTTTGTCCTTAGAGTATAGCGTTCTACAGAGGAGCTACATGCGTTGCTAAAGGCCGAAACGCACAGACAGCGCTGGCGGCGCGGTGCGGTGCGGCGCGGAGGCGGTACCGGTTGTAATGTTCGAGCTAATATGAAAGGATCCGCATAGAGCGGCGCGGTGCGCTGCGGTATTCTGTGCGGACCCTTTCATATTATTATTATTATTTTATTTTTTAGACAGGCAGCTGACGCTGATACGTCTAAATCATAGTTCCTTAGCACAGGTTCACATTGCTATGCTCGAACATTACAACTGGTACCGCCTCCGCGCCGCACCGCACCGCGCCGCCACCGCTGTCTGTGCGTTTCCAGCTTTAGGGACGGAAAGGCTCTATGTAGCCAAATTAAGAACTGGTCTTAAAACGGCTGACAGCTTACCATAAACAACATACCTAATTTGGGCGGGTAATGGTTTATTTGCCGCAACCTCGTACTAAGTGTACTAACTCAATTGCGGCAAACAAAAAAAAGTGGAACTGTGACAAATGATAATCTCTTCGTGTCACACTTATTGAGATTTGAATACTGCCATCTGGCTCGGTCGTGGTATTATTATTACCATAGCTTGTCGTGAGTATTATAGGTCCATGTGATGGTTTATAAATTTTGCGCGAGTTAAAAAGTTGTAATAGCGTTATTGAGATGAGGGGCTTACTTAAGTTAAGGCTTACTAGAATGCCTTTTATGTACTTAATATATTTAAGAATCTCTTGCGCAAGTGTAATTGGTATTAACCGTTCTTGTGATCTAAATAAATTAATTAAATGATGTATATGAAAGTTTACAACCGACGCAAAATTATTACTACACCGACAAAACTGCGTAAATAAAACGGAGGCTTCAGGGTATATATTTCAAGTGTCAGTGTTGTCGATTGTTAAAAACAAAGATATCGGGCTGTTTTCGTATTTGATGACCGCTTGTTCCCTTATAAGGTAAACGTCCGAGTGCTCGACGCTGTACTAGTATATGGCATGGGCACTCTATGTCTAAGTCATCATCATCATATCGTCCACTGCTGGACATAGGCCTCCCCCAAAGAGTGCCACAAGGACATGTCCTGCGCCACCCGCATCCAGCGAACTCCCGCGACCATTACCAGGTCATCAGTCCACATTGTGGGGGGCCTCCCTCATAGGTCAAAATCCTCTTAGTTAGAATTTGACCCATATTGCTTTGACATAGTGTGCCCATGCCATATACTAGTACAGTCAGCATCAAAAGCAACTACGCAATCGAAGACGTCAAAAGTTCTTATTCCCTTTTAATAAAAACTTTTGACGTCTTCGTTTGCGTAGCTACTTTTGATGGTGTCTGTACAGCGTCGAGCACTCGGACGTTTACCCCACGAGTAGTATATGGCCCGGCCACGACTTTCAGTAACAAGGGCAGTCTGGTGCACCATACGTGCAAGCCAGAGACCGGAGCATGGCGTACCGCTGCCTCCGTCTACCGGAGTCTGAGACGTATGTTGTCAGTGTGCGAGTAAGTACTGCTCACCTTGGCTATCCTCATCGCGGCGACCCATCGCTCCAGCGTCCGCGGGTCGTCCGCGCACAGGAACTTAATAAACTTAACACTCTTTGGTTGCTGCAGCCTCGGGTGCTTGATAGCGAAGCAGTAGTCGGTCGGCGACTTGTACTTTTTCTTCCAATTCAACCCTATGTACACTTCGTTAGTGTCGAAAGTCGCCAAGCACACCAGCTCTTTCAGCGTCTTCACTTTATCCTTGGGCGAATAGTAGAGACCTATTTAAGAGACAAAAGTGTAATGACAAAGAAAATATTGCAAATGCGATAAGCTATATGACTTCGCAGTGGCATAGAACTCGCTGGGCATGAATTAACTAAGTGTGGCCACACAATTGTTAGTTGAATCCTCAATGTTGTTCAATTGACTAGGAAGCAGTGAGGAGACAACATTATAGAAGGTGAGTTTACCGGAAGGCCGAAGGACGAAGTGGTACTTCTTCCAGCCCTTCTTGGCGTCGCTCTTGAGGTATAGTTGGCCCTCCATGGGCGGCACGGGATGTCCGGAGACGGAGGGCCCTGCGGTGCTCGTCGCGCCGCTTTGGCCGAAAAACTCTTCTAATATGACTTGTCTCGAATGCTCGTCGTGTTCGCTTGACCATCCTGAGAATAACAAGGCAAATCAAATCAGCTCTCATTTATATTTATGCAAAAGTTTTTACACGAGCAGTCTATGGGTCAGTTTTACGCAGCGAGCGTACAGAGAGCGTGCATTAAGAGTGCAATACAATAATGTCTTCAGGGCCTTGTTGCGGCTCCCCCGCTATTGCAGCGCGTCGGGAATGTTCGCCGACGCTGCCGTGGACGATTTTTACGCAATGATTCGCAAGAAGTCGGCGTCCATTATAAGACGGGTGCGGGGGAGCGGTAACAGTATCTTGCAGTTGGTCGCCGAGAGGCACCATGTTGCGCTTCATAGATCTGCACGTCAGGGGGGATAGATGAAGCGCGGGAGGAGCCCTGTTAGTTAGTTTTAGTGTTTTATTTATTTTTTATCTATTTCATGTGTCTAAAATAGTAGTTTAAGGCATTTGTTACTAACAAGATATGGAACCAGTTTTCTGAATTAAAAGTTTTTTATAACTGACAAAAATTTGCACTGCAATTGCAGCAGTAGGTACTAGTTTCACTCGCCCTTGCGTCTGACCGTATATTAGTCGCCAAAAACAAAGATTGACGGACGACATTACGAAAATAGCTTCTTGTGAAGAAAAATCACCACCAACCACTTAACAACAATCAACTGCTTTGTAGTACTTTATTAAAGATCCGAGTGTTAAACGGGATATCTTACCTCTGTCATCCTCCGATAAAAGGAACTTCTCAGGTGTTTGAAACAATGATATTTTGTCAGGTCTCTCCGCGAATAATATTTTATTTTTCGACTCTCTCGTCCATAACATTAAATTGTCCACTAACATTTCGTGGTCTTCATACACACGCTCTGCGAAAAAGAAAATATTTAGTTAATATTAAGTGCTTATTTCACAGTGGAATCATACCTAAAATATATTTCATTCATATGGTACTTAAAATCTAAATCGTAAAGCCTATTTAATGAACGCGCTTGCCCCGCGCGCGCTTATATAAAGATTTGCATACTTAATAGTACATTGTTTAACGAGGGGCGTAAGTGATATATTGCAAACAAGAGTTTATCAGGCTTTTGATGACTCGAGTTTGCAATATTATTACGCCCGTGTTAGACACAATGTATTTCATCACATTTTCTAGGAAATAAATAACTACAAAAGACAGAAAAATCTATTGTTTCATACAAGCGCACCAATCAAAAATTTACACGAAATTGACAACTTCACTTCCAGATCAGTGCGAGTGGAGCGCAATATTTCAACCAATCACAGAGCAGTATTCTTGCAGCGCATGGCGTACTAGATTTTTTTTCAAGCAATCACAGAGCAGATTTCTTGTAGCGCGCGGCCATCTAGATTTTCTTAAATTAAACCAATCAGATCACACACAAGCTCATTAATCCCTCGGGAGCTGTAAAATACCATTACTCCCACGGGAACAATTTAGGGCATTGTCCTTCTGTTTACAGGAATGGAATAAAACCATTTATGAGGAAGTGTCATGAAAAAAAACTTATGTGCGTATTCCTTCGCTTCGTCCCACGCCACGCTTTGGTCGGGGCCGCACTGGTGGAGCGATTGGCGACGCGACGTATCGACGATTTCAGTACAACTTAGCCTTGGGTGACTTGACGTAATGCGATCGCCGTCCCGTCGCAGAGATATCATACAAAAGAAAAAAAAAAAAATGACGAAATTTTTTTTTTTTTTTTTCGATAAAATAACGTAACAGTTACATAGAATATTAAATTGGAAATTATATTTTGTATGACAAGTATAGACTTAAACGTAAATGTTGTGGAGATAATCGCAAATTAATGACTTACTCCATAGCAAAGGCTATGCTGTGACGTCATATTAGCATAAGCCCGTTTAGTATAGAGCGTTTTCGGGGGGTGCCGGCGCGCGCAGATTTCAAATGCATATAACATCAGAAAAATAAATCATAACAAAGTTTTAATGCTACAGTTGTTTTAATGCTGGATTATACTTTTGTTTTTCGTAATAAAATATTAAGATGCAAGTTCCATATTGCCCTACCAGTGCGGCCCCGGCCTTAGTCCATCAACTAGGCCTACCTAAGCAGTAGAGTATAGTTACCCATGTGAAGGTCGGGCAGGTGCTCTACCACAGCCCACTTGGGCTCCATGGAGACGTGGTTCTTGTCGGCCAGGAGTCGCGTCACATAGCCGCAGCTCATCTTCTCGTCCACCAGCAGACTCTTGGACGAGCCGTCCGTAGAGAACGCCTTGATGAACAGCTTCTTGATGTTCGCCTCGCGCATGCGCTCTAAAGCTAGCTTAATCTTGTCCGCCTTCTGTTGGAAACTTGCATTCTGAAAATACGTTTTTCGTGTATCACAATTGACAACATTTCATAAATGTTAGCCCTTAGTTCGATTAGCTCATTGTATTCTACTCGAAAAGAGGAACATGCTGGTAGTTTTATATTTCCAGTATTATTTATCTTCAATTATTTACGATTTTTTTAAAATGCATTCATAGCAAATCTAATTCTACTGCAGAATAGGCACCTTGCTTTTAGTCCCGTTTCGACGAAAACGTTTAAAAAGTTTGAATGTCATTTTCGGGTGGGTTACATTGCCGCCATCTTGACAATGTTTGTTTTTAATTTGGTAGAAGTAAACAAGACTAAATCTGATCTCATCCACAAAGTACTTTGTTATATACTGAAATTATCTCATCTGATGGTAAGGCAAGGAGCCCATTCTGCAGTAGAATTGGATTTGCTATGAATGCATTTTTAAAAATTCGTTAAAAATTTAACATAAATAATACCGGAAATATAAAACTACCAGCGTGTTCCTCTTTTCGAGTAGAATACAAGGAGCTAGTCAAATCATGGACTTAGAATTATGAAATGTAAAAACCGTGCTCAAATCAAGATTAGATGACTCAGAACCTAGATAGATGCATTGTTGTTTTAGTTAGACAATAGGATCTTCTCCCGGTGTTGGTATTTACCTTTTGATCTTGATGTAGATTCAGTTTTATCGCTTTACATTTTGCACTAGCACTACTCGAAGCCGAGGATTCGCTCGACAACATTGAAACCTGAAACAAATGTAAAATTGAGCACGAAGAAAAGTTAGAGGAAGCTAGGTAATTGTATGTAGCCGATACTTTTTCAATTTGAACATGATCTAATCTGATAAAATGTATGGTCGGGCGACACTGGTACGTTATTGCTCCCATACTTCGTCATGTTTGTGTTTGCGCATGGTATCATGCTCAAACACAACAGCCTCTTGAACATAAACGCGGCCTAAAAGGAGTAGCATTTAAATGGTCCTAGAAATATTTACAGTATCACTAAAGGCGGAATCATTGTCGGGCGAGTCGGTCCGCGCGACTGATGCGCCGTCGCAGGTGTCCTTGCACTCCAGGCGCCGCGCGCAGACCTCGCCATCCTTGCTCGATGACGAGTAACCTGCGAACACAACACATGACTCATTCAGCATATAGCCAAGCTAGCTTCAACCGTAAAGGGATTTTAGTGACAAAAGAAACCAATAAAGTTATGTCGCCGTTTAGGAAGACCAACGAAGAAAACAGATAAGACAAGAGAGGCAACTTTCATGTATCGGTATGAAGTAGGTACCTTTTAATAATAATAATACCACATCGGTGGCAAACAAGCTTACGGCCCACCTGATGGTAAGTGGTTACCGTGGACGCTTGCAACTCCAGGGGTGTTACATGCGCGTTGCCGACCGTTTAAGAATTTATACCTGTCACGCTGTAAGCGCTCAAAAGTTTAAAATGCATGGGCGTCAGTTGCTTACACCAAAATCCAGCAGCAGAGCAATCATTCTCTAGCGCTACGCTGAGTACTATCGACAACACAGCTGACTGACCATCCGTGCACTTTATGTACATTGTAATAAGGTTCAATATAAAAATACAGGATGGTCAGTTAACTGTGTTGTCGATAGTACTTACTGTAGGCGGAACGGTACAATACAACCCTTACCCATAAAGCACATAATTATTTTAAATATAATGGTGTGTACATCTGTGCGCTGCATTACCGACTGAATATCGCTAGTATTCCTTTCTGTTAGAACATTGGTTTAGACTTTAGACCAACCGAACGAACACACATACTGGCGTGATCAGCCCCGCTATTCTGTAACTTGTTTTAAGTCACCTCAACTTGACGCCGCGATTGGTAGTAACTAAGCGTAGGTAGAGGTCTAGTTTCGTTTGGCGTGACGGGTGAGGTGAAGCGCATTAGCGCCTTCCCAATAACAGCCATGTACACTCGAAGAAGGAGAATGTTCGTTGGATGGGTCTAAACCTAAGGTTACTTAGCGTCACAGTCCTGGATACCCGGTTCGTCAAATTGTTCCTGCTGTTGGACAAGTTACCTCGACATGTGTGGGTATTTAGTATTTACCTGAAGATACCCTAGATATCTCCTCGTCGTACTCGGAATCGAGCGCACACAGCTTGCCCAGGATGGCGTCCAGGTCAGCGTCCTGCGTCTCCTCGAGGTACGCCATCGAGAACCGGTACGTGTCGATGCGCGGCGCCATGCACTATCTCCAGAGGCCTCAGCGCGCTCTCCGGCTCGCTCGACGCATTTAGTATTTACCTGAAGATACCCTAGATATCTCCTCGTCGTACTCGGAATCGAGCGCACACAGCTTGCCCAGGTCCCAGCGTCCTGCGTCTCCTCGAGGTACGCCATCGAGAACCGGTACGTGTCGATGCGCGGCGCCATGCACTATCTCCAGAGGCCTCAGCGCGCTCTCCGGCTCGCTCGACGCATTTAGTATTTACCTGAAGATACCCTAGATATCTCCTCGTCGTACTCGGAATCAAGCGCACACAGCTCGCCCAGGATGGCGTCCAGGTCAGCGTCCTGCGTCTCCTCGAGGTACGCCATCGAGAACCGGTACGTGTCGATGCGCGGCGCCATGCACTATCTCCAGAGGCCTCAGCGCGCTCTCCGGCTCGCTCGACGCATTTAGTATTTACCTGAAGATACCCTAGATATCTCCTCGTCGTACTCGGAATCGAGCGCGCACAGCTCGCCCAGGATGGCGTCCAGGTCAGCGTCCTGCGTCTCCTCGAGGTACGCCATCGAGAACCGGTACGTGTCGATGCGCGGCGCCATGCACTATCTCCAGAGGCCTCAGCGCGCTCTCCGGCTCGCTCGACGCAATTAGTATTTACCTGAAGATACCCTAGATATCTCCTCGTCGTACTCGGAATCGAGCGCGCACAGCTCGCCCAGGATGGCGTCCAGGTCAGCGTCCTGCGTCTCCTCGAGGTACGCCATCGAGAACCGGTACGTGTCGATGCGCGGCGCCATGCACTATCTCCAGAGGCCTCAGCGCGCTCTCCGGCTCGCTCGACGCATTTAGTATTTACCTGAAGATACCCTAGATATCTCCTCGTCGTACTCGGAATCGAGCGCGCACAGCTCGCCCAGGATGGCGTCCAGGTCAGCGTCCTGCGTCTCCTCGAGGTACGCCATCGAGAACCGGTACGTGTCGATGCGCGGCGCCATGCACTATCTCCAGAGGCCTCAGCGCGCTCTCCGGCTCGCTCGACGCATTTAGTATTTACCTGAAGATACCCTAGATATCTCCTCGTCGTACTCGGAATCGAGCGCGCACAGCTCGCCCAGGATGGCGTCCAGGTCAGCGTCCTGCGTCTCCTCGAGGTTCGCCATCGAGAACCGGTACGTGTCGATGCGCGGCGCCACTATCTCCAGAGGCCTCAGCGCGCTCTCCGGCTCGCTCGACGCATTTAGACCCTGCAAACATTGTTTTGGTTATCTATACATATTATAAAGCTGAAGAGGGTCGAAAGTCTGTACATGGAAGATATTCGAAAAAAAATTGGCTAGGGATTCTTAGAATCGATAACAGAACACGTTCCAACAGTTTTTAGAATTTTTGTCTGTTTGTCTGTTTATCTGTTTGTCTGTTTATGTGACCGCGCATCACGTGAAAACGGCTAAACCGATTAAGATGAAATTTGGTATAGAGATAGTTTGAGTCCTGGGGCCTTCCCCAGGACTCAAACTATACATATATGTCCTTACATAGGGTAGTTTTTATCCCGATAATCAACCCCTAAAGGGATGAAATGGGGGGTGGAAATTTGTATGGAGCTACTTAAACCGCTGCACCGATTAGGCGGAAATTTGGTATATAAATAGTTGGAGTCCCGGGAAAGGTCAAAGGATAGGTTTAATCCCAGAAATCTTCCTTTAAGGGGGTAAAATCGGGGGGTGAAAATTTGGAAGTAACCCATTTTGATAAAATTTGGTTTAGAGGTAGTTTAAGTTCTGGGAAAGGACATCGGATAGTTTTTATTCCGGAAATCTTCCCCTAAGGGGGTGAAATGGGGGGTGAAATTTTGGATGGACTCCGTTTAGATCAAAGTTGGTATAGATATAGTTTGAGCCCCGGAGATTGAGCCCCGGAGAATGACAATGGATAGTTTGAATCCCGAAAATCATCCCCCAAGGGGATGAAATAGGGATGAAAATGTGGATAAATCCCATTTAGTTAAAATTTGGTATAGAGATAGAAGGAGTCCCAGGAAAGGACAATGCATAGTTTTTATCCTGAAAAATCATCTCTTGAGGGGGTGAAATGAGGGGTGAAAAATTGGATGGAACCCATTTACGGTATAGCGAGTTGGAGTCTTGGGGAAGGACATAGGATAGTTTTATCCCAAAAATTACAACCCCAATTACACCCTCTTAGGGGATGCCCTAAGGGGTTGTAATTGGGGGTGAAAATTTGTTTGTGACCCATTTTGATGAAATTTGGTTGAAAGATAATTTGAGTCCTGGGAAAGGACATATGATAGTTTTAAATTCCAGAAATCATCCCCTAAAGGCGTGAAATTGGGGTGAAAATATAGATGTAACCCAATTAGATGAAATTTGGTATAAAGATAGTTTGAGTCCCGGAGTATGACAACGGATAGTTTTAATCCCGAAAATCATACCCTCAGGGATGAAATAGGGGGTGAAAATTTGGATGTACCCTATTTGGATGAAATTTGGTATAGAGATAGTTGGGGTTCCGGGGAAGGACAATGTATAGTTTTATCCCGAAAATCATCTAAGAGGGTGAAATGAGGGGTGAAAATTTGGATGGAACCCATTTAGATGAAATTTGGTTTAGAGTTAACTTAAGTCCCGGAGAATGACAACGGATATTTTCAATCCCGATAATCATCCCCTAAAGGGACGAAATAGAGGATGAACATTTGGATAAAATCCATTTAAGTGAAGTTTGGTATATATATATAGAGATAGTGGGGAGTCCCAAGGAAGGACAATTCATAGTTTTTATCCTGAAAAATCATCTCCTGAGGGTGTGAAACGAGGGGTGAAAATTAAGATAGAACCCATTTAGATGAAATTCGGTATAGAGATAGTTGGAGTTCCGGGAAAGGAAATCGCATAGTTTTTGTAACGAAAATCATCGCCTGAGAGGATGAAATGAGGGTGAAGTTTTGGATGGAACTCATTTAGATGAAATCTGGTTAAGAGATAGTTTGGGTCCTGGGAAAGGAAATATTTTATGATAGTTTTTATTCCGCAGATCATCCCCTAAGGGGGTGAAATGGGGATGAAAATTTGGATGGAACCCATTTACGGTATAGCATATCGGACAAAGGAAACTATAGGCCAATCTCTCTTGCCACGACAGCCGCGAAACTACTAGACAGTATGCTAAACTCGACACTGGATAAGTATCTGAATATCCACGATGCCCAGTTTGGATTTAGAGCAGGACTGTCAACAGAAAGTGCTATCCTGTGTCTGAAGCATACTGTCGGGTACTACACGGCTAGAAAAACACCGATATATGCCTGCTTCCTGGACCTCTCCAAGGCCTTCGATAGAGTGGACTACAATATTCTCTGGGCAAAACTGGAGGAAGCAGGTATTCCGGGTGATTGTACAGGCTTGTTGAGGTACTGTTACCAAAACCAATTAAACCAGGTGAGATGGGCCAGGACTTTGTCCACAGATTACAGGTTGGAATGTGGAGTACGGCAGGGGGGCCTGACGTCTCCTAAACTGTTCAATTTTTATATGAACGAATTATTAGGCGAGCTCAGCAGCATGCATGCCGGATGGTATATCGAAAACACGTGTGTCAACAACATAAGCTACGCAGATGACATGGTGCTGCTGAGTCCGTCTATAGGGGCCCTTAGACAGCTAGTGGCCAAGTGTGAGGAGTATGCGGCTGCACACGGGCTCGTGTACAACGCCACTAAGAGCGAAATAACTGTACTCAAGGTAGTGGACCGCTTTAAGTACTTAGGCCACATCATAACGGAGGACCTGTGTGATGATAGTGATATCGAGAGAGAGCGTAGGGCGTTGTCGTTGAGGAGTAATATGCTGGCTCGCAGATTCGCTAGATGCTCAGTTAATGTTAAAATAACGCTGTTCAAAGCGTATAGCCAATCTTTTTACTCTAGCGGTCTGTGGGTTCGGTATACCGAACGAGCCTACAACGCCCTACGCATACAATACAACAATGCCTTCAGAATGCTGTTGAGACTCCCAAAGTGGTGCAGTGCGTCGGAAATGTTTGCTGAGACGCGCACGGACGATTTTCACGCCATAATGCGAAAGAAAACCACGTCGCTGATGGGTCGCGTCAGGGAAAGTCAAAATGGCATTCTGAAGGTACTGGCTGGTAGATTTAATTGCAACATATTGTGGCACTGGATCGAGCGGGTCAGAACTACTTTGACGTATGTCAAGTAGTACTGCAGTTCTTTTTTTTATGTATTATAATAATTGCTAACATAGTTTTAAGTTTATTTTGTTACTAACAGTATATGGATCACATGGTCTGAAATAAAACGATTGAATTGAATAGCGATAGTTGGAAGTCCTGGGGAAGGACATAGGATAGCTTTATCCCGAAAATCCTCCCCTAAGGGGTGAACATTTGGATTTGAGTGACCCATTTAGATGAAATTTGGTTTACAGATAGTTTGAGTTCCGGAAAAGGACATATGATAGTTTTTATCCCGGAAATCATCTCTTAAGGGGGGGAAATGGGGGGTGAATATATGTATGGAGCTACTATACAACCCATTTAGATAAAATTTTGTATAGAGGTAGTTATAGTAGGCGCGGCGTTGGTAGGCCCCCTACAAGGTGGACTGATGACCTGGTAAAGGTCGCGGGAGTCCGCTGGATGCGGGTGGCGCAGGATAATAAGTCACTTTGGAACTCTTTGGGGGAGGCCTATGTCCAGCAGTGGACGTCTTTTGGCTGATATGATGATGATGATAATGATGATGAAAATAGTTTGAGTCTCGGGGAAGGACATAGGATAGTTTTTTATATCGGAAATCAACCCCTAAAAGGGAAATGGAGGGTGAAAGTTTGTATCGAGCTACGATATAAACGCGTTCTACGCGGACGAAGTCGCGGGCAAAAGCTAGTAAATAAATAAATAAATATTTGCGGACAATCTTACACAAATCCACATAGTCCCAAACTTAAGCAAAGCTTGTATGGGTACTAGCTATGGGTGCTAGACGAAGATAAACATACTTATATATACTTAAGTAAATAGGTAACATTCATGACTCAGGAACAAATATTCGTGCTCATCACACAAATAAATGCCCTTACCGGGATTCGAACCCAGGACCTCTTGCTTCGTAGGCGGCGTCACTACCAACTAGTACTAGGCTAAAGCGGTCGTCGAATTATCGAATCGTCGAAGTCGTCGAATTTATAAAAGGTATATAGGGTAAATCGCCAGTAACTGGCCACCTTTCAACAACTGGCCACGTTATACTAAATCGAATTATATTGTAGGTGAATAGAGTTATTTTTTAGTATGAGGGGAAGTGTGGCCAGTAGTTAAAAACTTATAATACTTAAAATGATTCTATTATAGGTGCATAAAGTTCACTTTTAGTATGAGGACGCCAGTTATTGAACGGTAACCAGTTAGTGGCGATTTACCCTAGTGTAGTTTCCTAGGTCGGGTCAGCTTTATAAAACTTCAAAGCGATTTGCTACTGTGAACTATGAAAATTAAATTAATGACAAAAAAATTAACTTGTGTAAAGTGAAACTGCAACTGTTGGTCCATTTTGATTGAGTGTAATCTAATAATCGTCTAAACGACCAATGTCAATGATCATCATATTATTTTTAATGCTGTAGTTAATTTCATTTCAGAGAACTATGGCAGCATTAGGTAACACACTACATTTCGTGTCCGAACCCACCTACCTGGTATACAGAATAGCACACGTCATATATTTCATAAAGTTTTAAAAAAAAACGATATTTATTAAGATCTATTTAGATTATTTCGTGCATAGAACTCACTCGCATGAGCCCCCATTCATGGCATATCGTTGAGCGTGTCACTAGGACCGTGTTATCTATCCCCCACTGTTAATGAATTGTGCCTATCAGGCAGCTTATTTGTTAAATAGTACAAAGTATGAGCCCTTCTGAATCGATTAAGCATTCCAGCGAGCACCTTTAATGAGCCCCAGGAAACTAATTGTGAGCTATAAGTGTGTGTGGACGCTTTGAATAAGAATTAGGAGTCCCTTAACGTTTAAGAATAAATTATTCGTGAAGCAACATAGTTGTATCCACTTAAACAGCACAATCATCATTCCTAGTATGTTCCTACTATAGCACAGAATAAGTAATAGTACTAATATAGCCAAAGAGAATACCTATATAATCGCTACGTTTTAACTATATAGTTAACAAACTAGGTATACGACCAGTGGGTGTTAGGGATGCCGTGTGCAGTCAGGGGTATTAATATACGTACATAAATATCTGTACACGCCTTTATGACATTGACAATAAAGTCCCGCACATATATTTATGTATGTATATTAATACCCCTGACTGTACTGTACATGCGTAGGTACGGTCGGCCAAGAAAGTGGTCTGCCAGTTTTGACAAAAGTTTCTGTGACATTTGATTGTCGCTAAGGTTACTGTCATACTCGTAATATTATTGCTAGTGGAAATCGACCTTGTAGTTTCATGACGTTCAAATGAACCACGACCGTAGGGTGGTAGAGCACATTTTTGGCCGACTGTACTACAAACACTGTGACACTCTCCACTTTAGCTCTGGCCGGACGATCAGCGGCGGTTCTTGAATCGGCATTATGCTGAGGCGGGACCTTTTCGTGACATTATTATGAATATTGTTTTACTTTACTTTATCACTATAGTCCCCCGCGGCTATGATGTCAATCCTGAGACATGCCTCTAGGGTTAAATATGTAATTTTTTCCTATGTTTGACATTGTCATTATTCAGAAACTTCATAGTTGCGCAATGTGTCAGGATTGACTTCATAGCCGCGGGGGACTGTACACTCAGCGTCAAATATTTTGTAGCAACCATAGTAGTCAAATAGTTCGGTACACCATATGTTTAGTACGGTGTACCGAACTATTTGGCGACTTTGGCTGCTACAGAGTATTTGACGCCGAGTGTACATAGTATAAAACAAAGTCGCTTCCCGCTGTCTGTCCCTATGTATGCTTAGATCTTTAAAACTACGCAACGGATTTGGATGCGAGTTTTTTATTAGATAGAGTGATTCAAGTGGAAGGTTTATATGTACAATACATGCATGTATTATACATATAAACCCGTGCGAAGCCGGGGCGGGTCGCTAGTTTTATTATATTTTGTTGTATATCGTAGTTTTGTAATGTTGTCACGTGTAAATGTTGGTTTCTTTATTTCATATAGTACCTGTGTGCGACTAATAGCACTAATCCCTTTCTAAACAGATCATGAGTCGGAGAGTCACATCTCTCAGCCTCCCCCCCACCGCTGTGGTTCGATATCCAATTAAAACATCATTGTATTGGCAAACTGGGATGGATGAATGTCTCGAAAGTATATAAATACAGCGTTCTGTACGACGTAACTGAAATGGTAAAACTAAACTGCATGGTAATTTTAGTTTTTTGTTGGGGGAGGCCTATGCCCAGCAGTGGACGTCTTTCGGCTGATGATGATGGTAATTTTGACGGGTATAAACGGGTATATGTTCGGCGAACAGTGTGCTAGAGCTACATTTTATAGACGGCTGAACAGACACAACGCATGGGAAGAATAGGCAGTCTACAAAATAATATATTGAGTAAACAATTTATATAACACGAGAGAACAATGTTCTCTGGCCTAAAACAGGTCACTCGCTACGACCTACTTCGAGCTGCTAGGTCCTGCTGGCCTGCCTAGATGTGCGTCAGTGACTACTCGTATATATAGTTATAATGTCTCGGGATATAACATGTGAAAGACTCAAGTTATCCTTTAGAGTACTGAGTACCTTTCTTTAATCATCATCATCATCATAATAATAATTCTTTATTGGACGCAAGACACCCATAAAAAAAATAGGAAAAATAGGAAGGAAAATTAGCAACAAAGGAAGATAGACCTACTTACAGGTCATAGGTAATAGTTTCTCACAAGATTGAAGAAGATAGACACCTCGATGAACCGTTTTTTAACCCTTGGTGATTACTGTTAGGAGTTTGGGAGTTTCGACATATGTTTGAAGCAATCAACAATTATGTTTAGATTGTACCTGTACCTAGATGTGTAATGCAGAGTCCATAACTGATTCTACGTCACACCTGTCTATAGAGTGGCAATTACCGCCCGCACGCTTGCCGAAAAATCTCACTTCCCCCTGACCTGAGGGGGTTGGGTTGCCATATGGAAAAATTAATTATCCTGACAAAAATCCTGACATCACCCTAAAACTAAAAGTCCTGACATTTCTTGTAACAGAGTTGTATCATTTTCACTCGGTAAAACTGTGTTAAATTTGTGACATATGTACCTATCATAAAAACATACAGGTATTTCATTTTTTATTTTGTATTTTATGAGGTCAATTATACATATAAATCCGGTTACTTGCCAATTCCGGCCGCAATCCGGACAACGGGTCAAAAATCCTGACATGTCAGGACAAATCCTGACGTATGGCAACCCTAAGGGGGAGACGTAAATATTTGTTATTACCAAGGGCGGTGATAAAGACAGTAGGTATCTAAAAAAAAATTTTCCGCTCCATTTTCCACGAATGCTTATTTGTAAGTTTGTGTTTCATTGATTATTAGCAAAAGCGATGAACTCGCGTCCCTAGAAGATCAATTTCGAAAGATGTAATGGCGCATGCAGTTGCTGCCTGTTAAAACATATTCTGTCTGCAGTCTACAAAAGTTTCAACCCATCGAATTGTTTATCCTCGCAAATGTGTTGAAAAACGACAAAAACGTCGTAGGTATCAAACACGTGTGCCACGATCATTCCACTCTCGGCACCCTTATCAAATTGAATCCGCCTCGAGTGTGACGATCAACTAATGACACTTCTACTTATCACAATACCTACTATTTCTTTTATTTACTAATATCTACTTATCACTTATTTATATTTCTTTTATTTACTATAATAGTAATTAGTAAATAAAATAAATAGTATGTAGGTACTTAATATGTCTTGTAGTTTCTGAATAAAGTTCCTTGGTTGTGAGACATGAACAGACGGACGGATGATTTTTTTACGAGACGACGACGTGAACACACATGAAATACGTTTCAATTGATTTACTAATTAATAAAATGTGTTTTTTGTCTTGTAATCGTTTTATATTCGACGAAGTAGGTAAGTAGTGATGGATCGTAGAGTAGGTCTAAGTCAAGTTGTTAAAAAGCACAGACATGCATGTGTTGCTAGCCTTTTATTGGTTTGAACAATTGCAGTGTTGACCGTAACGTACTCTTACAATCAATTTAAGAGTTTTCCCCGACTTAGGCATCGCCGATATCGCTCGTACGTATCCCGTCGGTTTGCACATACCTTTTTTCGGGGTATTTACTTTTTTTTTTTTTTTTTTTATTTGAAGTTCCAAATAATTCATACTTATCGCAGAGTTTCATAATTAGGTGCTAAAGCCATTAGTGGCTTATTTACAGCTATAGTACGGTCTAACTATTTACTATTTAAGTAGGTATGTTAGTTTACATCAATATATGTACTTACATTCCGTTTATTGTATCACTGATGAACAATAACTTGGTTGGTTACAAGGCGTAATCATAGTTGTTGCTTGACATATAATACTTGTTTACATCTTTAGCTGATATAGGGTTGGATAGGTATAAATCTTGTATGTGTTTTGGGAGACTATTTATTATTTTTGGAAGCATGTAATGATTGGTTCTCATGCCGTAAACGTTTTTCATTGCTGGTAATAAAAATCTGTGTGCATTAGATATATAAACTCCTTAGCCTATTGTAACGGTGGTATTCATTCAAGTTGGTAATGTATTTATATTCTTCCTTGAGTATGGAAAGTTTGACCATGTTTTGCACGGGAAGTACCTTACAATATTGGAAAAGGTGAGAGTAAAAACCGTGAATTCTTTGGGATTTCTACAGGATCATACTTTCGAGGCTATGTGCTCATAATATACCTACCTACCTAATAGGCTTCTTTTTTCTTCGGATCGAGTAGGATCCACCGAATCCAGGGATAATACTTATGTATCCTCTTGACTACCGCTCCGACATTACTCCGATTTATAAACTACCGGTCCCAGTGTGTATACAAAGTGTATCTTCAAAACAAACAAATTCCCGACGATGACATGGACTATTTTATTTACGAGTAGGTAGGTACTAGCGATGATATCGAGAGAGCTTAAAATTAGGTCCCCAGGCTTGGTTCCGTATTCGGAAGTCGGGCCTACTGTACTATATAGGCATGTGTGCCGGCCGGGTCGACGCTCCGGGCGGCTGCCACTGCCACCCTCTGCCTCCACCAGACCATCCTTACACGCGTAGTACCCATCACACAGATCACTACACGTGTTATTATTGTCCATCGACAAATTACCAAGATATCGCATGGGAGGATTGCTTATCAGCCCCTTCCTCGTACATAGAGGTAATTAGGAAGTCAATTAAATAATCTAAAGACGGGAAGCAAAATGCATCCTCTTAAGGCCACTGTCATCTGCAAGTTAAACACTACTCAACTCACCGTTGAGGACATCTCAGGAAGGCTTATGACGGGCTTGTTTTCAATATTAGAGTTTCTGGATTTCCCACTGGCCAGTCGAAAACTTCTGTTAAGCGTGCACAAGATACCCCCACGATGCCATTTGTACGGCTCGATTACTTGAACATCCATCTTTCCGTTTACATTGCAACTCGTGACTCACAAACCAGAACATCACATTTTATCGGCTAAGTATGCCAATGCGCCGGTACCAAACACCACTTTAACTTTAAAACATATTCAAAACAGTTAGTACTATTGTCAACTCAGAATAAAACAGGACTTCATAAAATTTCTAAAAGGAAATAAGTATGTAGACGCACAGGAAGTATGAAAAGGAGTAGAATGTTGAGTCTGAGTGAGTGCCGCGGGAGTCTGCGCACGACCCAATACCGACACAGTTATTCGTACAATGCTGACCTCGCCCATTCACTTGAGACGATATTTAATCTAAGTACATAAAAACTTTGTTACGCGCGAAACTGTATTTAAAAGTATAGCACAAAGAACGTTTACGCTGACCACTTACAACGCGTATAGCGTACGCAATCTCAAACACAACTAGAGTTTTGACACATTATGGACCGCGAGCGAGCGCCTGCCAGCAACGGGCAAGCTACAGCGCAGGGGAAGGGAGAGAAGTATGAGCACCGCGTATTGTGCACGTGTGCGGGGCGCGCTTGTTGGTGTGTGCGTGAGTCCCCCCGTTGAAGCTCGCATCGCACCCGGTGGTGCTTCCCTTCCCTAGTGTCCCGGCCGTCTCGCATCGCACCCACACTCCCCTGGAGCACGCACACAACACAAGGGCGCCGACCATCACCCGTACCCCGTACCGCACACACCAGTCAACCCACACAATTCATGTTCGCATAGGGTGGAAAACAGAAATCAGGCCCACACGATTACAATTGTTACCTTTAAAACATATTCAAAATCTACACTACCATTAATTATGGTTCAATAAATAATAATAATTATTAGGTACCTACATGTTTTCATTCAACTCAAGACCCATGTTTACGCTGAGACTCGAGTAAAAATATTCTAGAATGTAAACCTTTAAACAAATTATCTGTTAGTTAGATTAGAACTACTAACAGCAGGAGCAGGCAGCCGAATTTAACCTATCCGATCTGATTTGAGATTATATATACAGGGTGACTGGTAATTTGACCTATTCCTTGAAAGGGGTTATACTAAGAGCTAATTTGCAACAATTTATGTCCAGTCAACCAGGGGTCAAAACACGATTTCATTAAATTTTTCGAGTTTTAAGTTTGTTTGAAAAAAAATCGCCTTGCAGCCGACGCGCCGGGGATTTGAGATTATAAAACGTTACAATTGCAGCAGTTCCTTTAGAATAAATAAATCCCATTAAAAACATTCCATGTAAAAAATAAGCCAAGTCTCGAAACTCTTCCACAGTAAAAAGTTGTGAGATATTTCGTAGAGCCAAGGCATTCTTATTAATTTTTATGTGCTTGCTTAATACAATTCTGCAACTTGGGATTCACACAACTTTACTGCATTTATAATTTTTTGCATACTTAAAACTATGACAGGTAGTAATAGTGTGATTGCCAAGTCACAAAATTGTATTTAGCAAGCCAATCAAAATTAATAAGAATGCTTGGCTCTAAGAAATATCTCACAACTTTTTACGGTGGAAGAGTTTCGAGACTTAGCTTATTTATTACATGGATTTTTTTTATGGGATCTTCTTTTTGTAGGTTATTGTGTTATCAATACATACAAATTATGAATGCCACTGGGAATCATATTTTTGCATAGACTGTATGGAAATGTTATTTTTCCAACCGCAAATAACGTTTGTATAGTTTTCTAGTGCATTGTACATCTAACACTAACCGCATGCAAAATGCAAATTATACATAGTATAGTGCACTGTACCTACCTTGTTATTACTATTGGCAGGAACTACTATTTGCAGTAACTTTGTAATCGCATGTATTTGTATAGGATTACAAACTTACTTATGCGGTTTGTAATGTTTTAGATTTTTTTTTTATGAATTGATAGGCTAAAAACGAGTTGTGTTTAAAATTTGGAGCTTGTGGGTCTGCTAGAAGTACTACCTACCATATAATTATGTTGATCATTATGTTATCAGTGAGTGAGTAGGTAGGTATGTCAGTGACAAAACTAAGGAACGTTGACGGACAATAGATCTTAAACTAATAGTTCAAATTGAATGCAATTGAGAATATATCTAAGCCATATTATGCCCTACATGTTACTGAAATTGCCTGAATGGCTTCTAGAAAAGGATGGTTCGGCCGTGCCTCTGAGCTCGTTCCCACTATGTCGGATGGCGGGACGATTTTTTTATCGTGTGTAGTCGCCTCATACAAATTGGTGTCCGACAAGTGTGAACCTCTTCATATAAAATGTTCTGCCACTACGACACACGATAAAAAGTCGTCCCGACAGACGACATAGTGGGAACCGGGTCTCTTTGTTTTGCTCGACTTGGCGGGGGCACTCCCGTGCCCCCAGGTACATATTGCCAAACGCGCAAACAACATTTGAGGAGTTCCATCCATTCCTTCTGGATCTCAGTTTTGACTGGGCAAGGGCAAGGGGCCAGATAGGGTTCAAACATTCAAATAAAAAAATCTCGGTCAAAATTAGTGAACATAGAAATAAAGCGAAATTGAGAATCACTTAAATCCGTTTCGAGTAACAACAATAGAAAAAACCGGCCAAGTGCGAGTTGGACTCGCGCACGAAGGGTTCCGTACCATTATCTATAAAAACGGCAAAAAAATCACGTTTGTTGTATGGGAGCCCCCTTAAAAAAATATTTATTTTGTTTTTAATAGTAGGTATTTGTTGTTATAGCGGCAACAGAAATACATAATCTGTGAAAATTTCAACTCTCTAGCTATCACGGTTCTTGAGATACAGCCTGGTGACAGACAGACGGACGGACAGTGAAGTCTCAGTAATAGGGTCCCGTTTTACTCTTTGAGTACGGAACCCTAAAAATTACACACATTTCAAAGTAGCAGATGATGGTACCTAACTTTAACGCTATTGTTAAATAAAATAAAATACAACGTGACCACATATCAAATACTTTACTCACAGATGTTATTTTAATTTATGACATGACGTAAGTACCTATGTTTAGAAGGTACTCTTACTAGCTGTTAATGTTAAATCTATTAATCTCAGCTTCCGGATGAATTCTGTATGCGAGCATCAGGTACCCTTACCCACTCGCACCTCAATCTGCAAAAAAAGGTGGTCGAGCATAAAAAAGATCAACAGGTGGTGTCTGCCTCCACCTGCCGGCGCGACAGATGTGTCATGGCATTCAATCTTCGCCGCTGACAAACACATCAAATTATATACGCCAAAATACGACCACTTTGTCGTCAACCTGCACTTAAATAGATAGTAGTAATAAAGCCCACAATTATGTTCATGATAATAAAGCCGCTGTATATTTTCACGCAATTTAGCTAATAGGTACAGTACAAAAGGTACCATTTTAACACATTATTTACAATAAATCCTTCCCACTTTTTAAATAAATAAATCACTGTGAGCAACATTGCGTTATTCATAGACTAGCCTTTTTACACGCTTAGGCAGCTGAACCGATTTATAAGGAATTTAACTGGCATGGAGATATTTTGAGTCCAAACCAAGATAAGGACATAAGAAAGATATTTAGTGTAAATTCGACCAAACCAGAATAGGTTGTTCCTAGGTTGGATCATACATGTTTGCTTTCTGTCCGGTCAGTTTCGTCGAATCCATCATTAATAACCAAAATCCTGAGTCTTTGATGATTTTCATAATTAAAATGAAAACGTTTGAATTTAAGTAAAGAAACACTTTTTTTCTTGTATGAGGATCGATAGTATCGACGATTCTGAATTAGAAAAACAAAACTTTTTTTGAAAAATGCCTGGATACGTCCAGTGCGGACTAAGTCCTTCAAAGGCCTAGGGCGGGCCTTCCGGGTCATGGCAGTTCGTATGACTGAATGTCCAAATGGTTCGAATGTGTAGGTGTCAAAATGTACAAAGTATATTGGTTAAAATGTTGCGGTGACAAAATGACAACATTTCACATTGTATTTATGTTACATCATGTTTGTGTCAGAATGTTAACATTTTACAATGTGTTTACGTCAAATTATGTCAGAGATAACATATATAAATGTCTACATTTTAATGACTAATCATGTAAGTAATTGACTAAATAACTGATTCTTATAATGGCAAAAATAAATAATAAAGACCCCATTATTGGGCCAATTTAAGAAAACAATCATCCGATTGCCAATCAGATACATTTTTTTTCTCCTTAGGAAGCATTTTGTAGTGAAGTACCCGACGACTATAATAGCTACTAGCTACTGACTTGAGTCACACACAACGACACAACACTTGACTGCAAAACAGCAAGGACATAGATGAAAGTCGATAAATTAAATATTAATAACTTTTCCCAGGAGTATAATATTGTCTCAATCTAATTGTTTATTGCGGTATAAGAACCCCATTCCCAGAAATGGTTTCTGAATTAACCAAATGCCAGTATTTTATGGTTGTATCATTTATTTTCAAGAGGTCGTCACATAGGCATGAAGTAAATTGTTAGCAGTACTCGAAAGAGTTTTTAATGATTATTTACGGATAGCTAACTCCACGATAACAAACAATACATCATAAGTATTAGTATTCAAGTATTTTATTATATTATAGTCATTATGACACTGATACATTTGACTCTCATTAGGCATATCAAAGATGTCATTATGATTGTACATACATTCTGAATCTCGATCGTTCTAACAGTTGCACTTTGAAACTATTAGTAGGTATATTAGATACTGGCTCGTTCTGCCACATTATCTTTACGACTATATATACTGAACACCCTGCCCGCGGACATTGTTCATGAACCTAAAAAAGCTAGATGATTTAAGTATCGATACATAAAAAAAATACCTCATGGATGCCATGTAGAAATCTCCTTTCACGTTTCTACTGGGGCATTCATGAGATAGATCTCAATATTTAAGACACTTCAACATATGTTAATGCTGAAGAGAAATGAGACTGTAATTTTTGACTCCACAGTCAAACTGAAAAATTTAGTTTTGTGGAGCAATGTATTAACGTATATACCTATGTAACTTTTTGTTTTTAATAAATAAAAATAATAAATAATTAAGAGGATTGTGAACCTGTAATTTTTCATACAAAAAGCAATAACGTTTTTCACCCCGTAAACATAGTTCGATTTTTATAATTTTTGGACATGTTGTAGATATAATGAAAAACTAGGTCTGTACGTTTTGATTTTTAAGGAATATTGCTTGCGTTAAAAGTTATTAGCATCTAAAAATCGATATTTTTGACTTAAAAACTCTGTCTATACTTAGTTTTTTTTTTAAATTAATCTTAACTGATTTACTGAAAAAGGAAAACGTACGAACATAGATTAAAGTGTACTGAATCCAATAATATCAAAATTATTTCATTTAATAAAGGTTTAGGGGGGTAGAAACGTTATCACCCGAAACAATATTTCAACAAGGAAATGTAGGCAATTGCCTCCAGGACTTGCTACTTTCTCTATCGCACGATACGGGTGAGGCACAGAGCGGTGTGAAACAGATAGAATTTTTTAAAATACCTACTCGCGCCGCGTAATGGCACTTCACAATCCTCTTAATGTATATAACGATCTAAACAATCGTAATATAAGTATGTCTGTTGTGCATTTTGACACTCGTATTATTTAGCACATAGGTAATCGAACCATTTGGACATTCAATCATACGAACAGCCATGACCCGGAAGGAGGGCGGGCGGCAAAACTGAATGAGGACCAGCCTTAGAAAAAATGTGAGCATTTGGTGGCCCTCCTGGACCGAAAGCCCGGAGCAGGCCGCCCCTTCCCCCCGAAGCCCCCTACCCCTTGCATAAGTAGAAACCAAATCACTGACAGTGCACCTGTCGCGCAAGGTGACCGAGAACGATTTAGTAGCGGTGCAGCTGGCAGCGTGTTCCACTACCTACCGTATAATAGCGCCCACCTGGCTCTCAAGGAATTCAAATTGCAACTAATCATTCCATTTCAATCCCATCTCAATATCAGTACGTACTTCTCATACGCCTACGCGCAGGTACGCAAAATAACTCCAGCACCAAAACGCTTCACATAATATTTTGTGTGCCTGATGCACCTATGCACTGGTTGTGCAACTGAATTTGACGGGATTCCGATGAGGGAGCAGCTGAGTGAAAGACTTGTTTTCTTTTCCGAGTTGATGCCGTTTCGTAGGTATTTGTAGAACTGAATTTCATGAGGCCCGGACGCCATATTTATACCATGAAATTCCTTGCCCCGCAGCCCGCCCGCCCCGTGCTTTTGGCGGGAAATATGGGCGGGAAAGTATTGGCGGGAAAATTTTGGCGCGAAACGACATCTCATTTATTTATGGCAATAATCTTAGGCTAATACGTTATTTACAGTGTTTTATACTTATTTCTATGACATTCGTAATGCATTATCACCCGAGATCCTCTCCGTTTGCCGGCCAATCGCATCTAAAGCGCGGGTTTTTCGTGTCGCTGTCTATATACGTACCTCGGCCCCCACCTGGGGTATAAATACCGAGCTTCCCCCCTCGCTCGCCCATCAGTCTATGCTTGGCCAGCGCGCGGATAGGATCTAAAGGCTTCCTCTTAATCTATCTATATTTCTAGTGGAAACTTAGTGTTTAGCCACTCTTTACTTATGAAACCAACAGTATATTACCTCTTAACTAGGTAGGAATGAAGTGTGAGACCTATTATTATTTATTTCGACTACAAATTATATAAGGCGAATGTAATACAATGCTTACGTTGTAAGAGGGTTATAAGCTAGGTTACAGGCTATCTATTTTATCAGTATTTACGTAGATGGTTGTCCTGCACATTTCTCCCGCCGTGGAACACCCGGCCGGTGTTCCAGCTCGCTGGCGTGCAGGTCGTCATCCTTGGTAGGTAAAATCGCGAGCTTCTTGGTCGGTCGCCGTAGCACTCCGCCCTTTGTTCTGACGTCCACCACTCTTGTCTCGCCGTCGGGTCCCGGATACTTGGCGATCACTCTACCCATGGGCCAAGTATTGCGTGGGAGGGTCCCGTCGCCGATGAGTACGATGTCGTCGATTTCTATGGGCCGGCCGCGCCTATACGGCTCCCGCCGGTCTTGAAGTGTAGGTAGGTACTCGCGGACCCATCGACTCCAGAAGTGGTCCGCGAGTCGTTGGCTCGTCCTCCACGTCGCTCGGCCGACTAGGTCCTTGTCGTTGAAGGTACCGGGCGACTGCACTCTGCCGGATCCGCCGAGTAGGAAGTGATTCGGTGATAGGGCTTCGGGGTCATCGGGCTCCACGGACACGTGTGTGAGGGGGCGGCTGTTCACGATGTATTCTGCTTCAGCCAGGGTCGTGGCGAAGACCTCCTCCGAGGGGTGACGCTCTTTCAGGACAGTGTAAAGAGTGTCTTTTACCGCTCGCACCATTCGCTCCCACGCCCCGCCCATAAATGGCGCCGAAGGGGGGATGAAGCGCCATATTATTTGTCGTCGCCCCGCCTCCTCTCGCATCGCGTCTTCGGCGGCCGCCCGCAGCATCTTATCCGCAGAGTGGAAGTTCGTCCCGTTGTCCGACCAAATCTCCGTAGGTGTGCCTCGACGCGCGATCATTCTTCGTAGAGCCATTATGGCGGATTCGCCGCTTAGACTGGGCACTATTTCCATATGTATAGCGCGCGTTGTAAGGCATGTAAATAGCGCTACATATCTCTTCTGTGTCCCTCGGCCTACTGTAATAGTCGCGGTGCCCCACAGATCGACGCCCGTGTATGTGAAGGCTCTCTCGTGATGTGCGAGTCGGCAGCGCGGCAGATTTCCCGTCGGAGGTACAGTCGGCTTCGATTTTCGTCGCCGGCATGGCAGACATCGATGGATAATCATTCGGGCGACTGTACGTAGTCGTAGTATGGCGTAGTGTTGTTTGCATTCGTTCACTGTCGCTTCAACTCCGTGATGGTTCATTTGTCGGTGCACGCAGTCGATGTACAGTCGGATGGCCGCGTGATTTCCGTCTAATACGGACGGCCGTTTTTGCGTTGTGGTTATGTCGTTTGCTTCGTTGATGCGCGTTTTTAGCGTTATCACGCCGTCGATGAGTTCGATCGCTAAGGGGCGTAAGCGACTATTCATGGCCGGCGGCTTGCCCTGCATTAGTCTCTGAATTTCGTCGCTGAAGCTGTCTCGTTGACTCTCTCGTACTATTAGGCGTTCCGCTTCTATTAGGTACCGCGCGTCAATTGATAAGTAGGTTTTTGATGCGGGCCGGGCCTGTCGCGGCGCGGCGGGCGCGGGTCGCTTGTGTTTTCTGTTCCACTCGGGGTCCTTTTCTTTGTTCTTGAGTGTTCTTTTGTAGTGAGTTCGGCCTTTGTTAGGACGACATAGTTCTATGAACTGTAGTACTCGCGCTAGTGTGCGTAGTAGGCGCTCCCAGCGCGAGAACCTTTCCGCCGGCGGTAACCACGGTGTGTGCGTGATTTTGTTACTAATTTCGGTTGCTATTTTATTTTCTTCGCCGGTCGGTGCATTATTTTGTTGTTGTGGTTCGGCGGGCCATGTTGTGTAGTCATTGTACAGGAAGTCTTTATCTCGATCCAGTTTCTTCTTGATGCTATGTAGGCGTTTGAGCGCGTTCTCGTAGCTGTCCGGCGGTTTGTCGTCTTCGTTTTTCCATAGTAAAGGCACTTGACAGTGACCGTCGGCCGTGAGCGTGGTTGATTGCGCGAGCTGAGCGAGGGCGCGTTCCTCCGGGTCGGATTTAGGTCGTTTCGGCTCTATCATCGTAACTTCGATTGCGAAGTATTCTTTCAACTGCCGGTCGATGTCTTCTTCGCTTGTTAGCGATTCCCTTTCTTCGGCTGGCTGGTTGGAGATATGGCTGACGATATGGTGGATGACCTCGCCTTGTAGGGGGGCGCGGGTGTGTGCGCCGTGTAATACCCATCCGAGCGGTAGTCGGCTGGCGACGGGTTGATTTCTGTCGCCGCGTCGGATTTCTTCTGGTATTAATAGATGCCAGTTGTCTTGCCCGAGCAGTATTCCCGGTTCGGCCGTGTCGTATCTTAGTAGGTGCTCTATGTCTCGTAGGTGTGTGCACGTACTGATATCGTCTTCGCTTATCGTTTGGGGTGATAAGCGTAGGTCGGGAATTGTGCGGGCGTGTATGCGCATCTCTTCGCCTTGTCCGCGTATGAGGAGCGGGACTCGGCGGGATTTTCTGGCGTTTATTTTTTCACGGGTGATTGCTTCTATGCGTAGCGGCGTTGTAGGCCCGAAAATGGGAGCGTGGGTTCCCCCGGCGGGGGGAGGGGCGGGGACGGCGGGGCGCACGGCGGCGGCGCCCTGTCCCGCGCTCTCGGCGGTGCTCCTCTCTTGGGCCTGCTCGGCGTACTGTGGGGTTTCCCGCCGCGGTGTTGCTGCAGGGTGTAGGCTCTCCTGCAGCGGCGGGACTATGGCAGCGTTGACTGTGGGGTTTCATGAGGCAGTGTTCTCCACTGCGCGGCATCATGAGTTCGCTGCCCTATGGGTGACCTTGGCTGTAGGTCTGGACGAGGCTCCGGCGTCGCAGGAGTGCGTGTCTGTGGGGTTTCCTGCGAGGGCCTCGAGCCGTCTTGACACGTAGTTCTTGACGGCACTATGGGTGGCAGCGTTGACCGTGGGGTTTCATGAGGCAGTGTTCTCCACTGCGCGGCATCATGAGTTCGCTGCCCTATGGGTGACCTTGGCTGTAGGTCTGGCCGAGGCGCCGGCGTCGCAGGAGTGCTTGTTCGCGAAGTCTCCTGCGAGGGCCTCGAACCTTCTTGCGTCGTAGCAGTTCCCGACGTGGACGTGGTTGCTTGTTGTGATGTTTGTGGCACTGCGTGGGTGGTGCCGCTTTGTTTGTAGCGATTCGCGCAGGGCAGCGCGGGCGTGAAGACGGGGGAGGGGTCGCTGAAGGGGGCGTTCCCCGCTTGCGCAGGCGTCGCGACGGCAGCGGCGACTGGACCGTAGCTTTTTCTTCGTCAGGATTGTTCCCCTTTTCTTCTGGAAGGTGTGGTTCTTGAGTGATGGCGGGCATCTCGTGGTTTTTCTCGAACCAGGCGTCGATTTGCTCGTTCACTTGAGTGGCGGAAACCACAGTTCCTTCGTCTTCGTCGCTTTGTTCGGCTTCTAGTGTGGCGATGTGTGCTTGGGCGAGTTCAAGCTTGATGCGTAACATCTCTTCTTTTGCTTTGGCTAAGCTTTGCGCACGGCGGCTCGTGGTCGTTGCGCGTGACTTCGACGACGGTGGCGGCGCGGGGGGACGTGGCGTCGTCCCCGTCTGTGACGATTCCTGAGATAACGGCGGCGTCTCAGTGATCGTGTCCGTGCTCGTCGCGTTGTCCGTCGTCGTCGGCGGCGTGTATGTTGAGTCTCTACTTGTTTCTTCTCTTGAGGTCCTCGGCGGTTGCTCTGTCCCGAAGATGAGCTGGGCTAACGACTGCCCCGGCGCCGATGACCTTGTGACTGGACCCATTTTCGACGATAATTTCTCGGCAATGTTCTTTCACTTTCACTGGAATCTTCTTTTTTCTTGAGGCTGTAGTTTTCGCTTAAACTGCAATTTCTTTCTTGAATATCCGGCTTACTGAAGGACCATTATGTGCCTGATGCACCTATGCACTGGTTGTGCAACTGAATTTGACGGGATTCCGATGAGGGAGCAGCTGAGTGAAAGACTTGTTTTCTTTTCCGAGTTGATGCCGTTTCGTAGGTATTTGTAGAACTGAATTTCATGAGGCCCGGACGCCATATTTATACCATGAAATTCCTTGCCCCGCAGCCCGCCCGCCCCGTGCTTTTGGCGAGAAATATGGGCGGGAAAGTATTGGCGGGAAAATTTTGGCGCGAAACGACATCTCATTTATTTATGGCAATAATCTTAGGCTAATACGTTATTTACAGTGTTTTATACTTATTTCTATGACATTCGTAATGCATTATCACCCGAGATCCTCTCCGTTTGCCGGCCAATCGCATCTAAAGCGCGGGTTTTTCGTGTCGCTGTCTATATACGTACCTCGGCCCCCACCTGGGGTATAAATACCGAGCTTCCCCCCTCGCTCGCCCATCAGTCTATGGTCTATGCTTGGCCAGCGCGCGGATAGGATCTAAAGGCTTCCTCTTAATCTATCTATATTTCTAGTGGAAACTTAGTGTTTAGCCACTCTTTACTTATGAAACCAACAGTATATTACCTCTTAACTAGGTAGGAATGAAGTGTGAGACCTATTATTATTTATTTCGACTACAAATTATATAAGGCGAATGTAATACAATGCTTACGTTGTAAGAGGGTTATAAGCTAGGTTACAGGCTATCTATTTTATCAGTATTTACGTAGATGGTTGTCCTGCACATTTTGATAACTCAATAAAGCATTTCGAAATTTGGCTTGAGACTCAAAATGGTCAAATAACACATTTTTACTATGGAACAACTTGTACTTTCTCGTGTTGAGACAAATTATTTTTCATCTCTGCTGTTCTGAAAGTTGACGTTTCATGGGCATATAGCCGGGTGGAAATCGCGTTTTCTCCCCTAGGGTGGTAAGTATTTTTTTTATTGTGTCGGTCAGCCACGGAGTCGATGATAATTGAGCTAGCTACTTATTAAAATAAAAGCTTTACATATATCTAAACTCAGCTATACATTAAGCGACGGGTTCATTACGACGATGTTGATAATAGTACATTACTATAGAGGCCGGGAAACGAAGGGTTGCAGGCCAAGTAGATATACAACAAGTCCCAAAACTCAACGATAAGCCGGCACCAGAGGATGGAGCTGCTTATGATTAGTCGAGAAAAAATAAGGAAAAAAATATATCTAAATAAGTAGCTCCATCCTCTGGTGCCGGCTTATCGTTGAGTTTTGGGACACGTGGTAGATATATTTTATTTTATATATTTAGATATATTTTTTTCCTTATTTTTTCTCGACTAATCATAAGCAGCTCCATCCTCTGGTGCCGGCTTATCGTTGAGTTTTGGGACACGTGGTATACGGCCAAGCGTAGCGAGGCCGGATAGGGATACGCGGCCGGCAACCCCGTTTCTGGCCGAGATTTGTATAGTGCTTTTCTCAAACTTGCAATGAAATAAAAAGTAGTCACTTTATTTTATACGTACAACTAAATAAAAGAATACGTTTTTGATAGCTGCTGCTGTCACATCATAACCTATAATTGTGTCCCAAATTTCTTACTAACAAATATTCCGCTTATTCCCTAAATTAAGTATTAGTTTATAGTTTATTTCTACTTTATTAAAACAATTAAAATATATACAAAGACTTACAGCTTAAAAAAAAATATGAACATATTTACAAATTTCCTATAAAGTAGTCCCCCAGGTCGGCGCTCTGCGGTAGGGTGCCCATAAGGCTGGCTACGTTTCCTCGCTGAATGGCGATGCTAATTCTTTGACCAAGGAACAAGCCAGCCCTATGGTCAGCAGTGTGCTCGAAAAGACGTTTTTTTAGGACCCGGTACAGATCTTGCGTTTCTACTACGAAAGCCGCAAACACATGGTTGCCTGCAAGGCCCGTATATTTGCGGCGTTTGGCAGCCTCTGCCGATGCTTCCGCTGTGCCCGCCCTCTGCGAAGTGGTGGGTAAGTGGGACGGAGCCAATGTGTCCACGCAGGTGGCGTCCCAGACTAGGGGTCGTCCCACTTGCCACGGAATGAGCGTCATACTCTTGCCATCGTCGCGAGAGAGGCCAGGTGGCTCTAGGACGGCTGGAACGTTTATGCTGGCAAGGGCCCGACGGATTATGTCGTTCAAACAAGCGTGGCGGGCGAAGCGGCCTGCGCTTTTTTGGAGCGAGGATTTTTCCAATGAGAGATATCGTACTGTGGACCGAGGAGAGAAAGGCTAGACGAGCGACACTCGAAATTTGCGGGATACCCAGACCGCCGTATCGGATTGGAAGGGTGGCGTGTAGGAATTGCCTGTCGTTCAGTTGAATGTTTAGGGTTTTTTCAATTTGGGAGTGTAGGATGGAATCAATTTTTTCACAAGATACGGGAATTTTCCATAATGGACTGCAACGCATCAGATAGGTGAATTTGGGAGCAAATAGACAAAACCGGAGGATACAAAGGGCCATGTGTGAGTTAATTTTGAGTAGGCGGTCGGAGTATTCGGAGAAACGGATGATTTGATTGTCGATGAAATCTGGGATTGATTCTTCAAATATTGGGGCTCCAAGGAGGTGGAGCGAGTTTTTAGTCATTACTTTGATACCTGGGCAGATGCTTTGGAAGTCGTCGACAATTTTGGTTTTGTTTGATATTTCCTGGCTTACATATAGCTCGCATTTGCTCATGTTTAGGTCCAAACCGATTTCATGGAATTTTGTAATTAGGAAAGATAGGTCGTCCAATACGCAGCTCGCTTCACCTCCGAGGCTGCCGTCGTCCAGGTACCAGATGTTAAATTTTGACTTTAAGGCCGAAATGATTGGGTGGATAGCAAGGCTAAAGATGGCTGGGCCCAGGGGGTCGCCTTGCTGACAGCCAACTGCCGAAAGTATGCTATGGTTGTAATACATTAAATTTGAAGGCAAACTGTAGCACTGCCAGAGATACGGGTATAAGTTAGGAATCTCTTTTTGGATTTCTGTCAGCATGGCTTCTCTGTTGACAGAGTTGAACGCATTTTTTACGTCGACCTTAAGCAGTACCTGATCTTTGGAGTTACAAAGGAAAGTACGGCAGGCGTGGACGGCGGCCTCGCAGCCTCCATTTGAGCCAAAGCCGAGCTGGGTTGGCTTGAATTTAGATTCCAGATCCTGGACTATGTATCTGCAGTACACTTTGGAGGTTAGTCTTCTATATGTTGCACCAATTGCAATTGGGCGGATGCCGCCATCTTTTTTGCCGAGTGCACAGAGGTTGGCACCATACAGGGTGGAAGCTATTCCGGTGTCTACCTTGCCTGCAAGCATAAAGTTGACGAGACGAGTGATGCTAGATAGAAGGTCGTTATTCCGGCTACCCGGTACCCCGACGATAAGATCTTTTAGGTGCTGTGGTGTAATGTCATCCAGGCCCCCAGCAGAACCATTCTTGAATGACATCAAGGAAGCCATTACTGCATCTTCGGAGGCTTGCAGGCAAGAGCCGAGCTGGGCGGATCAGGGTAGTTAAGCATTGCGGGTGCTGGTGGATGCTTACTCTGCAGGGAGGCTAGCGTGTCTGGTGTATCGGGAGCTGAAGTGTCGCTGGAGAAAAGGATTTGTGCAGCACCCTTCAGGTCACCGACATTTACTTTCCCCTCTACTACCTTAAACACATCGCGGGAGTAGTGTTTTTGGTTGAATTCGTTACATGAAGCGTCGATGGTGTTAGAACGGGAACAGTTGGATTTTATTTTTGATGTGAGAGACTGGCGGGTGTTATCTTTTGCTACATGGAGGGTATTGAACGCAAACAAAAGCGTTCCCAGCTTGACGGTGAATTATCACCAACCTTTATAGTTACATGAACTTATATCTAACTACCTATATAGACGAGGCACTACAACAAAGAAAACACTTATAATTTTTATGAAATTTTCATACGCCGTCATGTACCTAACTTTTGATTTCGGGGGCAGTAAATTATTCATGGCTACTTCTGCTCGCAATTCCGGAGGCGTACAGTTCAATTCCATATCATTTTCGTCCGAACTCACTTTTATTACAAAGTTTTAAAATAATTACGAACTATTGACAAATCCGGCCAACAAGAAAAAAATTTTTTTTCAATTTACGCGCCTAACTTTTTTTTAACCTGTTTGAAGCAACGTTTTACCCGGTGACATTAATTTTTTTTTTTTGGTGATTGAATGCCAAGACGTTCTGTCACAATTTGACGTTTATAAACAAAAGACGGTTGCTTTGCAGGCCTTAGGTGTGTAAGGTTGTATGAAATTCCTTTACATATCATCTTCTCTAGTCGCACCGGATACGTAGTATTTCCGGACTTAATTTGAAGTAAGTCATGTCAACATTTCATTGCAAGTTTGAGTAAAATCCTTTTACAGTTGGTATTTTTTTTCTTAATTAAGTACAGAAAATCAACTTTCAAAATCATTTCTGTAAATTTCGGCTGCCCGCCATAATGCTATGACACTTTTTAGGGTTCCGTACTCAAAGAGTAAAACAGGACCCTATTACTAAGACTCCGCTGTCCGTCTGTCTGTCTGTCTGTCTGTCTGTCTGTCACCAGGCCGTATCTCACTGATACCGTGATAGTTCTGGTTAAAATTTTCACAGATGATGTATTTCTGTTGCCGCTACAACAACAAATACTAAAAACAGAATAAAATAAATAAATTTATAGATAATGGTACGGAACCCTTCGTGCATGAGTCCGACTCGCACTTGGCCGGTTTTTTTTTTCACGTTTCGGCATGGCCCTCTAAATTAGTTGCGTCGCAGCGCAGCTTACTCGATTACAATCTAGTAGTTAGGCCGTGGCAAGTGGCCAGTGCAAAGAGTTTGGATATAGTTTTAATTATCTCCACTTATAATAAATCTCTAAATTAAAAAAAGAATCAGCCAGTTTGAAACTAAGCTTTGCGCGGTTCGAATGTTCTCAGCATCCCATGAAAGGAAAAATATGAAACATTTTATATAGGTACATTATTATTCTAGCTGCAACTTAGGATAGTTTTTATCCGACTGCGACAGTTAATTAATTTTCCGAAATATACGACTTCATTTAATTTTTCATTTATTTTTATTGAAATCAAACGCTGCTCCAACTGTCAGCTATAAGAACCGTCAAATTTTCGTCAAAATGGCGGAATTGCTTTGCCTTTCACTTATTAATAATTTAAATCCCGTCTACGATAGACCTTTACGAGACAAATGCTAAAATATAAACCATAAAAAAATATTCGATTCTGATATGAGAACTTATATGCGCAAATGTCGTTTTATGTCGTAATTTCAATAAATGAAATCAACAAATTTGAACAATATAATTAACACGAATTTGTTTTTTTTGAATGACAATGGCACGCGCTCGGCGCATTCAGCCAAAGTACCTGCGGCGATACCACGAAAACCGATACTCAATGTTCATATATTTGCATCCCTGTCACTCGAGTATGGTTAGTGCGATAGAGATAGAGATACCCGAATATTTTCGAATTCCGAAGTTCGTGGTTATAGCTCAGGAATCGAAAATATGGTAAATAATCATAATGTATTTTCTCGAAAAAGAATTTATAATAAATATAGTCAAATGGAGAAAAAAACAAAGCAAGAGGTTATATAGGTAATGATTAAGTTATAAGAGTCCAAAGTTTTAAGAGGGGGTATGTTCTGTCCCTTTTCCGCAAAACGCACCTTCATATGAAACGATTGTTTTTTACTATGACGCTCGAGTATATTGACGTCACAGTCCCTCATCGTTTTCTCACTCTAACAAGCGACATTAAAACGGATGTAGCTTCATAATTTTTTGACATATTTGAATGGGAGTTTCATTATCTTCTATCTATTTATACATAATAAATGCCTATGTCCTGACTGACTTATTCACTCAATCACTCACTCACTCACTCATCAACGCACAGCCGAAACTACTAATCTCAGAGAGTTGATTTTTGCACAGTATGTTGCTTTTATAACGTGGGCTAGGGATAAAAAGGGATTTTTGAAAATTCCACCCCTACGGGGGTAAAATAGGGGTGCAAGGTTTGTATGGGGGAAACATTTTTTTTTAAATAGAGACTTAAAACTTTGTAGAAATATCAGTCATTAGAATACAAATAAAGAACTTTCAGGGTTTTAGAAAATTCTACCCCTAAAGGGGTAAAATAGAGTGCAAAGTTTGTATGGGAAAAACTACTTTTTTTTAAATAGAGACTTAAAACTTTGTAGAGAAATTATTCATTAGAATACAAATAAAGTACCTAGATTCAGTGTTTTAAAAAAATCTACCCCTAAGGGGGTAAAATAGGGGTGCAAATTTTGTATGGGGGAAACAATATTTTTTTTAAATAGAGACTTAAAACTTTGTAGAAAGATTAGTCATCAGAATACAAATTAAGTACTTTCAGCGTTTTAGAAAATTCTACCCCTAAAAATAGGGGGCTAAAATAGGGGTGCAAAGTTTGTATGTGGGAAACTATTTTTTTTAGCTAGAGTCCTAAAACTTTGTAGAAAGATTATTTAAATACAAAGAAAGTACTTTCAGCGTTTTGGAAAATTTCACCCCTTAGGGGGTAAAATAGGGTGCAAAGTTTGAATGGGAAAAACATATTTTTTTTAATAGAGACTTAAAATTTTGACGAAAAATTACTTATTAGAACATGAAAAATACTACATTCGGCGTTTTACAAAAATCATTCCCTAAGGGGGTTAAAAAGGGTGCAAGGTTTGTATGGGGAACACTTTTTCTGAGCAAGACACTTAAAACTTTGTAGAAAGATTACTTATAAAAAAAAAAAAAAAAGGTTTTCAGCGTTTTGAAAAAATCTATCCCTAAGGGGGATAAAAAGGGGTGCAAAGTTTTTATCAGGGAAAGTTTATGTTTTTGAGTTAGAGACTTGAAACTTTGTAGAAAGATTACTTATTAAAATACAAAAAAAGAACACTAATCGTTTTAGAAAATTCCACCCCTAATAGGGTTAAAAAGGAGAGCAAGCTTTGCATGGGCAACACTTTTTTTTGAGTTAGACTTAAAACTTTGCAAAAAGATTACTTATTAGAATACTAAAATAGAACTTTCAGCGTTTTAGAAAACTCCATCCCTAAGGGGATCCTTAAGATCCTTAAGAAGGGTAGCCAGTGTTGTGTGGGAAAAACTTTTTTTTTTACTAGACTTAAAACTATTCAAAATGTTACTTATTAAAATTAATAATAAAGTACTTTCAGAGTTTTAGAAAATTCCACCCCTAAGGGCGTTAAGAAAGCTTTGTATGGGCAACACTTTTTTTGAGCTAGATACTTAAAAGTTTACGAAAAAAGTTCTTTCAGCGATTAGAAAAATTCAACCTCTAAGGGGGTTTAAAAGGGGGTTCAAATTTTAAATGGCGAGCAATAAAATTTTAAAGTGTGAGTAAGAGATTTTTAACTTCGGTCTTATTCTGTACGTTAAAAGACTACAAAACTGATTTCAGAGATTTTCCAAATTCATCCCCTAAGAGTGTTAAAATTGGTTCAAAGTTTGAGTATTTCAAGGCATTTTTAAAGTATGAGATTTTTAACTTTGGTTTTAGACTGTTTGTTCACAAACTAGAAAATGAACATCAACTTTTTTTTTAATTATCCCCTACAAGAGGGTTCAAATTTTGTATTGAGAGAAATCATTTTCTAAGACGATCAAAATTTCTACGCGGACGAAGTCGCGGGCAACAGCTAGTTTTATATAAAATCGAATAATTAATATATTTCATATTAAGCAAATTCTTGACATTTATTTATAGAATTATATAAATACAAAAATAACTTTAAAACTATTATATCAGATACGTGTTTGAAACTTTTCTAAAGTTGGCAGTATGTGTATTTAATTTTAAACTAATTACTCTGCCGCCACAATCGGTACAATGCCTCGAGGGCCTTTTTTAGATTTAACGTAGTTTTAATTTAATTTAGCTTATGTTAATTATCATGTATTTACTATAGAATATAAAGATATTTAAATTATTACTCTTTATATACCTGTTTTATAAAATGTACGTGCAGTATTTTACTTTCCTCACAGTCGAAATTAAAAGTAGAGTGCTTAACTCACTTTGTTCGAGCGCCAGAAATATCTCGGGTGAAATGGGTCTCTTTCATCCCTTGGTTAACAATCTACTACTTATAGCGGAGGGGACATAAGTATTGAAATTATAATAAGCAAATTTTGCACGTGGCACTTAATTCGGTGTATACAGAGTGTTTTTTTTAAATGGGACAGTATGGGGAAATCCGAATCTAAAGGAGATAGAGGAAAAGTGTCAAAGGAGACCTTAGGTGTTTTTTTTATGTAAACAAATTTGGCTCATTAAAATTTTTGGTCAAAAGTGAGTTGTTCTTAAAAAAATATAAAGTTGGTCAATTTTTTTTTTGAAGTGGGTCTGTTTCATGTAAGGATTATTTCATTGTATTGGTTATGGGTTTAAATTACCAACCAATTATTATACGTTTTCGAACGTGGCTTGTTTCGCGCTTTTTTTGGGGGTCCACTTTGAAATTTGAATGTCGAACTATGAATCCGACTAATTCACTATTTTTAATTTGTAATAGACCCCACCCACCACCATGAAATGACAGTGCTTGGCCTCAAAATTAAAAAGCTGCTTTGACTCACGGAGGGAGCGGAGTGAGCAAAATCGCATTATGCTCACTGTTTTCACGCAGCAAAACGCGTACGCAGACCGACAAGACTCTTTTCAGTATTTGTAATATTAGTATGAATATTAATTGGTGACCAATACATAAATATTTGCCATCAAGATTTTAGCATAACTATATACTACAATTTCATCTCTTGTTTTGTTTAGCAAGGAGCAAGCACACGCACCAATGGAGCAGTTCACGCATACAAAACCATTTGACCGGCTTTCATTAAGAAAGTAAAACAAAATTAACATTTGTATGAGGGAAGACTGAATGATCTTTGTCATTCGCGAAATCTCTACTCCATGCCTAATTAATGCTAAGTTCAAGATGTTGATGTTGCCAGAGAGTAGGAGTACGAGTTGTTACAAACTTAGCTCTATAGAGAACTGTGATGAAAATAGTTATTTGTTATGCAAGGCTGCAAAGTTGGTGTTGGGCGCAAGTGCTTGTATTGAAAGCAGAGCTAGCGAAGGATTGTTAGATTGAACCATGAGCGAAGCGAATGGTTCAAAAGTACAATCCTGAGCATAAGCGAGGCTTTCAAGGCACGAGACGCCAAACAACTTTGCTGCCGAGCGAAACACACAACTTTTCACCTCACCACCGCGAGGAAAATAATAAATGTAATGAAAGTAATTTGGACCTTATAGGTACTTATTTTCAATAAACGTTTGTTTACATCTCATCAAAATCAAAGCATTATATAATTATTAAATGTATCATAAACATTTTCGCATCTTGAAATAGACTCCACGCTTACATTAAAAAAATCAAAGTATTTTTGGTTAGGTACTAGGTACTCACGGGTAAACTAAGGCTCAAATACGCATATTTTACTTTTTCCGCTAACTCAGCAGGCATTAAATTCATTTTATGTATATCTTCTGCGCTAATATCTATAAATAACTTCCATTATTTTGATTTTACTGTGGCTTTAGAACAAAACAAAAAAAAAATGACATGTAGGTACAAGAGTTTTTTTCTTAAATTAACTTTTTAAACGGTGCGTTCCAAATTTGCACGAAGCGTAAAATTTTGAAATGTAAAACCAATGTAAAACTACATTTAAAAATTAGTTATTTGTATTGTATTTTATAAGTCAGTCTAATTATTAATATTTCATATGTACTTCATTAAGAAAGACTAAGTATTATTAAATTATTTTATGTAAATAATAATAATGAATTATTAGCATTACACCATAAGTTTCTGAACGCAGGATAATGAGCTCTCATTTCTATAGAAAAAAGTTGGATTTTGCGATAGAGCGTCACGTTCGAAATTCAAAAACTCTTTCCACGCTAGCGGATATAATGGAGTTTTGCACGCAGATTTTGAGCGACAAAGCAAGCCTTTTCGAGCCGGTGAGGGGAAAAAGAATAAAATCCTTGAAAATCGGCGTCTCAATTTTTGCTGTATCCAGTCAAAAATAGGGCATGGTAATGTTAGTTCACTGTTGAAAAGTACGTGAATAACTTTACGTGAATAAATTACTATTCTGTGATACAGATACTTACGGCCTGAGCGGAGGAGACAGGCGGAAAGAGCATGCACGTGTCCAACCGACACACATAGTATTTGGAGAAGTTTTTTGGTCGCGCCGGGCGGATGACGAGACCCAGCTGCCGTTGCTTTTAGCGATTACGAATAACAAAAAATAAAACTCCAATGCATTCGAATTCGATAATATGGGTACCTACCTATTTAAAAATATATAACATCTTTACTGTAGGGTCAGGTGGGGTAAATATAAGACACGGGGAAAAATAAGACCAAGTTTTTTGTTTCAAAAACTTATTCTACCTACTTCATTCCTATTCCATTTAAAAATAAGCATTGTGTGTAGACTTCCGTTTAAATGGAATATGAATGATAGTAATAAGTTTAGAGTGGTAAAAACTTAGTCTTATTTTTACCCGTGTCTCATATTTACCCCACCTGTACGTCTAGCACAACTTGCTGCTAAGTCGAGTCGCGTGCGACTCAGCGACTCCTGTCTCACTCGTATTGTGCAAATTAGAAAGAGGAGGCTAGATTCTCTCGACTCGCGTCGCGCTTGTTGTGTCAGTTGTGCTAGCCCCGCTGATGGTCCAGGCAATGAACTGACAGCTTGTATGGAAAATATGTCAAATTTGGAAATAATTTATAATAGCAGATTTTTTTAATGTAATGTATATATTATCAATTAAATAGTTACTTAGTGAAAAAATCCAACAAAATTTCAGACATCAAAAAAATTATAACTAAACTAGCTACTGAAAAGTCAGAAAAAATACTAATAAATGGTTTTATCTTTATTTTGGTTCATTTACATTTGCTCTATAATATTCAAGATAAAAAATTAAAAAAAAAAAATCTTTCGTTTTTAAAATCTATATAATAAATACTTCCGGATGGAAAGTTTGTTGGATTCTTGAATACAGCATCTTAGATCAATGTTTTTAAAATGATATAAAGAAAAAAAACGCTATTATAAATTAATGTTTTTCAAAACCGTATTTTGCCTGGAGGTATGACTGCAAATTAATTACGACTTAAATTTACACTGCCCTTTGAGGCTTTGAGCATTTGAAACTGAGCTTAAGGTATCTCTGAACCAGCACGAATATGGTCCTGTTTTTATTGTTCGTCACTGTGAATAAATATTCATCCAGTTCTGACAAATACTTAGGTAGGTACATGCTGGCAGAACTACGAGTATGACAGAAATGCAGGCTTCAGGCAAGTCTCAACGCTAACCGAGCACAGTCTGACCTACACGACATTACGCATAATTGTGCCGAATGTAAGTCATCAAGTTAAAGGGTCATTTCGCCGGTTAGCGACCACCTAATTTTATGTGCCGGTTAGCGACCACTTAGCTGAGTTGGTGAACTGAAAGCATATTTTCTCGTTTTTTTAGTTAATTCCTATTCCATAACTACAAACAATAATGCTTACGGCTAACTGTTTCAATAGGCTCTGTAGAATTGATGTTCTTGAAAACCATGTTCTTCAGGTGGTCGCTAACCGAAGGTGGTCGCGTAACCGGCGAAATGACCCCTACCTAATAAGAGCTTCACAGTCTAGTATGAATGTCTGGTGAATAGATAATCAGGAGATAATAATATAAAAGCTTGGAGCACGAGCAAAATCATGACGCGAGCGCATACGGTCGGGTCGCGCACCTGCCGCGCGCCATCTGCGGCACCACACGTGCACACGCAGATCTTCATTTTTTAATTTTTTATTTTTAGGGTTCCGGACCAAAAAGGTAAAAACGGATGGTGCGTATGGTGCGACTCCGTCCGTCTGTCTGTCTTGCACAAAGTCAAATATCTCAGGAACTACTTATGCCATCAATATGAAATTTGGAATAGTTGTAAGAAAAGCTAATCCACGTGTATGGAGAATGAAAAATTTAAAGATATATTTTTAATTTCTATAAAAAAGGACGCATAAGAGGAGAGTCAAATATTTACCAGTTAGTAGGCCAAGTGGGGTATCCTATGAAAGGGCTTGAATTGCACATTCTAGTGGTAACATTTTGATTTACAAAGGAAAATATAGAAAAAAATACCATTATTATTATAAACGTAAATATTACCAGAAAAGTCCTCTATCTAGCAGATTTTTTTTATTCTTAAAAAGTCATTTAATACTTAGTGTAATTTGTAATTTAATACTTTTTCACTTCTCATGCTCGAAAAGTGTGTCATATTAGGCTTAGCAAGCGGGGCTAAAGTAGTACAGTTAGCCCCTAGGGAAAATATGTATACATATTTAAGATTTTTAAAACATTTAAATTTGACCAATCAAAACCCTTTAAGAAAAACATTTGTATTTGCTATCGACCAATCAGGAAACAGAATTAGTTTCAAACACTAGGCGTTTTTCATTCCCTAACTCACAATCATTAAAAAAAATCAACGACTTTGACCGTCTATAGCCACGTCCAAACGTTCAAGCGTAGTTGACTGCATACTTACATGGCATAAGCTATGTGATTGAGCGGGATAGTCTACTGTCTACCTCGCTTTATATTATGCCCCGTATGCTGTCCGCCGCGCTAGGCTGTTTGGACGCGGCTATAAAACGGTCTATGGCATTTATTTGTGGTGTCAATATTTTGTATCCGTCTCAAAGCAGTTTATTAAAAAAAATGGGCCGCCAAATGAACAATCGTTTCAGGGCCAATCAACTTTTGGACCCACAGTATTTTGTCCGGTAACGCAAGATACAGAACTGTCATGTTTGTTAGAGAAACTGCTATAAACCAGGTACCCAATTGTGTATAACGATGGTTTACACCAGCAGTTACGATATGCCACAGATTTTAATTGAATTGGTAGATACAGGTTTGAAATAGATTGATTTGAAAGTTTGTAAAAAGTAACACAGGAGACAGAAAAAGTGTGGGTGAAAAAGTTGATTGACCCTTCAACGTGGAATTTATTATTGATTGTGGATGTATAAACTTTGTTTTTACAATTTTCTCGCAGTCGAAGTGAAAAGCAGAGTGTATAACTCTGGTCTAAAAGCCATATTACCACTCGAATAATTTTCCCTCGCGTCCCAGGTAGCAAACTGACGTCAGCGACGTATAAGCGACGTCACTCATAGGTCATAATAAGGTCGGTCATTTATTCGTCGAGATCAGACGTTAAAGTGACGTCAGTTTAGGGTCAGGCGTTAAACAGGACGTCGTAATTACGTCAATTAAAGGTCAGTATCTGGACGTACCATATACGCCACCAAGAGGACGTTTTACTGACGTCTATTTAGGGTCAGTATCTGGACGTACCATATACGCCACCAAGAGGACGTTTTACTGACGTCTATTTAGGGTCAGTATCTGGACGTACCATATTCGCCACAATGTGGACGTTTCATTGACGTCAATTTAGGGTCAGTATCTGGACGTACCATATTCGCCATAAAGTGGACGTTTTACAGACGTCTATTTGGGGTCAGTATCTGGACGTACCATATACGCCGCCAAGAAGACGTTTTACTGACGTCTATTTGGGGTCAGTATCTGGACGTACCATATTCGCCACAAATTGGACGTTTTATTCACGTCAATTTAGGGTCAGTATCTGGACGTACCATGTTTGCCATAAAGTGGACGTTTTACTGACGTCTATTTGCGGTCAGTATATGGACGTACCATATTCGCCACAAAGTGGACGTTTTATTGACGTCAATTTAGGGTCAGTATCTGGACGTACCAAATTCGCCATAAAGTGGACGTTTTACTGACGTTTATTTGGGGTCAGTATCAGGACGTACCATATACGCCACCAAGAGGACGTTTTACTGACGTCTATTTAGGGTCAGTATCTGGACGTACCATATACGCCACCAAGAGGACGTTTTACTGACGTCTATTTAGGGTCAGTATCTGGACGTACCATATTCGCCACAATGTGGACGTTTCATTGACGTCAATTTAGGGTCAGTATCTGGACGTACCATATTCGCCATAAAGTGGACGTTTTACAGACGTCTATTTGGGGTCAGTATCTGGACGTACCATATACGCCGCCAAGAAGACGTTTTACTGACGTCTATTTGGGGTCAGTATCTGGACGTACCATATTCGCCACAAATTGGACGTTTTATTCACGTCAATTTAGGGTCAGTATCTGGACGTACCATGTTTGCCATAAAGTGGACGTTTTACTGACGTCTATTTGCGGTCAGTATATGGACGTACCATATTCGCCACAAAGTGGACGTTTTATTGACGTCAATTTAGGGTCAGTATCTGGACGTACCAAATTCGCCATAAAGTGGACGTTTTACTGACGTTTATTTGGGGTCAGTATCAGGACGTACCATATACGCCACCAAGAGGACGTTTTACTGACGTCTATTTAGGGTCAGTATCTGGACGTACCATATACGCCACCAAGAGGACGTTTTACTGACGTCTATTTAGGGTCAGTATCTGGACGTACCATATTCGCCACAATGTGGACGTTTCATTGACGTCAATTTAGGGTCAGTATCTGGACGTACCATATTCGCCATAAAGTGGACGTTTTACAGACGTCTATTTGGGGTCAGTATCTGGACGTACCATATACGCCGCCAAGAAGACGTTTTACTGACGTCTATTTGGGGTCAGTATCTGGACGTACCATATTCGCCACAAATTGGACGTTTTATTCACGTCAATTTAGGGTCAGTATCTGGACGTACCATGTTTGCCATAAAGTGGACGTTTTACTGACGTCTATTTGCGGTCAGTATATGGACGTACCATATTCGCCACAAAGTGGACGTTTTATTGACGTCAATTTAGGGTCAGTATCTGGACGTACCAAATTCGCCATAAAGTGGACGTTTTACTGACGTTTATTTGGGGTCAGTATCAGGACGTACCATATACGCTGCCAAGAGGACGTTTTACTGACGTCTATATAGGGTCAGTATCTGGACGTACCATATTCGCCACAAAGTGGACGTTTTATTGACGTCAATTTAGGGTCCGTATCTGGACGTACCATATTCACCATAAAGTGGACGTTTATCCTACGTCTATTTAGGGTCAGTATATGGACGTAGGATATACGCCGCCAAGAGGACGTTTTACCGACGTCTATTTGGGGTCAGTATCTGGACGTACCATATTCGCCACGAAGTGGACGTTTTATTGACGTCAATTTAGGGTCAGTATCTGGACGTACCATATTCGCCATAAAGTGGACGTTTTTCCTACGTCCATTTGGGGTCAGTATCTGGACGTACCATATTCGCCAGAAAGTGGACCTTTTACTGACGTTTATTTATACTTAGTATCTGGACATACCAAATTCATCCTAAAGTGGACGTTTTATTGACGTCAGTTTAGGGTCAGTATCTGGACGTACCATCGCGCTTTAAACGTAACAAATCGCCATATTATAGGACGAACACCGATAAGAAGCGAGTGACTTCGTAAAATGAACCTCAATGTGACATTTTATTGTAGGTATCTGCCACAATTTATTAATAAAGCGTGCATAAATATCTGACACGACTCTTATTTCCAGGGACGTGTCAGATATTTGTGCACGTTTCGTTGTGGCAGATATTAATGCTGGTGACCGTACAACATTTGGTATACCAACAGTTCCGGAGAAACTAGTTTATTATTCGTCTTTGTAAACGACGTCTTTGTAGACGACTAAAGGACGTCTTTGGGGCGTGAAATGGAGGTGGGTGAATTGGAGGGCCTACCGCGAAAGGCATTCGAAGTTTTCCCTCTCTGTCATACTTGTGAGTTCGTACGTAAGTGCAACAGAGAGGGAAAACTTCGAATGCCGTTCGCGGTAGGCCCTTGGGTTTAGGAAAGAAACGAATAACGCTTCAATACAACATTTATTATTGAAATAAGTACCAAGTGTACGATTGGGTATTTCACACAGTCATGTTAAAATGTATTAGGGTCATTTCGCCGGTTACGCGACCACCTTCGGTTAGCGACCACTTGAAGAACATGGTTTTTTCAATTGAAGATAACATCAATTCTACAGAGCCTATTGAAACAGTCAGCCGTATGCCTTATTGTTTGTAGTTATGGAACCTATTCCATAAATTTACAAAAAAAACGAGAAAATATGCTTTCAGTTCACCAAGTCAGCTAAGTGGTCGCTAACCAGCACATGAAATTAGGTGGTCGCCAACCGGCGAAATGACCCTAGTTGGCATTTCTCTATAGATTATAATATAACCCATCAAAATATCATAATAAATAGTAAAATTTTACCAAAATCATATTAGATGTACATAAAATTTTGAAAATAATGTATTTTTTTTCTTTTTCGTCCAATAGTAAAATAAAAGATACCAATCAAATACTTCTGTAAAAATAAATTCACTACTGAAACAGCAATATACCTACGTATTTTCTCATACAATGGTTGGTTTGATAAATTGGCAATAATGCACCTTTATTGTTTAATTCTGTAAATAGATAATGCTATGATTTTTCCTATTCCTATCCTAGCTCAGGCACGTGTTATTTGCCTCTAATGGTCGCACCACACTTGGGAGTTCGTGTTTGCGTTGCGTCATTGCCTCTCATCTCTCATTGCCTCTCTTCCATTTGCCGGAGGAAGGAAAAAGATGCAACACGAATATTTGGGCAAACACCGCCAAGTGTGCCGACCATAATAAAAGAAGCTCCTAGTCTAATAGTAAATTCTGATGTAACAATGTTTTATCAATAAATTCTCTTATCTTATTACCTAAACTTATACAGCATATAAGAGGGGTAAAACAAACCTCAATGGGGTGATTTTACTCATAAATATGAAAAACTGAAATATAGGAATGACTCTAGTTTGATCCATAATTTGTTAGTAACAAAAAATGATTAATGTATATTAGTAAAAAAATATTCAAGGCTAGTGCTAGTAAGAAAGGAACTTAGTAGTCAATACTAGGCAGGTACACCACGCAGCATTGCCTCATCCCATGGCCGCATTATCGGGCAGTCCAGTCCACCCATTGACCATAATATTCGTTGACACTTGACTTGTAAGACCACAAAGTACTTTGTTTGTTACAGTAGACGGCAAACTTCGTGCGCAAATGACCTTGCCTGCGCAAAGGCGAATTGTACGTGCAAGCTGCCCCCCCACTTCCCCTCATTTGCGCACGAAGTTTTCCGTCTACTGTATAAAGGTTATATACGTGAAGACTACGCTACGCTAGTCGCTACGATACGGCCAATCGGCCATCTTCAATTTTATTTTTATGCATGATGGCCATTTTGAAATTTTTGAACTACACTGTCAAAGTGTCTACACTACACTAAACAGGTAGTATACAGTATATTATTAATATCTCTAGTTCTAAATCACTTAGAATCACAAACTTGGTGTCTAAATATAAATATTTGGGGTCAGGGAATTTACCTACCTACCAATAAAACGCTTATTAATTTTGAGAATGGCAACTCTGTTTGACATGTGACGTGCGGTTCCTGATAATCCTGATTGGTTCACTTCCCGCTAAATCACTCTTCTTCAAGAGACCCTTTTTTTTAACCGACTTCAAAAAAGGAGGACTGCATATATTACCTATGTTTTTTATGTATGTTCGCTGATTCATCGGTCAATTGTGGACCGATATACAAAAAAAATACTCATGCTCAAGGTAGATAAATCACACAAAAATAGTTAATCCCATAAAAAACATTATGTAAAAAACAGGCCAAATCTCGAAATTTTTCCTCTGTAAAAGTTGTGAGGTATTTCGCAGAGCCAAGTCAGGCATTGTTATTAATTCGTATTGTGCACTGTACCTACACGGTACCTACCTTGTAATCTGGGGGCACGGTGGGCCCCCCGCCAAGTCAAGCAAAACAAAGAGGCAGCCGTATTACCATTATTTTCTCGAAGCCATTCAGGCCATTTTCAACATCCTGTAATTTTGTGTTTGCTATAAAATATATTTTCAGTAATGTATAGGGCATAAATATGGCTTACATATATTCTCAATAACATTCAATTTGAACTTTTAGTTTAAGAACTATTGGCCGTCAAAGTTCCTTAAGTTTTGTAACTGACGTATTCACTCACTTAATGATGACCAACGTAATTATAAGGTACTTCTAGCAGAACAACACTCCAAATTTTAAACATAATTATTTTTCAGCCTATCAATTCATAAACAATCTAAAAATATTGCATGAGATCCTATAAAAAACATGAAATGTAAAAAATAGGCCAGTCTCGAAATTCTTCCACAGTAAATAGTGGTGAGATATTTCGTAGCGCCAAGTCAGGCATTATTATTAATCTTTATATGCTTGCTAAATAAAATTTTGTGACTTGGAAATCACACTCACATAGTTTTAAAAATGCAAAAATTAGTAAATGCAATAAAGTTAATGTGTGATTCCCAAGTTGCAGAATTTTATTTAGCAAGCAAATAAAGATTAATAAGGATGCCTGACTTGGCTCTACGAAATATCTCACTACTTTGTATTGTGTAAGTGAAAAAACTAAAGAACTTTGACGTGTAAATAGTTCTTAAACTATAAGTTCAAAATAATATCAAATTGAATGTTATTGAGAAATCGGCCTGAATGGCTTCGAGAAAAGGATGGTACGGCCGTGTCTCTTTGTTTTGCTTGACGTGGCGGGGGCACTAACGTGCCTCTAGATAAAAGCTTCATTTATATTAGTATCATTTTATTACCCGTTGGAAAGTTTGTAGGATTCTTTAATTTAAAGCATCTCAGAATAATATTTTTAAATGAAATGAACAAAAAACACGTATTACATATAAATGTTTTTCAAAACGGTTGTATCGAGGCCAATAAGTTTGAGTTGGCAACACTGCATCAAACGACGCCACGCTAACGTCGCTAACCCAATCACAACCAAAGACGCCAACCGCCAACGGCCATATTGTCTAATGCTCCCGCCAGTTCGGCTTTGGGTTTACTTAATATCATATCTTAACGTATAACGTTGCTAATATTTATTACCGATTTCAAGAAAAGAGTTTAGCAGTGGTTGGTGCGACTTCCGCCTTCTCGGCTCAGACTTGTGCAAAGTAAAGTAAGTGTCGTGTCGTGGTTGTGCGGTGGCGTCGCGTCGTCCTGTGAGTTGATGTCCTGGCATTGTCCCGGCATCCTTCCGGGATTATTGGGATGTCTTACTGCATTGTCCAATTTGCAGCCAGCGAAGGCGGTAATGTGGCAGTCGTCGTAAAGAAGTGGCTGACACCAAAAAAGAAAGAGTTATTCTGGCCGCCAACAAAGGACCCCAAAGTGTACGACAAATTATTGCAGCGATGCTCATCGCCTAATGAGCGATGGTCACTGTATGAAGTTGATAGGTTGTTTTATGAGACTGGTAAGTTTTTCAATGATTAAAATAAAACCACCATAGTACTTAACCTTAACGGACATTCCAAGCGTCCATGACTTCAAAAGTTTTAATTTTTTCTTAGAAACAAATTCCATAAGACTGAAACCTAGCCTTTAATTTATTGTGTCACTTGATCCCTTGCTAAAAGTATGTTATGCAAATCCCTCCTTGCGAAGTCAAACAAGTTTCTGACAAAATAATCATTTTTTGGTACAAGCTTTTATCATCATCAGATCAGCTCGATGGTAGCTTAATATTGAATTGTCAGCCAAGCTATACTTAAACCCAAAATTTTAGCTCAACCGGTTGAAGATATCTGCTTCAGCATTGAGTTGCAAGATTCCACCCGAACAAAGATAGTTACATACATACAGTCATACATTGCAATAAGTTATATAAAAGCTTGTAAAAAGGACAAAATATAAGTACGACCTTGTGTTTATTATAAAGATGCCTAGTGTTTGTTTTGGCTTGTATTTTAGATCAGTTGGAGAAGGCTAAGAAAAAGTTAAAGTTAGTGGAAACAACATCCGATATCCAGACGGACAAAGAAACCAATACAACTACAAAACGCAAAATAAAGAAAAACAACAAATATAACAACTCTTCTAGTGAAGGTGAAGATGAGAGTGGTCTCACACGACCCCCACCATTGAAAAAGTTAATTTCAACTAGCCGTAAGTAACTTGTCTTGCCTGAATGATAACTTACTTACTTATTAATACTTTTGCCTTTATAGCCAGTCCAATTTAATGTAACTTAAGTCGGATAGGTTTACTTATTTCCTTATTAATTATTTGGTATTCTGCAGATTATCTCACTCCAAGCTCAAGCAACGGTGAAAAACTCCATGACTCACAAATGCCACAGTCCATAGACCCAGTAAATGGTGACCATGATGAAACTGACACCGATGCACTTTGTAAGTAAAAATTAATTACCAAAGTATCATGCACTACGCGTGACTACTATAATTGATGTTTTTTGACATTGATTGTTTTGAAAGACAATTAATTGAATATTGTATAATTTGTACCTTTACAGATAATGACAATGCACCTTTGGGCTCACCCGAACCCTGCTCTCGGATACATATGGATGTCTGCAAAAATTCGAAATGTGGTAAGTAGTACCAATTAATATATCTTTAACTAAACAATATACCTAATACTACTTTATTTCTTTTTATTATAACTATCTACGTTCTTAAAGGGTCGGTAATGCGCATGTGACACCCTTGGAGTTGCAGGCGTCCACAGATTGCGGTGACCGCTTAACATCAGGCGGGCCCGTACGTTTGTTGTTTGCCACTGACGCGGTATATAAAAAAACCGGCCAAGTGCAAGTCGGACTCGCGCACGAAGGGTTCCGTACCATTATCTATGACAACGGAAAAAAATCACGTTTGTTGTATGATAGCCCCCTGAAATATTTATTTTATTCTGTTTTTTAGTATTTGTTTAACTATCACGGTTCATGAGATACAGCCTGGTGGCAGACGGACAGACAGATAGATGGACGGACAGCGGAGTCTTAGTAATAGGGTCCCGTTTTACCCTTTGGGTACGGAACCCTAAAAAGTTACTTATTGTCATTATTATTTATGTATCAGGCAGGCAGTTGGAACATGTTGTGGGTATATTATTATTAGTATACATTAATGTTACTTACTGTCTGTTATTTCTATTCAGGTTCTCAAGATAAAATAGTGTCATTACTAGCACACGTAAAGGCTCAAAATGATACGATTCTGTCGATTTTGCAAGAAAGAGACACTCATACCAAACACACATTAAACCCGGACTTCAAGTTTCCTTTGAAAACTTTGGAGGAAATGGAGGTGGCCGAAAAGTTATTAAATGTCGAGGAAAATTATGCTAACTTGGTAAGTTTTAAGTTTGACGACGCGATCATACCTTTGGTACAGTCAGCAGCAGAAATAGTTACGCGGGTCAAGTGCTCAAAATGACCTACACACTCTACACCTCTAAAATTTACCTTAGATACCTACGCTTATTAATGAATTCTCCTTCTTCAGATGTTCTAAGAAAATAATACTTGTTTCAATATAAATTGCTTATATGGTAAATATTATACTTTGAACCTTACCGCTGTGACATTCCATTACAATACGAACTTTAGGCTGCTTTAAGTAAAGTTCAGAGGGTTCTTTGCAAACCAGTCTTTATTAAATGACATTTAACACAATAATATTCTTGAAATGAAAAACATGTGCAAAACTAAGTGTCACAATAAAGTTATTTGACAAAATCTTTCCATTATGTTACTTTTTGATTTTCATCATAGCTTAACAATCATCTTAACTTGAGACATACTGAAAACAAATATCAAAAGTTATATTAGCTATTATTATTCGCCTCAAAGTTAGCAAAGTGTACGTGGGACACCCAAAAATCGGCACCCTTTCCTCGAGTTTTCTGACAAAAAAATACTTTTAGTAGGTTTTAAAGGGATTATTCAACATAATTTTGCAGTAAACGAGTTACTTTACCATTTTTAGTTCTGTAGAACAATATTTAACAGAAAAAAAGTACTCCAAAGTCCCGGACAGCGACATTCATTTAGGAAAATGCCCAACTACCAGAATATTTTTTAATTAAAATTATTTACAGGTAGCGTACTTTAGGTGCCTTGGTGGACAGGGCGTCAATAACAAAGTTTCGAGAGTTATGAGAGCTGCCTTGTCCGACTCTTTAGCTACCAAGTACAACTTTTACGGCAAAAGGTCGGACAAGAAGCCGTTTGCTGACCTTCGTCTCCGGGCGTCTGTTGTTGGTAAGTAGTATTTGCCTATTTGTATCCACTTAAGCCTTGGTCAGACCCACGCGCGACCGCGGCGCGATATCTCCGTACAAACCGCTAGCGTGGTCAAACAGGCCATGTATGGAAATATCGCGCCGTACGACCGCGTCGCGCCGTGTGTCTGACCAAGGCTTTACTATTTGCCTCACTTAAAAGGAAGAATACCGGCCAATTGCGAGTCGGACTCGCACACGAAGGGTTCCGTACCATTGCCTATAAAAACGGCAAAAAAATAACGTTTGTTGTATGGGAGCTCCCTTAAATATTTATTTTATTCTGTTTTAGTATGTGTATGTGTTATAGTGGCAACAGAAATACATCATCTGTGAAAATTTCAACTGTGTAACTATCACGGTTCATGATTTACAGCCTGGTGACAGACGGACAGACAGACGGACGGAGGAGTCTTAGTAAAGCCTTGGTGAGACACATGGCGCGACGCAGCGCCGCGGTCGCGCGGCGCGGGTGCGCGACCCCGGCGCGATATCTCCGTACAAACCGCTTGCGTCGCGCCGTGTGTCTGACCAAGGCTTAATAGTGTCCCGTTTTACCCTTGGGTGTGGAACCCTAAAAATTAAACTCTAGGTGATTTTCACACTGGCAATGTTTTGTTCTTGGAGAGCCGATTCTCAGCCCACAGTGTGGCGGCGGACGTGACGACAGTGTGTTTAACCGGGCGTGTTTTATATAGAAACTTGAAATTTTGTATGATTAACTATTATGTTTGCCCATACAATTTGAGGTTTTAAGCTTAGAAATTAAACATAGGAGGAACGTGCCTTACATTGTTTGGTTTCATCCTTAGTTTCTTCGAAAAATTAAAGAAATGTCTAAAACATTGTTTTTCTTTGCAGAAAGCTTAAAAAGTGCGACAACACACAACAAGCGAGAAGCGTCTCCGTTAGTTATGATTTCCTATATGTTTTATAGATACTACAGTGTATGTAGTGATTGTAGTGTAACACTGTAATTTCAATACAATGATTATATTGATTATATAACTAAATTCTTGATGTAAATTTTGGGTTTTTATTTTTCTCGCCAACCGTTTATCATCGCGTCGCGTGTATTTAACATATATACTCGTATATATGTCACCGTTAGATTGTGAACACCGTCAGTTAATAATCTAACTCGCGATAGTCTGGTACATTGTTTTTTGGAAGATGCAGTTGAAAATGTGCTCGTAACCAAATACAGACCTACTTACCGACGACTTTAAAAGTCGACTTAGTAAGACGTCGTGGAGACGTCAATATTGGTTTAGCATAAGACGTCCATACTACGTAACTCTAAGACGTCATACCAACGCGGTAAGAAGACGTCCATATCACGTAACTATAAGACGTCATAACAACGTGGTAAGTAGACGTCCATATCACGTAACTATAAGACGTCCTACCAACGCGGTAAGAAGACGTCAATGTCACGTAACTACAAGACGTCCTACCAATGCGGTAAATAGACGTCCATATCACGTAACTATAAGACGTCATAACAACGTGTTAAGTAGACGTCCATATGACGTAGCTATAAGACGTCCTACTAACGCGGTAAGAAGACGTCAATATCACGTAACTACAAGACGTCATAACTACGTGGTAAGTAGACGTCTATATCACGTAGCTATAAGACGTCCTACTAACGCGGTAAGAAGACGTCAATATCACGTAACTACAAGACGTCCTACCAACGCGGTAAATAGACGTCCATATTACGTAACTCTAAGGCGTCTTACCAACGCGGTAAATAGACGTCCATATTACGTAACTCTAAGACGTCCTACCAACGCGGTAAGAAGACGTCCATATTACGTTACTGTAAGACGTCCTACCAACGCAGTAATAAAACGTCCATATTACTTAATTCTAAGACGTCCCACCAACGAGGTAAGAAGACGTCCATATCACGTTACTGAGAGGACGTCCGATTACGTCGTCAGAGACGTCGTGAGGCTATGACATTAGGCCGTCAATTTGTACGTCTGTGCGACGACAATTGCGACGTCATTTACGTCAGAAATGACTGTGAATGGACGTCGTGATGACGTGAAATTGCTACCTGGGGTCGCTCGGGAAAATAACCATCTCGTGGATTACCATTTTAGACCCTTGTCATACAATCTACTATTGTGTTTAATTTTTTTCCTTCTAATTTGTATGGAAGTATTCTGAAAGTAGGTACCTTCTAGAAAATAAAAAAAGAATTATCGAAATTGTTTCACTTGAAAAAGAATTATCTCTGAAAAACCAACATATATTTTTTCTTGATAAAGCGTGGTGAAAGTTTGTACGGAACCCTCGGTCCGCGAGACAGACTCGCACTTGACCGTTTTTTTTTCTTATTTGAGAACCTATCTCGTTATGTCGGATGGAGATTTTGACCAGGTGGTGTTTTCGAATAAATAACAAATATTTAAACTCAAGTCAAGCTGATGGTGCCTAATTTACGATAGTTTATACTTATACATATTTAGTATAAGAAGGGATAATCGAAGTAATAACGAGCATTGTATGAGTTGAGAGAAGACCCCTTCGATGTTAGCCGCCAACTATAAAAAACCGGCCAAGTGCGAGTCGGACTCGCGCACGAAGGGTTCCGTACCATTATCAATAAAAATATTTATTTTATTTTGTTTTTAGTATTTGTTGTTATAGCGGCAACAGAAATACATAATCTGTGAAAATTTCAACACGACAACGATTTTGACAAGTTTGTATGGAATGACAGGTGCCAGCGAGCGCCTTGTTTTATGTTGATCGGCCTGTAATCGTAAGTTGGTGCAACCCGCCCTGGAACTGCGGTCCGCATTGCCTGGTTTATAGGAGGTAAGGTTATTACCGCAGTGAGCACGGTGAGCTCGCCCAGCCATTCGTTAAGCAGCGCCTCGGGGTCGTCGGCGGCGGCGCCCGCGCCCGCTTCCTCCACCAGCGCCATCTGAAACCAATACCATCAAACATCAGCCTTGTTACTGGTGCACTTCCATAGACAAAATATAACTATGGTGTCACACACACACACGGACATTGAGCGCGCATAGATGTAAGCATAGACAATAACACAAGAGGGAACGAGATACAATGTCGTAGCTGAGCGTTTTTCAAAAAAAGTGTACAAAAACTTTTTTTTCAAAATTATTTTTTTTTTGTTTTTCTTACTCAGAATCTTTGATACTATCGATCCTCATACAAGAAAAAAAGTGTCCTAAATATTCCAATCCAGATCGTCACATTTTTGTATGCAGTCTTTTTTTATTTATATGATCGTGACGCACTGGAAGAAAAAAATTACATAGTAAAATCTGGGATACTTTTTTTCTTGTATGAGGATCGATAATATCAACGATTCAAGAAAAACCAAAAAATTTCGAATTCTGAAAAAAAAAAGTTTTGTACACTTTTTTTGAAAAACGCCCAGCTCCTGTCTCACAGATCATCATCAATATACGTCCCACAGCTGGGCACATGCCTCAGCTATATATTTGTTCCTGAGTCATGGATGTTTTCTATGTATTTAAGTATTTATTTATCTATATAAGTATGTTTATCTTCGTCTAGTACCCATAGTACAAGCTTTGCTTAGTTTGGGACTAGGTCGATTTGTGTAAGATTGTCCGCAAATATTTATTATTTATTTATTTATGGATGACCGTCACCGGAATGTCAAAAATCTGTAAACACTGGCGTTGGTGAATGTAAACACGACTAAAGTATATAGGACATGCGAGATGTCATAATCGTGTTAAAGGATGTTACAATTCTGAATTTAGTCAGTTTAATTTATCTCTATCCCTTTCGGGGATTCGCGAGGACTCCATATAAGGAATGCTCTATATGAGCAGTTCTGTCTGGAGTATTCTACTTGTACTTGTAGCGGTGCGACGAACCCAACTAGTGACCCGGCCCTGCCCGTGGTGCACTGGCTTTTTATTAGTTTTTATGCACGAGAGTGATAGAGTCACTTCGCAATCTATTTACACTTTCAAATTTATTCGCTGACGTATTATAGTCCTATATTAATTGAAATATGAAGAAGCGCCCAATCCTACCTATAACGCTATGGATAAAACAGAAACAAGTACGCAATGAAAGTTAATGGGGCTCTACCCCGTATGGATTTCACGTTCTACACATGTTTCCCAGCGGGGATCTTTCTTCCCCGAAAAACTATTGGCATGGCAGTAGGCATCGCTTTGTTTGGGCTTAACTAGCACAAACGCTTTCTATGTACAGTCGACGCCAAAAATATACTATTAGCTGCCCGGGCGGCTCCGCCAACTATATAGCCTTATTGTTTTCTTAGAAAATTCGCCGAGAACTTAATCCCATGTACGAGTATCTAAGTTGTACAGTAGGGGAAATGTATTAACGTATGTACATATACAATACACCACCGTAGAACCCCGTCGCAATTGACAGCCCGCCGTCATTCAAACTCAATGATATGTCACCTTATTGAGATATTAGGGTTCTACGGTGGCACAGTCAAGGTCACCAATATGTGTACACCACAAAGTTACAGAAATATGTATACCTTATTACTACGGAAGTAAGGTTGTTGTACAGGTACATATTTTTGCAACTTTGGGATACATATTGGTGACCTTGACTGTACGTGAATGTGAATACATTTCCCATACTGTACGTACACTAATCCATCCATACTAATATTATAAATGCGAAAGTAACTCTATCTGTTACCTTTTCTCGCTTAAACCGCTGAATTTGATTGAGATGAAATTTGGTATACCTAGACATATGTAGTGTTAATCAGCGGGGAGCGACATTGGATACTTTTCATCCCGGAAGTCAAAGTCTAAGGAAGTTTGTATTAATCGTAATCAATTTATTCGTTAAGCCATTTTTATTATGTACATACGGTATAAACGATTTCCACGCGGCCAAATTCGCGGGCAAAAGCTACTGTGTTATAAAATCAAACCTTTATGTAGCTACTCGTACAGTCGACTATTTACAAAGAGATTGATACGTATATATACACGACTTTATTGCCTTAACATTAAGTTCGTGTACAGTCGCCATCACATACATCGGTACACTATAGGTGTTCAAAAATATCGGCACATGCACCCTAATGCCTTGAAAATAGAGGTGGGTTCCGATGTTTGTGACTTGCTTGTTTGCTCCGATGTATGTGATGGCGACTATACCTATACATGTTTTTGTATCTTGGCCATATTAATGCATTGCACCTTTTGCGTCTTGTAATATTGTATTGTATAAAATAAAAAAAACCATCTTTACAATGTACCATATGCATGCATACGCATATGACTTTATAAAATAACGATAGGGGTGGAATAAACTATAGGCGTTAAATAAATATGAAGTTAAGAGTTTAAGAACACAAAAAGATAAGTAGGTACGCTTTGATCCTGTCCCGCTGTTACTAAAAGGAACAATAGAAAGAACACGTGTGCAAAATTACTGCTTACATTGAAGGAAGTCGCTGTTGTACTCATTTATTTGTTTAGTGAACTAGACGGACGACGCTTTCATCACCTATTTTGCTAAGGAACAAAAGGAATTAGAGATTAAAACACATGGTTGTTTATAGAGAAAAACACGGACTAAGTATGCTTACGTAAATTAGTAATAATGTTTTATAATAGGTATATATCATGCATCTCCGTGCAACTTCGCTATCTGGATGTGCAATCGGGGCACGTACATACCTATTGGTATACGTATGTATGTACTATGTGCTTCACAATCTCGACTCACCTCGCCACTCTTCCCTGCTATAACCTGACCCCGAGATCCGCAGCAACTGTGCGTAATCAGCGGGCGAGGGTTGTACTGGTTCGTCTAAACGAGTTGTTGTCGGTAATCGTAGTAAACTTCAGCCCTGAGACTCGCCGCTCGCCGCACGAGTGAGAGTTTACGACAATAAACTTTAATACGAGTACGCTGATTATTATCAACAGCTTTGTATGACGACCCACTTGATACGGCGGTTATCCGTATATCAAGCGAAAGGTTTCATTGTTCAGTACTGGACCAAATGCAAAAAGATAACTAGATTATAAATGTTCCATTTATTTATTAACCTATGCTACCTATATTATTATCTTGGTTTTAGAAGACAGTTTGTATTTTTCCAGTACAGTAAGTAGTAAATGTAGGTAGGTACCAACTTATATATAGGTGCGCTGGCCTGAGCCTTTATTTCTGCAGCCGAATGCCGAAATGGACCAAAAAGTGCATACTCAATAATGACTCCAGAAGCCGATGAAAGTGTAACGTCGTAATCTAGCCATCGGCAGTCAGTCGGGCACATCGGCCCTTAGCATTAAGTTTTTGTTATAATATCGCCATAACCAGGAAGGAAAGCCAGCCCAGTGCAATGCCTTACGTAACGTCTATCACAACAAAATACAACCAGCCATTTCGTTACTGGATTGCCGACGATCTGCCTGTTAAAATTGCTATTTTTATATATAAGGTAATAATTACTAGCATTATGCTGCTCTCCAATCGCATAACATACTGGAAGGGCTAATGTAAAACGCAAATCTTAAATACTCCACTAGGTATAGTTATCTACATTAATAAAAAGCGGCCAAGTGCGAGTCGGACTCGCACATGAAGGGTTCCGTAAAATAAATTGCGGTTTACGATTTATGACGTATTAAAAAAAACTACTTACCAGATCTCGTTCAAACCAATTTTCGGTGAAAGTTTGCATGGTAATGTACATCTAATTTTTTTTTAGTTTTATCATTCTCTTATTTTAGAAGTTACAGGCGGGGACACACACACACACACACACACACATTTTACCACTTTGGAAGCGTCACTCGAGCAAACGATTCAGTTAAGAAAAAAATTATATTAGAAACCTTAATATCATTTTTGAAGACCTATCCATAGATACCCCACTTGTATGGGTTTGATGTTTTTTTTTTGAGTTTCAGTTCTGTGTTTGGGGAACCCCTAAAACTTAATGTTTTTTTTTAGATTTTTGTGAGAAAATCTTAATGCGGTTCACAGAATACATCTATCTACCAAGTTTAAACAGTACCTATAGCTCTTATAGTTTCGGAAAAAAGTGGCTGTGACATACGGATTGACAGACAGACAGACATGACGAATCTATAAGGGTTCCGTTTTTTGCCATTTGGCTACGGAACCCTAAAAATACCTATAATATAAAGCTTAATTTGCGTGAGACGAGACAGCCACGCTTTGGACTGGATTTTATTATTTCACGTAGATTTAAGCGAAAATAACGTCATTTACCTAATACTTGAACGGTGACAGTAAGTGATTGGGTTCTAAATCTAAATACTTACAATAATACAAATCATTTCTGACAGCACACCATTGTGCTCTCAAGCGAAACCAAATTACCAAAAACTTTTACCAAGTGCCAGTTCCGCCTGGGCTCCGATAGCCAAGAATCTAAAAATCCAGACTGAAAGCCAGCGCTAAACTAGCTTGTGAGTCTGAATGTAATCGCGTTGATTAAAGTTACACAACGTCTCATGTTCTCGCAAACTGTAATGTATACACTTAATGCATCAGGCTAGCATTAAAGCTTTCTCCGAAAATAAATAGTCCCATTTAGTGGGGGAAAGTGTAGCGTCAGTTGTGAAGATAGATTAACAGCGTCAATTCGGTGTGCGTCGCCATCAATAAGCGAGTCCATGCGGGCAGCAGCCGGCTGCTCCGCCCCGCTCGCAGTGAAACAGATGCGAGCGCTTCGGGCTCCCAGGTTCTTAAGACTTTGCGACACGGACGCGCCTCGCGGCCACGCTACCAGGGCATTTATTTACAAACTTACCGACCACATACGAACCAGTATAGTCTAACCTCCGATTAGCTGGCTTTAGCGCACCTGGGAGTCCACATTATACAAGCGACTAAAGGACGAGTATCTAATAAAACGTTTTGTGAACAGAGGCTGAACCATATGCGCCGCGAACACAGGTGCTTGTAGATCCACGACGCAATTATCTTCCCGCAATTCAACCACAGAAAAAACTTAGCTTTCGAAAGTTAAAACTAGTTTTTAGGGTTCCGTGGCCAAATGGCAGAAAACGGAACCCTTATAGATTCGTCATGTCTGTCTGTCTGTCCGTCCGTATGTCACAGCCACTTTTTTCCGAAACTATAATAGCTATACTGTTGAAACTTGGTAAGTAGATGTATTATGTAAACCGCATTAGGATTTTTACACAAAAATTGAAAAAAACATTAAGTTTTAGGGGTCCCCATACACAAAACTTTAGTTACTCAAAAAATTTTTTTTTCATCAAACCCATACGTGTCCATCAATCAGACAGAAAGAATCTATAAGGGTTCCGTTTTTTGCCATTTGGCTACGGAACCCTAAAAACCAGCCAAGTGCGAGTTGGACTCGCGCACGAAGGGTTCCGTACCATTATCTATAAAAACGGCAAAAAAATCACGTTTGTTGTATGGGAGCCCCGTTAATTATTTTTTTTAGTATTTGTTGTTATAGCGGCATCAGAAATACATAATCTGTGAAAATGTCAACTCTCTAGCTATCACGGTTCTTGAGATACAGCCTGGTGACAGACAGACGGACGGACGGATGGACGGACGGACAGCGAAGTCTTAGTAATAGGGTCCCGTTTTACTCTTTGAGTACGGAACCCTAAAAATTACTTATCTTATGGGTGGCAAATTCGCCGCAACCGCTTGAAGGAACCTTAGCGCTCATTTACCCTGGTCTTTAGAACCCGAATCCCGCTTGCGGAAGCTCGTGCCATATTATACTATGCTCGTGCTATCCTTGATATTATTAAAAGAGAAAACAAGATAACAAGAGTTCCCCGCACGCGGGATGCGGGCTCTAACGACTTGATGGTATCCGATATGGAGTCGAGAGAACCGAAAACGGATTCCTTATGAATCGGGCCGGTTTCTTTGAGTGTAGAATGACTTAAAAGGAACATTAGAATATCACGTCACTTGAACTCCACTGGCATGCTGCATTGTGGATTCAAGCTAGATGTACTTATTAGTTTGATTTAGTGTAGACATGGGTACTAGTTTGATTGATGGGGTTGGGTAGGTAGTAGGTATCTATGGGAACTTTTAGTAGATATCTAGTAGGTACTCAGTCATGCAATTAATGGTTTTCCGATTTACATTATGCTTCATAATGGTTTTAACTAATGTTGTTGGGATATACGACTCTTGTGAAACACCGTAAAAATAAAAACACAAAAATATATACTAGCTTGCGAGTTTCAAGAATAAATACAATAAGTACCTACTTACTCTTTCCTTTGACCACAGATGAATATTTTGATATATATTTCTGCGCGTTTTTTTCCTTTCAGATATAAATGCAGTGGTGCAGTACAGATATTAGTCCTGGGCCATTATTAGCGAGTTTCCGAAGACTGTTACTGTGTTAATAACTAGAATTACTTAGTTAGTAAAATAGTAAAACTTATCTCCAATACCTTCGTTAAATTAAATAAAAATCTTTAAATTTAAATTGTTCTGTATAATGCATGTAGGGTCAGTAATATATTTAATTTAATTTCTTAATGTTAATCATTTTTCAATATGGCCGCTGTATAATATGGGTAATTGCGCATGTTTCTAACTCCCACGATACAGGCCTAGCCTAGAGTGGGGGTTGCCGATATAAAGTACATAGTGTTTACTCTTTTTTTGGTCAATAAATATTATTTACTTTTAACTTTTTTTTTACTGGTAAGATATTACATACCTGCTAGTTAGTACACGCTGCTTGTTTTGTTTGGGTCAGCTGCCAGTGCCATAAAAAAAGAATGGCCCTCTCGACTCGAACTCGCTTGATGACCCAGTGTAAACAAGCCCTTCGTTAGATATTGTCACGCGAATATACAGGGTGACTGGTAATTCGACCTATTCCTTGAAAGGGGTTATACTAGAGCTAATTTGCAACAATTTATGTCCAGTCAACCCGGGGTCAAAACACGATTTTTTTTTAATTTTTCGAGATTTTAGTTTGTTTGAAAAAAAATCGCCTTGCAGCCTTAAAGTGCTGATTGTGACAAAAATGTTTTTTTACCATCCAAATGGAAGTACTTTTGTCACAATCACCAGCTTAAGGCTGCAAGGAGAATTTTTTTCATACAAACTAAAAACTCGAATATCTCGGAAACCAGCGAGTTTCGACCCCTGGTTGACGGACATAAATTGTTGCAAATTAGCTCTAGTATAACCCCTTACAAGGAATAAGTCGAATTACCAGTCACCCTGTATGTTACTAGTACTTGAGTCAAGTACTAGTCTTGACTACAACTAAAATTAGATATTCAAAACACGCTACACTTGTATATAAATGCAAATGTATAACGTAAACAATAGAACATTATCATTATCAAATCATTGACTTAATTTGTTATGTTATGTGGCTACTTTGCAATGCTAATATTTAACAATATCATTCTAACCTAGTGTTGGGTTTTGGCCTTGTATCTTTTTAATCTTATTATCATCATACTTAAGTTAGGAGTTATTGTTTTCGAACTAGGTTGTATTCATAATCATCGCTATTAAATTACGAATCAATATCCTGCGGAAAGGCGGAGATAAACAATTAATGTTTAAAGATCGATGATACAAGTTCGTTTAAATAAATATGACCGTGAGAAGCATAACACGGTGTCACAATAGATACAATAGAAGATAAAACATTCCGTTGGCTGCATAACGCTAGTTAATGACTTGACTTGATACCTAATTTTAACTTAAGACCGTTCAATCATTGTATTCCATAAGAAGCCTACCTGATGGCATCCGCAAAGTGGGCCTCAGAGTAAGCTGCACATTAAGCAGCACCTTCCTAAGTATAAAACTCTTCACAACGGGCACATAACTAGTCGATAGCAAAACAGTCACAAACGGCACGGCACAGCGATGTTGCACTCCGTGCACTGCACTACAAACGCACGCTGTCTCCACCGCAACCGACAAGGACGACTGGTAATTCACTCACAATCGACACACATTCAACTCAATTCGTTTAATGATTCTCGACATAAATGATAACGCGTTATTACATGTTTGAATCGTCTGACAACGTTTAAACGAATGAGTAAAGTTCTTCTATGTGCGTCTCGGTGACTGACGTCACCTCCTATGATAGATATAGTAAAAATGTAAATTACGTCATGTCATCATGTGTCTGACTAATGCCTCCGAGGCGCCGCGGCAGGAAAAGCGAGAAAATGCACGACTTCACTGTAATTTCCGAGTCACAGGTTCTGTTGCCTGGCGCCGGCGGCGAGCACACAATGCACTCTCTATACACTACGTTAGGTTGAAAAGCGAACGCTTTCCACGAGGTTTACTGCTCTCGGATAAATGACTCATCCTACTAATATTCATATTATAAGAAGAAAAGTCTGTCAGGTTGTAGCTTTGTATGTAGTGGGTAGATAATCCCCGGAACTACGCATCCGATTTGAAAAATTCATATGCTACGAGTATATTTAATCCCGTGGTTCGGCCTGGGTTATCTGTAACACGCAGCCGGACCCGGGCGGGCATCAAGTCTAGGTATGCTAATATTTTAAAGAGGTAAAGTTTGTTACATTGTAGCTTTATGTATTTGTAGTCATAATATTTTTGTATGTACCCTTACATATAAAATGACTGTAGTAGTAATCTCGTGAACTAATTAACCGATTTCAATAATTATTTCACCACGATATAATTTATCCCGCGGCAGCGCCTGCATTGTTAGTAATGCGCACATGGAGCCGCGCGGGCAGCTAGTGCTGTATAATTGTTAGTAATGCGCACATGGAGCCGCGCGGGCAGCTAGTGCTGTATAATTGTTAGTAATGCGCACATGGAGCCGCGCGGGCAGCTAGTGCTGTATAATTGTTAGTAATGCGCACATGGAGCCGCGCGGGCAGCTAGTGCTGTATAATTGTTAGTAATGCGCACATGGAGCCGCGCGGGCAGCTAGTGCTGTATAATTGTTAGTAATGCGCACATGGAGCCGCGCGGGCAGCTAGTGCTGTATAATTGTTAGTAATGCGCACATGGAGCCGCGCGGGCAGCTAGTGCTGTATAATTGTTAGTAATGCGCACATGGAGCCGCGCGGGCAGCTAGTGCTGTATAAGATGCTTTGCCAAAACTCCCACAACGTCGGTTTGTTTACAATCATCATACTAATCTCCAAATACCGCGTACTCCGCGTAGGTACCTTGAATCACGATTTACAAAGTTCATATTTGTAGGTCTTCGTAATATTGAGGCAACATCCAAAACTACTCTGCATGTGACTCGGAACAAACACATGATATCATCCCGAAACAACAACAAAAACGAATAAGATAACAAAGTTAACGAGTTTACAGAAAAATGTGTTTGGGTAATATAACAGTACCCGGCGGTTCTGTTTTCGCCCGTTAAACTGCAATGGATTAAACATATAAGGCCTGCATGTGCAGCGTGACGCAAGCGCCGGTTATTTTAGTGCGCCGCGTATTAAAATTAACACAATTAACCACCCACTCGAATATAGCTCTTAACCCGTTCACTTAAGGTTTTATAGTCAGGTGTCAGGCACAATCCTATAGTTTGGTGTACTTTGTACACACTCGCTACGTATCCGTTGCGTCCGGCTCCGATTATCGAATGGCGACTATTTAGGTACCATATAGTACCTATGTAAAAAATTTAAGAATGGGCACCTAGCTACAAAATATGTATTATGATGAAGCCAAAAAACCATATTAATTAACTGTTTGTGACTGTCTGATAAATAAATAGCAGTATTATTGTAGTTTAACAAGATGACATTGTTAATTGTCATAGTGCTAATAAATGGATTGATGAAATGCTTCCATTCAAACTTTAAACTGCTATTTCGGCGAAAGCCAAAGGAACGGCACGGTTTTTCTGTGGCTATTATATTCTGATATTAACAAGGCATTGTTTTTATTTGATCGTGGGACCGGTATACCTACTACCCAAATATAGAGCGAATTCCATTTGCCTGCAGCCAACAACCTCCCTCTCCGCGCCTCAGCAAGCATCCACCTATTGGAATGTAGGTAGGTATAGGTACTAGGTATATAGAGCTACGTTGATATTTTTATCTACAATAATATACAGATTATAGCCAGGAAAATTATGTGAGTGGGTATTAATCTCCGGAACCACTTGTCCAATTTAAAAAATTGGAATACCTACTTAAAATACGGTTTCCAAATTATATGTATGTCAGTCCCTATAGACTTTACTGTCTGACCTAGCAGAGTTGGAGCTCTTTCTCTTTCACAGTGATTAAAATACGAGTATGTGTGCATTATATTTATTTTCAACACATTTGCTCGTAACGTGCCTCTTATTGTGCCGCTTTTGGGCTCATAATCCTGGGTATTAAACACGCGTGTTTAATAACATTACGACACTCGTGTAGTTATGTTTATATCCCGATTAAGACACGTTAGCACCTTGCAGCAAGGTGTATGTATGGACTCGGCGCATTCTTAAATTGACCGGGTTATACAGGTTTGTTTTTAATTCTCGGCAAATGGATACTCGACTAAACAAATTAAATCCTTCTTGTGGATTAATTGATTATTTCTTGTTGGATATGATATAGAAATTCGATTGCATATATCGATTGCGATAAAGAGAGCAAACGCTCGAGACGCGAGACGTCACGGATCTCAATCGTCATAGTAAAATGACTCATTTTACTATGACGATTGAGATCCGTGAGACGTCTCGCGTCTCGAGCGTTTGCTCTCTCTACAAAGCAACGCTTAGTTGTTTTTTGAGATATTTGAATGGTATTTTCGTCATAAGGCATATTTCTTTGGCTTCTTTCTTTTGGAGTTATAATAAATTTGGAGCCCACAACCCTATTGTGTTAAGAAATAAGGTAATAGGTAGGTCAGGTAATTATTAATTTAGATTAGATTTTACTGTAAAACATTTAAGACTGAGAGGAAAGTATTTATAGCAGCACTTCCAAGTATACCGAATGGTCTCACGTGCGTCGTTAAACGGCTGAATAACAAGGAATTTCATAACTCAGGGGAGAGTGGGGTCTTAATTCAAATGAATTCTTCGAAAGAGCGAGTGCGAGCGTAACGAGTCGGTTATACCTATTAGATTAGCGACGGCGACGCGGTTCCCGTGCCGTCTCCTCCCAGCTTCCTTTGCAAAGAGACTTAAGACAAACTGGCTTAATACTCCAAAAGTAAGGTTTTGCGAAAAACTATCCGGCAGTGGCTGAAAAGGAGCTGCTTATTTTAAGGAGTTTATACTTGTTGAACGAGAGTTTCCCCCGGAAAAGGACAAAGCTTTGCCTTTTTATATTACCTACTTTATATATTACTCGTACAGAAGCTTTACGAAAACGATATAGGTACATGCACTTTAGAAGTTACAAATAGGCCACAAGTTCATCGCACGGTATAGTTTTTTTATGGCTTTTGCTAAGGGCCTAGTTAAAATTTTGATAACATTGGTTTTTTCTTTCGCGTCACTGGTCCCATCCTTGAGGCTTTCTAGCAATAATCTCAATGTCACTTCATGCAACAGAATGAGGTAAATAGATAACACATATTACGCGTGGGTCCTAGTTTTATTTTAATCTAGACCTGGCATTAAATTTATTAGAATGATTTAAAGATTGAGAACCTTATGAGCACGCACAAGTCTTCTCGTAGCGTGCTCAGCGAGGTTTACTCAATAGTAGATTGTACAACAAGTGCATAAAACGCACCATTTTACTCGAGACGTTTATCCATCCGAGCGAGCTTGCGAGCGAGGATAGATATAAAGTCGAGTGTAAAATGGGTTTTATGGACGAGTTGTACACTCTACTTTTCACTTCGATTGCGAGGAAATGAAACAGCAACACGTAAATATGAAGTTTTATTGTGTACTTTGGCTGTTGGTATCTTTGCCTTGGTCTTAGAATACGAACGAAACGAAATAAAATAAAGAGGTTGTTGTATGAAGTTAAAGATGTTCGTGTGGCTGTTGCAGCGATTGCCTTGGTCTTCGACGAAGATTTTACTTTATGCTCTAGAGCATAAAAAGCGACTTTATGTCGCCTACGCACGACATAAAGACGAACTTTTAGAGAATGATAAGTGAAAAATCAATTATTAACGGTTAGCGAAAAATCCACACCGATTGCACGGTGACTTACTTTTCAGTAATTCTATAATTGCTCAGCAACAGTTTTTACCTGACGCTAGATATAAATGGCTTTTTAATTTGACACGGGTAGTAATTGTCTAAACGACGATTATATGATGAACTGAGTAGCGCTAGATAATTAAAGCAGTAACTTCCGGAAGCAATTGTGGATTCGGGATAATAATATTTGCTCGTTAACTGAAAAACTGATAACAATAAATAAAATACGAATGTGTATAAGTAATAAAAAAGTTGAGATGAGAAAAAGAGTTAGTTTAAAAAAATCAACATTACGTAAGATTGTATAATAGTAGATTGTATGACAAGGGTCTAAAATAAGCCATATTACCACGGGATGGTTATTTCCCCGGACGAAGTGAAGGTAGTTCGAGTGGTAATATGGCTTTTAGACCAGAGTTATACTCTACTTTTCACTTCGACTGCGAGAAAATAGTAAAAAAAACCGGCCAAGTGCGAGTTGGACTCGCGCACGAAGGCGCGCACCAGTATCTATAAAAAGGGCAAAAAATTACGTTTGTTGTATGGGAGCCCCCCTTAAAAAAATATTTTATTTTGGTTTTAGTATTTGTTGTTACAGCGGCAACATTAATACATAATCTGTGAAAATTTTAACTCTCTAGCTATCACGGTTCTTGAGATACAGCCTGGTGACAGACATACGGACGGACGGACGGACGAGTGAAGTCTTAGTAATAGGGTCCCGTTTTACTCTTTGAGTACGGAACCCTAACAAAATTTATTCATCCACAATCAAGAATAAATTCCATGGCGAAAAGATTGTCCAATTTGGAGGCATGTTTTTTTTTATAAATTGCTTTGACACAGATATAAATATTGACACCAGGAATAAACGCCTCTGACCGTTAATAGGCGCGTCCAAACGGCATGATTGTGAGTTAGGGGACGCAGACACCCTCACCAACTCACCGGAGGAAACAGAGTGCGTCCTGGTTCAGACGCACTTTCCGGACTGCGAGATAGCGAGTCCAACGGTACGGTTGGATGAGGAAACCGCCCCAACAGAGGAAGGGTGGCGACTGGCCAGCGAGGTAATAACCCCTCAAAGAACTCAATGGGCCATTGACAGCTTTGACTCCTACAAATCCCCAGGACCAGATGGAATTTTCCCCGCCCTACTGAAATGGGGCGGGAGGGCGCTAACACACAGGCTCACCATCATCCTGAGTGCCTGCTTGGCACACACGTTTGTGCCCAGGCAGTGGAGAGAAGTCAAGGTTATCTTCATACCAAAACCAGGTAAAGGAGATTACACGGACCCCAAATCCTTTAGACCAATAAGCCTAACCTCCTTCTTGCTGAAGACGTTGGAAAGGCTGTGTGACAGACATCTGAGAGAGAGGGCGCTAGTGCGGATGCCCCTGCATCAGAATCAACATGCCTACAGTTCAGGTAAATCAACAGAATCCGCGCTTCACGCAGTGGTTACCAAGGCCGAAGTCGCGATCAAAAACAAGACTATGTGTTTAGGCACCTTCATTGACATCGAGGGAGCCTTCGACAAGACTAAATTCACCAGCATAACCGCAGCACTGGGAAGGCATGGAGTGAATGCGGTTATGATTAAATGGATACACAACATGTTAAGTCAAAGGGTCATTAGGCTCGGGGAAGACCAAACAAAACAAGCACAAGTAGCGAAGGGATGCCCCCAGGGAGGCGTCCTCTCACCACTACTCTGGAACATGGTGGTTAACGACCTAATCACCAAGCTAAACAACAGTCATCACTACACCATCGGGTATGCTGACGACATAACGATACTCACCAGCGGCATACATGCAGGTACAGTGTGCGATGTCACCCGCTCCGCACTCGCCATAGTGGAACGCTGGTGCAATGACAATGAACTAACAGTCAACCCAAGGAAGACCGAGCTGGTAATGTTCACCAACAAACGGAATCTGGGGACCTACCGCCTGCCCAGACTGTTCAATACAGAACTCCAATTGTCAACAGAGGTAAAGTACTTAGGTGTAATACTCGATGCCAAACTTAATTGGAGCAGTCATCTAGACAATAAAATCCAAAAAGCTACAGTCGTCTTCTGGCAGTGCCGTAGAATGATAGGTAGGACCTGGGGACTAAACCCCAAGATCACTCTATGGCTGTACCAGACAGTAATCCGACCAATAGTAAGCTACGGTGCCATAGTGTGGTGGCCTCGTACCACGCTAACCACGATCGAAGCTAAACTACAACGCCTCCAGAGACTGGCCTGCATGGCGGCTAGTGGCTGCATGAGGACTACACCGACTGCAGCCCTGGAAGCCATCATGGACATTCCGCCGCTTCACATTTTCATCAGGCAAGAGGCTCTGGCAGCAGCCATAAGGCTCAAAAGACAACATCTCTGGAGACCGCCCAGGGTTCCACACACCGAAATACTCTACGAGGCTGTAGGTAGGGAGCCCCTTATAGAGGCAACTTCAGACATCATTCCCAGACAGTTCGTCTTTGACAAAAAGTACAAAGTTGAACTATACGAAACCCCCCAGGAAGGACTTAACCCCAGAGAGCTAAGAATCTTCACGGACGGGTCCAAGACAAGGTCAGGCACCGGATCAGGAGTATTCTCGGAGGACCTAAACATACGCATTTCGACACCATTAGGGACCCACAACACCGTCTTCCAGGCAGAGTGTATGGGCATAATAATGGCTGCTCACGCAATCGCCTCCAGGGAGGTAAGGGGATATCCCATCCGCATACTTTCCGATAGTCGATCCGTACTGCAAGCCCTGCAAGGTCACGCAACAACTTCTGGGCTGATACACGAGTGCCACAAAATCCTATCAGAGGTATGTAATAACAGCGACATAACCCTGCAATGGATCAAAGGGCACAGTAATTCACGCGGTAACGATGCAGCGGATGCACTGGCTAGAGAGGGTTCAGAGTCAAGAGCTGTAGGACCGGAACCCACAATTCCTCTACTCTCTGCATGGCTGCGGAGCACACTGCGACTAAACACCAAGGTAGAACACCAAAAACATTGGAACACCCTAGGAACCTGCAGGCAAACCAGGGAGGCCCTCCCGACAATCAACCCCGGATTGTCAAGGAAGCTAAAGCAGCTAAAGAGGCCGGCACTCCGTCTTCTGACAGGAGCTATAACTGGTCATGCACTACTAAACAAACACCTTTTTACTTTAGGTGTTACAGACAGTCCTCTCTGCAGAGCCTGCATGGAAGAGGACGAGACAGCCGCCCACGTCATCCTGACATGTCCTGGAGTGGCGGACTACAGGGCAAAGTACCTCGGAACACCGGGGTCACTACCGGAGGCCGTCGGCAACGTAAAGGGTCTGCTAGGCTTCCTGGTGGAACTGGGTTGGCACGAATAACAGTAGTGCCAAAACCCCTACGCAAAATAGGCGCATTTATGACGTCGAGTTGCGGAAACCCAGCCAGTACAACCTATAACCTATAGGGGACGCAGGTCGATCACCGCATTGTCCGAACGTCGGATATGGAAAATTTACAGGTAAATTGTACCGACGCGCGTTCGGAACGATACGTGATGATGAAGTACCCCTCAGATTGGACGATAGCAAATACAAATGTTTTTTTGAAGGGTTGTGATTGGTGGATTTAATACAGTGAAGTGTTTTGATTGGTCAAATTAAAATGTTTTAAAATGATAAATATGTACCTATACATTTCGAACATCAGAAGTGAAATAGTAGATTGTACAACAAGCGCATAAAACGAGCCATTTAACCTGAGACGTTTATATCCACCCGAGCCACCGGCGAGGGTGGATAGTTAAGTCGAGGGGTTAAATGGCTAATTTATGCCCGAGTTATACACACTGCTTTTCACTTCGATTGCGAGAAAATAACAAATAATTGCAAAATAAAATAATAGCTCATTCCTGTCACTTAACTTTTTTAAGTTTTTATTTTTAATTTTCGGCACTAGTGATATTAGACTTAGGTACTTCATAGGTACTGCCAAGTCTTTTAATGGTTCAATACATTTTAAAATAATAATTGACTCCTATTTTATCTGGTTTTATTAATTTAGTAATGGAAAACACGGATGTGAAATTTATTAAAGCAAATCAAATCAAATGACAAGTTTATTCTACGAAGTTTTATTGTATGTGTTGCTGTTAGGCCCGATTATCTTATACCCTGAGAACTTTACGGTTTCGGTCTATGAAAACACAACAATATATCGATATCAGCCATATTTTTACACCAAAAAATAGGTTGGGTAATTTGACTAAATTGAAAAAAAAATCATTAATAATCCACCTAAATTTAATACCGCAACGGTAAAAAATAATGAAAAGTATCTTTATAAATTCCGTAAAAATCAGGCGAAAATGGTATAAACTTTCTTTACTTTATAATTGACTACGTCTATATACGTTCTTTGGGATACGCGCATATTCCCTAATTTTTGTTAATGAATAAACCTTTCTATAGGCCAGAAGAAATTCAATATTATCTCAAGGTCGTAAATATTTAATTAAAACGATGTTATTTCCTGATGCATATATTTTTGGATTCAGGTAGTAAGTCTCCAAATTTGTGTACACAAACATGTTTTCATTATAAAAATACTGATAGCATTTTTACTTGCGGTTAAATTTTTTTCCTAACTTCCGGTCCATAGAATTATTGATTTCAATAGTAATTTTTTTTTAAATAACATATAATATCCGTATACAAATAATTAGCCTGATATTGAATTATTTCCAAAAAAAATCTCTGAGGTTATTAGTCTTTAAATCAATTTTACTTTGTGCACCAGAACATAAAAGTGGCATTTTGTGCAGCATACATCTAGCACAAAGGCGAACTTTGCGAGCATGAGAAGTGAAAAATATTTTTCAACACATTTGCTCGTAACGTGGCTTACTACGTCGCTTTTATAGGTTCATAATCAATAATAAATAAAAATCATAAATAAATTAGATTTAAATCATGTTCATTCCATAGTGCCATTAAGTAATTTTATTAAGTAAAGGCAGTTAGTATAAGCCCTAATAAATAACAACTTAAACATTATGTTGGTATGGAATACACACGCCGATATTAATTTTAGATTATAATAACCACAAAATTGAGTGCCTAATCCCAATATTTAGCGTAGGCACTAGTTTTAACGAAACCGGATTCCTCACGATGTTTTCCTTCACCGAAAAGCCACTGTAAAATATCAAATGATATTTGAGCGTTTCAGATTTCTATTTTTTACTCAGTATTTTTGATACTGTCGATTATTATTCCTTATAAGTACAAGAAAAAAACTGTCCCAGATTTTAAATACCGTATTTATTTATCTTCCAGTCCGTCACGACCACATAAATAATAAAAAAAACCGGCCAAGTGCGAGTTGGACTCGCGCACGAAAGGTTCCGTACCATTATCTATAAAAACGGCAAAAAAATCACGTTTGTTGTATGGGAGCCCCCTTAAAAAAATAAAGTATTTGTTGTTATACCGGCAACAGAAATACATAATATGTGAAAATTTCAACTCTCTGGCTATCACGGTTCTTGAGATACAGCCTGGTGACAGACAGACGGACGGACGGACGGACGGACGGACAGCGAAGTCTTAGTAATAGGGTCCCGTTTTACTCTTTGAGTACGGAACCCTAAAAAGACTGCATGCAAAAATGTCGATGTGGAATTGTTTTTTTGTCGGGTAAGTAATACGAGATATAAGAACTCATCATATAACATTCATAATATATACGCTCACTTTGTATAGGCTTGTTTAATACCTATAACATTCACAACACATGTAATTTATTTGTCATAAGACTAATCAATAAATATGAATAAGAACAAGTACATATTAAACAGCATCGTAATAAATTGTAGCTTTTTCATCGGTCCCTTTGATAAATTATTCTCTAGCTAGAAGATGCCACCCCATTCATCACTGGATATAATGAACGAAATATATAATTTCAAAATATATTTTTTTGTAAAGTATAACATTATTTAGATATAATACCAATTGATATAAAGATTAAAGCGTATAATGTTCATAACCCCTAAGATTTAAAACATATATTATACAATTAATCTAACATCAAAAAAAATGCTCGTATAGTATAAACGCCTACCAATTATTTTAATAGGAATCGCTTGAAAAGCTGAATCGCTTGAAAAGCTGAATATACTGAATGTGAATTTCTTAGAGCGATAGCCATAATTTGTGTTTGAAGAAAAGTAAACATTGAATGTATACATGTTATGTAGGTAACAAAAAAATGTATTATGTGGACTTCCTAATTTAAAATTAACCTTAATGTCCTGTAGTTTGGTAAAAGTAAATTGTTTCCTTTTAACCTTAAACGTAACCTAACCAAACTTTCTTTTTTTTTAAGAAACGCATGGCGATTATTTTAAACTAACCTAACTAAATCTAACCTAACCGCCAGCGTGTGGGTCGACCTATTTCCGCTCTAAGGGACACGAGCTAACCATCACCTAACCTACCAAAAATCGCCATCGCCCCCCACCATCCCCTCTTTTTCTAGCTGCCCTAACCTAATTCCGCGGGCTCTGATTTATATCTCATGTCTCTTATATCTTATAATCCTTATACTAAAAGATATTAAGTATTATGATCGTTACACGTTTCGCTGTTTCGCATGTTATACGAACTAAAATTAGTCAATTTGAGTGTTATATAAAATGAATAGTATGGCAATTGAACGTTATTCCTTATAAAAGTATTGATTTTGATATTATAGCTTACGTTCATTATATATTGTAAACGTTATTAATATGAAATTATATTGTTATATTTCGTGAGACGCACCCTTTTTTTCTCGCGGTATTCTTTAAGATCACCTGACCCGATCACCAAGCTGATCGTATTGGACGAATACGTCTTATGGTGATCACGGTGATCCTATAGGTATTGTACGCCATATCCATCACGATCTCCTGGGAGATTTTAGTGGACAGAATTATATCTAGTAGGATACCCCAGAAAATAATATTACTTTGCAAGTGATTCTTGTGGACGAACTTATCCAGTAAGATCACCCAGGTGATCCTATTGCACGCCATATCCAGCACGATCTCCTGGGTGATTTTAGTGGAAAAGATTATATCCAGTAGGATACCCCAGTAAGAGTAACTAATATTACTTGATACCAATCGTGCAGCTATTTATTGGCATTATGGACATCGTGATGCTAAATGCGGCGAGGCTTGGCCGGGTCGCGTGCGTGTTATCAGCGCGGGGACGCTATCCGTCCGTCACTGATTAAAAGTTGCCATTCCTTGGAATGACAGGCCGATAGGCCATGTCCGCCCTGACTTAGTAAACATCCATACTATAAATACGAAAATAAAACTCTCCCTCTGCCTGTCTTAAATATCTCTATGTCTGTTATTTCTGACTTTCTACAACGTTTTTTATATAATCTGGTAGGTACAATCTATACTACTTCAATCAATACATAGTATAAAACAAAGTCGCTTCCCGCTGTCTGTCTGTCTGGCTGTCCCTATGTATGCGTAGATCTTTAAAACTACGCAACGGATTTGGATGCGGTTTTTTTTAATAGAGAGAGTGATTCAAGGGGCGGGTCGCTAGTAATATTATAAAGAGGAAGGGTCTGTGAGATTGAGCTTTGTAAGTTTATAAGTTTGCATGTTTTCGGTAACCTCCGGAACCGATTACCGATTTCAAAATATCTGTCACCTGCGAGTAGAAAAGATTTAAGAAGCAAGAATGGAAAGTGATAAAAACTTTAGGTGTCTATTTTATTCTTCATACGTTTTATAAGAAATATGTAATATATCCTGGGCGCGTTAAAATTGAGATGGGAAACATGGTACCTTACTTACCGTAAAATCACAAGGGCAGATTGTTTTCACTTAATATCACAAACACAAATCACTTTCTATTAGTAACTCCCGTTAAATTAATACCTATATCTTCGCTATTTTGTCGGTAGACTATATAGTATATTATTATTATGTATGTCTTTCCCGCTCACGGGACAATGATGTCCCGGACCTTTGGGAGGCGTGCGTGGGGCTAGGTACCTACAAAGTACCAACTGAGCCAACACGTAGAGGCCCTTTTGACAATTTAATGAAATGCAAGGAGTACACCGAGCGGATGCTGTCCCTGCCCGTGTCATGGGACGCACACAGAGACAGCACCCGCTGGGGTGTATAGGGACTATTGCTGGTTGATGGAATCTAAAGAAAACGGGTTATTGGGTGAAAATGATGGACTAGTGGCTGGGCTATTGGGTGAAACATCGGACGCCTGCCTAATAAACTGTCTCATTTTTTATCTCTGGCAGACGGTGACTCGCCAACTGCTAGATGGGCCCCTATTAATAGCGACATTAAAAAATGGCCTAAGGGCAACACCAGTCAGAGAGGCTGGGGGGGTAGAGAGGTGGCACTGGACTTTAAACGTATAGCCAACTCGCCACTTAGGTGTCCACATCTACCCTCGAGCAACAGCTCTTGCGACTCCACTCTGGACAGCCAGTTAAGGCAAGCCAGAGGTGGGGGGCCTGTCCAACCAACCAACCGATAGGCTCAGCCTGACCACAGGACACCCCCAGGAGCACTCAGGTACGTATTATTATTATTAGGTATTATTTGGACAAATATTTATCACATAATTTTATTGTAAGAAGAAGATGCTCACTTGAAACTGGGTGAGCGGCGTGACCGCAAGAGTGTTATATTATAACAATCTTAGCTAACACCTTAACCGTTACTATACTGTGTTTGTAGAGGGTTGGTCAACTATGGGTGTCATATAACACTGCTCTACACACAGGCTTACAGGCTTTCTAACACCTATACTTGCAAAATCGTGGGCCACGTGGTTATAATGTGTATGTGTGGACCGATGTTGTCTGAAATAAATAAATAATAATAATATAATGGTGTTAGAGCATGCTTGCCTTTTTTACAGGCATTCTTAACACTTTAACACTTCGATGGAACCGATATAAGAATGATATAAAAATATATATTTATATTTGCGGTCAATCTTACACAAATCAACCTAGTCCCAAACTAAGCAAAGCTTAAAATAAATACTTAAATACATAGGAAACATCCATGACTCAGGAACAAATATTCGTGCTCATCACACAAATAAATGCCCTTACCGAGATTCGAACCCAGAACCTCTTGCTTCGTAGGCAGGGTCACTTCACTACCAACTAGCCTAAAGCGGTCGTATACACTTTATACAGTAAACAGGTAATTATAATTTTAACGCTAGTGTGCTAGTTGGGTAGGTATACGTACTAATAAGCTAATATTATACCTCTAGAAATAACGAGTTGTGCCTTTGGACTTTGTTATTCGATTTGTGAAGTGCGTGAGTGAATAAATAAAGTAGCTATATGTTCAGTAATCCTCTGTTTTATTTAATGAACCAATTTTTTGATATCGCGCTTTCAACCTCAAGAATGCCCCGCCCCCCGGAGTACGTAAGTAGACGCACGAGAAATCGATTTGATTAAAACCCAAATGGAATAATATAAAATGGGAATGGGACGGGTGAAAAGGTGATTTAAAATCGTTGAATTATTTTATTGGCGCGGTCGGAGGGAAATAGCAGCGGCGTTCAATTCGAATTCAGAGATATTTTTTAATATATATTTGCTATTTCGGTTGGATAAATAATATGACAGAAACGATTGGAAAAGTTTTAGGCATTTCGTAGCGGTAGACAGACGTCCGTTAAGGCAAAACAAATACTATATACTGTGATAAATTCTTTTATTTTGTAACAATTAACAGTAAGGCATGTAGGCCTTAAAGAACTAACAAAAAGTTATCGTTCATTGAATTTCAATGAGGTTCTCATTGGTTTCCGACCTTTCATTAGCACCGACTCCGCTCCTTTGTCGTCCAATTTTCATAAATATATAAAGTACTTAATTACTTTGTATTGTGTACCTATTCATTGTTGAGCACGTAAACGATGATAATGAATAGATTATATTGGGTCGGGAGTTTGTCGCGGCGAGCGGTGCACGCAAGGGGCGCGGCCGCGGGCGGCGGTGGGATATTGATCGGCGCTCGAACCGGCACTGCACCGCACCACCTGCCGTTGCAACTCGAAAAAAAGCATTTCCTTTTACTAGTAACAGGTATTACCAAAATTGGAGGGCGCCCGAAAAAAACTCGTTTTTCTCGTTAACTCTTTTGAAAAATCTGTCATTAAAACCGTACACTGTGAACAAAAAATGAACCAGATTTGAAAAGCTTTTAGGGATCGATCAAATAATATTCGCGACATGCACATGCAGTGCCACCCTGTACAACTCTCCACGTAAAAGCTGTTACGTACTCGACTTTAATCAACCTTATCGCTTTTAGGGTATCGCTTTGTCGAGTCAGAATTATTACAAAAATAGTTTGCCCTTTTCACCGAAACAAATATTTACATGCGATACTGTAACAGGGGTGGTCCCAGTCATTACCTATACACTATATAAATAAAATTGCAATTGTCGAGGATATGCGTAATAATTATGACTAATATGTCACTGTAATTTTATTAAAGGTAGTCTTAAATACTTCTACTTGTGAACACCGAAGACGATTTATAATTGTTTCGACACCGAAACGCCTTCTAGATGAATTCGGAGCTGGAAGGTGAGCGGAGGAACGTGGGTGTCAGAAATAGTATCCGGTGTGAGGGTGGGTGGAACAGAAGAGAATGGGCGGTGGGTGAGCAGCGGCCCAGACCTTCAACTAACGGTGCTATTGACCTGCAAACGGATTTTGTAACGTCATGTGAGCGTAATCGAGCGTTAACGAGTGCGGCGCAGACATCGACAGAAGCCGCCAAAGCAAAGCAAACTGACACTTATTCATTTATACTGTTAACTGACAGCCGGTTGATTCCGCCCGGCTATCTTCGCACATTGTCTTAAACTGCCTTGTCCTGTTCATATGGCTATCCATTTGTGTCAAGGAAATCCTGCTTACGAGTAATAGATTTGCTTGTGGTTTGCGCTTTTGTCATTTCACTGGGGGCTGGCGGTGCAGGCCAGGAAGCCTGGGCAGTGCTGCGCCGGGCTGGACGGCTACAAGGTCTGGGTTGCTCGGGTCGACGGCCGCGCCGCCCCCGCCCGCCGCCCTGCCAGCTGTCTCCGCCCGGTTATATTTAGCCCGGGTGGCAGAGCTCCCGATGAAACAGTTTCTCCCTTCTGTTTGCATAACTCTCCAAATTACTCGATCAAGTGCATCCTTTCATTGCGAAATTTCGGTGACGGGGAGGCCAGGCGGTACGATTTGCATCGACCGGGACCCCAGAGCAAATCAATCAACGTCTAATTGACTGCAAATCGTAGTGGTCCGTTGAATTATTAAACGATCGGTGCGCGTAGCACGTCAAGCCGTCTTCGTCGTTCGTATGTTGGCAGTGGATACCGATGCTTCTCGCATTAAAGCGATTGTAAATCGATTCTATTCCAAAAAGGGCTGGGTACCGTTATTTTACAAATGCAGTAAGATGCAAACGACGCCCGAGGAGCGTCGGTGCACTGTTATACACACAACACGGTCACGGTGCGACACGAGACAAGACACTTTGGTGTGAATGTAGCGGCTGAAACCGACGACTATATTAAACAAACCAAACCAGAGCATATTATACTCGACTAGGCAAATCAAGTCCAATTCACAGACTTCCTTATACTGGGCAAACGGGTATTGAGCAGTAGCTAAACGTATAAATATTATTAATTAAAAGTTCTTTCACCAGAATATAGGATGGGTCTTTGGCTAAAATATAAATATAATAATAAATATAAATATATGTTAATATAGCTTAACACCGCGGCTCCGCCCGAGGCACCATTAGTTTACTATAAAATTAGATATTTAGGTTTTAGCACCTCTGTCAATCATAATAGTAGTACGTAAACTTAAGAAATTGATGTAGGTAACAACAAATGAGAGTGAGGTATAGATAGCTAGTCGTCATCATAACTTGGCGACTCCGTTAAGTAGGTAAGTACTCGTAGACTGTAGGTACGTAACCCTTGATTATAATCAGTATTTATCTAAGCGTAGTGAACCAAAGGGATTGAAATAACCAAAATCCAATATTTTTTCGCTCAATGCATCCAACACAGTTAGGAAATGCTGCCAGCATGGGACCACTTATTTCGAGGTTTAGCATTAAGTTTAGTTTTTTTATTTACAAATATATTTATGGAGAGCTCTTCTTGTTGGTGTAGGCGTTGTTGTTATTTATAGGGAGTTCAAGTTGTTTGCACCACCTTCTGTTAGAATATGAAAATACCTATATATAATGATAATAATGAAGTATGAAAAACCATGAAGGTGATTTATAATCGGCCGGTAGCCGGTACTGTCCCTATGTAGCGCAGGTCGCCCGGCACGGCACTTCGTCGGCTGCAATTCGGCGTCACAGCGAAAACACGCCTAACAGTAGGTAAACGTTGCCGATTCCCGGGAGATATTCGTCATTCAAAGAGTAATTGCGCGAGTTTCCGCGTCCGTCCCTTTGAAGCCTACTGCGACACTCGCCCCGGACTATAGGGCTGTTCTACTTAACGCGCTCATGCGCTTCACCCCACCCGTCACGCCTAACGAAACTAGACCTCTACTTATGCTTAGTTACTATGAATCGCGGCGTCAAGATATTTTTGTGGGTGAGCGTTGAGGTGAACTTCAAACAAGTTACAGAATAGTGGGGCAGGGCTCTTATTTGGAACGCGCTAATGCTCACTTCACCCGTCACGTCTAACAGAGCTAGAACTCTGATTACGCTTAGTTGCTACGAATCGCGGCGTCAAGATATACAGGGCGTCCCACGGCGATGCCACATGGAGGGAAAGTACCTTGAATATTGTAGATGGAACATTTTACTGAAAGAAGACATTATTTTAATTTTAAAAACAATTTAAACTGCATTCATAGATTTTAAAATAATTACATGGTTGAACCGGGAATCGAACCCGCTACACGAGAAAAACAATCAACCTGTAGTTTTATCATACCGATCGAAAGGCTTCATCATAAGGATTATTTTTTGCTAAATAACATAGTGTCAGAAATAAAGGGAAGACCATGAATTTTAAAATGTTAGTTCAAAATTAATCAATTTAATCTATCAAATGCTCAAAAAGAGTCCCATTGAAAAAATCATTTACGCGCCTTTCGGCAGATTTAGGATATGGCAGAAACTTGATTGGACAGAAACTCGATTTGTTGCATAAAACCAGGTACCTACTAATTACGTATCTCTTTGTCATTTTATCATGCACTTAAATTTTAATAGGGAAATGATGCGTGCTTCTCAAGTGGGTACTGATTTATTAGTAATAGGTACTTATGATAATGTCAGTTGTATGTCCTTACGGCAATGTCAGCTTTTCATTTTTCTGAACAAAATTTCACATACAATGTTAAAACTCATGGTCTTTCCTTTTATTTCTGACACTATGTTATTTAGCAAAAAATAATCCTTACGATGAAGCCTTTCGATCGGTATGATAAAGCTACAGGGTAATTATTTTTCTCGTGTAGGGGGTTCGATTCCCGGTTCAACCATGTAATTATTTTAAAATCTATGAATGCAGTTTAAATTGTTTTTAAAATTAAAATAATGTCTTCTTTCAGTAAAATGTTCTATCTACAATATTCAAGGTACTTTCCCTCCATGTGGCATCGCCGTGGGACGCCCTGTATATTAGTGGGTGAACGGTCAGGTGAGGTTTAAACAAGTTACAGAATAGCGGGGCAGCTAGCTTGGTGCGTCCAGAATGAGTGTACACACACCGTACAACTATTGCTATTTGTATACACTCACGTGAACGTATTTGCTTTGAGCTTATTAATATGTAAAGTAAAATGAAAATTATGTACAGTCAACCAATTTGATTCTTAGGCCACCGTAGAACCCTGTCACTTTAACTGCTACACAGCGACGCAATAATCCTAGTAACCCGTATGTACCTAGTTCGGCAAGGTTCTATGATGGCCTAGGAATCAAATTGGTTGACCGTACATACATAAAGTGAACAACTGGCCACGTTTCCAAAAATGTATAATTATTAATTTATTACAACTATGCTGCAATTAAGTAATCCCTATCTCTAGTTAGGATATTACTTCCAAAAAAACTGAAAATAAAGTAGTATTAGGTACTTATTAAACTGGTCTTCTACTCACCCGCTACTTCAAGAAGGCAATTGTGAATGCATTCTCTGCAATATCTGTAAAGGAAAAATAAGTTTAAAATTATTATAATAAATACTTTAAAAAACACAGTTTAAACCGACTTCAATTCAGTACTTCGCCAAGCCACATGGTAGTTACATGAACATTTCCACATTTCCTTTCCAATTTACCCACAATTTACCACATGAACTGCTTTCCGAGAGCAAGTGTGTTAATTATTACAGAAAAACCGGCCAAGTGCGAGTTGGACTCGCGCACGAAATGTTCCGTACCATTATCTATAAAAACGGCAAAAAATCACGTTTGTTGCATAAGAGCCCCCCTTAAATTTTTTTTTTATTTTGTTTTTAGTATTTGTTGTTACAGCGGCAACAGAAATGCATAATTTGTGAAAATTTCAACTCTCTAGCTATCACGGTTCTTGAGATACAGCCTGGTGACAGACAGACGGACGGACGGACGGACGGACAGCGAAGTCTAAGTAATAGGGTCCCGTTTTACTCTTTGAGTACGGAACCCTAAAAAGCCAAGTCTTTATACGAGTATGTGGGCTGATAATATTTGAGGAGTTCCGTCGATTCATCAAGGATCTCAGAATTAACACTTCATTAGTTGCTATTTCAACGGAATCATGTCAATCTTTGACGTACTTTACATCTTTGAGGAGTTCCATAAGTCATCTGTGGTCTTCATCATCAATTCCACTTAACCAAAATTGCGATTTCGGAAGGTAAATACACGAGTTATAATTATAATAGAAAATACCAAAATCACTGCACGCGTGCCTATAAAATTTGAGGGTTGAAATTGGTGACAATGGGACCACCTCGGGAGTATACTCTATCGAATTAAAAAGAGAATTTTGGAAATCGGTCCACAATTGACGGAGAAATCGGCGAACATTCATAAAAAAAAATACATACAGTAACATGTAACCTCTACCTTTTTTGAAGTCGGTTAAAAATGGCTGACCTCTTGAATTTGAATGATATAATTGAACGATGAGTTGACAAATGTTCTTTGTACTGAATGTAATCAAATAGTTTACACATCATTTCTAGTAACATTGTTAATTAAATAATGTATACTGTATGATGGCATGGGATGACGTAAACCAACAATTACCGCCCGCTATGCGAAATCGTACTTCCGGGGCAGATTAAGAAGTAACATTTTGTACGGTCAAGGAAAATGAAGGTTTGGCACATGCGCACATGTCAACTTATTTGAATGACGTTAAGGTTCAAAAGTCCTAAACATTGAATTTCCTCGACTATACTTACATACCAACGCGACCAAGAATAAATAAAAGGCTCCAATCTTACTTGCATTGCCCTTGCCGGACTTGCGACTTGCAGGACACACATAGACATACTGCGATCTGTCACATTATTTTTATTAGTATGCTATGCAATGTTGTATTTTTTCCCCAAGAACATAAGAGTAGGAGTGCATTGTTTTGTAATGCAGCTCGCAAAGCACTTAAAGGAATGGCGCTAGCTTAGAGACGTGTCCGGGCCACTTCCATTCACGGCATATAAATGTCGCAAGCGGAAACCTCGGACCATGTATGTACGTGTACGGCTCTAACAATTTACTACAAATGCGACATAGTTTTCTATAAACATGCCAGTTGTTTTATAAAAAAAACATAAAGTAATTTCACGTAGAACATTTTTATATTATTTAGTTATGTGTAGAGCGTTTATGTTCTCTTCTCTGAACATACCAAGTTTATAATTTATTTAAATATCGGGCTGAAACGAATTTAGTGGTAAATAAAAAACAGTAAACATTCCGGTGATTTTGGACTCCGCGACTTTTACATAGCTATACACATATTATTTGCAAAGTTAACTACCGAAAGCCGTATAACATTGGTAAAAGGTCAAATATGTATGTATACCTACAACTAATCTTTGATAGGTATTATGTGGACAACAGTCAGCGTGATAGCGACATCCTGGATCCACAATTATTAATTTAACAACGAAATTAATGCTTGATAGTAGCATACCTAACTTGAATGTGCTTTGATACTGTCAAGAGCAATGAAAACGTGGAGAATTGTATAAAAAATGCAAACAAAAAAGTACCCCTGTGACATGATTGTGATCTTGAGGAAGAAAACGTACCTAAGTATACATACAATATTCATAAAATCCTATTTAAACTGTACCGTTTTGCGTTGATCTTGAACTATTGAGTATAGTGATGTCAGTCGTAGTCAATATAGGAGGTTACGAATGCATTAGCCTCACCTACCTTGAATAGGCAATTAGCTCTCCTCTCTCCAGCTTGATTGCACTATTTGCACTCCTTCATTTCATAAGCAAATGAGACACGAGCACGGTTGGTAGTATCGGCGGCCATTCACTTCCGATTCGAATGTTTCAAGCTGTACTTTTCTAATTTAGCTGAGTAAACGCACAGTATCTTTCCACACTCTTAGATTTTTGATAGAGATGAAAATAATAATTAAAAACGTTATTTTCATTTACTGAAATGGAACCCCTTACGTGAGTAAATATGGGTCCATTATTACCAAAAGCAAACAAGAACCAAAGTTATTCCGGTGCGTGGGTCGAAAGAGACAATGTCCCCAGACAGTCACGGACTCGAGATGTTTCGGACGGATCGTTATGGCGATGGGCCGAGAACCCGAGATCGGAACGGCAAACACGTATATACCTATAATTATAATTAAGCATCGGGACTTTAAGCGGATAGCAAATAAGGCTCTTTTTATCGAATTACAAAGAGGTGCCTTTCGGAAAGGCAGACTGTAAATGTAGTCAACATTGATTCCCTTTTTTTACTAAAAGAAAAGAGGCGCAATACTAGTGGATGCAGTTGCGTCCCTCATTAAGTATGTGCTTGAGGTACCTTTGTCGGCGAACTCTCGGGAATATGCAAGCAAGTCACGAGCGACATTTGCACGATTTGCAGTGAAGTGTATGATATGAATTTGAAACACAACTTCTTATTTTACACTAGATCCTGCTCTGCGAACATTCTACGAGAGCAAATTTAGAGAACTTTTGACTTACGTATTATAAGTTATGTTAAACCAGTAAAAATCAAATTCCAGCGCAAAGGGCTGGAATGTTTAGTTTAGTTAGACAATTAGGAGGTAACTTAATACATACGTACCTACATGAAGAAACATTCCAATCGTGCTAGTGCCTATATAACACTTCGGTACACGTTGGCGTCGCCATAACATTGCAATATGGGAACACGATACGCAACACCACAGAATGTGTGGAACCGCGGCCTAATGAAAAACCATAAATTTAAATAATTTCGTTTCAGCATTAACTTTCGGTCCAATAGGTATCCGCAGACACGTGCGGTTGCATTGTGTACAAAGCTCTCAGCACATAATATTCAACATAAACTATAATAACACTATAATAGCAAGCTTGCTTTAGGTATACAGATTAGTAGGAAGGTCTAATTATTAGTCTAAGAGTATCTGTTATTTACATAACAAAATACATCGTTTATGCGATTAGAACCTAGTTACACTTAGACGTCCATCAGGCGTTCTTATGCAAGTGTATTATATGTATTATACGGATTACGGGTATTATTACCTAATCAAACAAAACTCAATTTCATTGTGTATGAGTAATTGAGTGCCAATTAAACAGTCGCCTTCCATCTACATCCTTCTTACATACCTATTTACCTAATTAAATTACGAGAATGATTTTGCTGGGGGATATGGACATCATCGTGTATTACTGCGAGTAGGTACGCAGAAGGTATTGGAAAACTGTGGATGACAGATCGGAATGGTACTACGACTAGTCGTACCTAGGTACTTCGTGGGACGTGACATCACCTATAATTCAGAATTTTGTGGGATAGGTACCCTAGGACTATATCTTCGTTGTCGCTGGAATATTGCGAGAGCGATTATAGCTGTTCCATGCTGTTCTGTGGTTAAGTTATGTATGCCCAGATCCGACGCAGTGCGTGATCGCTGCAACAGTTGACAATTGACATTATGGCACAAAGTGTCCCTATGCCATGACAAGACGGTTGTGGAGCGGCATATCTGTCCATCACTTAATTAAAGTTAGGTACCCGTAGTTATACATTTATGTTGTAGAGCGCGTCCTTGTAACAGATACGGGCTCAGTATCAATTGAGAGCTGCTCGCTGTTATTAACATAAAATAGATGCCAGCGTAATAAACCAGACTCGAGTGAAACTTCACAATACCTATTATTTACAATAATTAGGAGTTATAAAACTTATAAAACACAAAACGAATATATCACAAAAGAACATTTCATCCTTACTTTTTTTCCTTCCTATGGGTATTGAAATCCCACGGTCAGACAAGATGGCCAGTACAATCTAAACTTTAGATTCTAAAGACTGCGTTGCTGTACTGTTTGATCAAATATTTAAAAATAAAAAATGACGGTTGTTTTTTGTTTCAATTCCGCGGGCTTTTATCGTCAACTATGGATTTTAAGCGAGAACATTTTCGTGCGATGATTTTGTACGATTATAAATTTGGATTAAATGAATGTGAGCGCAGAGAGCGATTACTTTCGGCGCTTAAATGATGATGAAAGAAGTGGCCGGCCCGCGACTTCAGTTACAGAAGAAAACGTCCTAGCCTGAAAAAAATTATTAAGGAAGACCCAAAAGTGACTTATAAACAAATATAAGAGGTTGTGAAGATTTCATCGCCAGCTATTCATGAAATTTTACACAACCGGCTTGGAGTCAGGAAATTATGTTCACGATGGGAACTCCCGACTGCAGAACAAAAATAAGCTCGCGTGACATGGTGCAAAAATATGCTCAGAAAATTTGATCAGGAAGAAAGACGGTCAATTTTTAACATTATTACTGGAGACGAGAGTTGGATTTCCCAATATGATGCACCGATTTGGGTGTTTCCCGAACCTCCAACGAAGGTGAAACGCGGGCAAAGTGTTGGGAAAAAAATGGTGGCCACATTTTTTTCTGCAAGTGGTCATGTGGCCACAATTTTCTTAGACGACCAAAAAACTGTGAAGTGTGCTAAGTGGTATATTGAACTGTTTATAATAATTTAAAACAAAAACGACCTAAAATTCGGTTCGTGGTCTTCTCTCCCTCTCACTGAGCATAAGCGTGAGCGAGATGGAAGTGCGTGTTTGGAAGCGCGAATATCATGTTTTTTAATTGTATTTCTTTGTGCGTTTTAATAAATAAAAAAAGTAATAGCTGATTTCCCTCAAACATGACATTGCCGATTTTAAGAACCAATTGTAATATGTTTAGCTGTTGTGCATAATTTGTTAGAATTTTTTTAAGTGTATTTTAGACCTATGTTCGTGATTTTTTTCTAATTAGCGAAAGTCAAAAACTCAGGATTCGAATAGCTGATTTCCCTCGAGAAAGGCCTCAAAATTGCTAATTAAATTTAAGGCAGCCGTATTATAATCCAAACAAGAGCTACGATTTTTTAAAAATCAGTTTTCGGAGCTCACGTCGCCTTAAGGGAGCTCTTTTTGCATCATGACAATGCGTCGCCGCACAAGGCCATTGCCAACCAAGGATTTTTTGAAGAGTACAGAGATTGAAGAATTGTGTCATCCTCCGTAGGTATAGCCCCGATTTAGCTCCTTGCAATTTCTTCCTCTTTCCGAAAATCAAACTCGGACTTCGTGACACGCGATATAACAGTCCTGAGGATGCACGGAATGCCTACTGCAGGCCGTAGAAGACCTCCCTAAAGAAGAGTACCGGGAATGCTATAAATCATGATTTAGGCGGATGAATCTATGCATAGAAGCTAATGGAGAGTACTTTGAGAAACTGTAATAAAAAAAACAATAAACTTTCATACTTTTTTTGTATCTCAATACTTTCGTAGTGACCTAAGGTATATGGCATGGGCACTTTATAACAAAGCAATATGGGTTAAATTCGAACTAAGAGGATTTTTCTTCATTCGGATTTAAATCATGTCACTTTGACATAAGGTGCCCATGCCACTAGTACAGCGTCGAGCACTCGGACGTTTACCTTAAAATTTTCGAAGTGAACGATTTCAAAATGAAAGTTTTCCAAGCAACTGGACTGTTTCTATTTCATAGTATAACTAGATGATTTTCTGTCTGTTTAATTGAAGTGCTGTCATACAAGGAGAATGTTCTTCACGTTTTGTCGGCGTTTAACATTAGTGGCGGTCGCTGCGGATATTTATAAAGTCGCGGCACGTGTTAACCGATTGTTAGGGTCCAAAACCGCCGGAAGGATGTCCCGCGGGCGCGGGCGTGCGTTTGCATAACTTGCTGCGCTTGCCCGTTGTCGGTCGCGCAGCTAACATATTATTTTGCACATACTCGTGCACATTTATAAAAATGGAACAAAGAGACACATTTCAATATTACGTACAAAAAAAATAAGAGCTGGCAGCTTCCTCGCTCAACGCATTAGTATTGCGATACAGCGGGGAAATGCTGCCAGCATCTTCGGCACCATGCCGCAGGGAGACCCCTTAGTTTAGTTATAAGTAGTAATATTTATTCTTTTTTTCGAGTTTTAGTGGTTGTATGTATGTATGTTAGATTTTAAGATATTCTAAGTTGCATGTAATCCATAATAAATATACTATTAGCATATTAATAAATACCAATATGGAGTAAAAAAATACTGGACACATCTTGTAGACGTGTTTATATTTTTGTTACGTCGGTAACTCCACATAGACGTGCCATGAGTACCTAATTGAGTACCTAGAACGTATTATTTAGGAAGAAAGCCGAAAGGAAGTGGATTGAACGAACTATAGATAGTCTCATCTATTTATCTACTAAAGTAGTACTAATAGAATTGGTAATATTCGTCTCAAGCAGTTAAAATCTTAGCGCACCGATTGACGTCGATCATCTCCTATGGGAATGTAAACATATGGCGCATAGTCGAGGCAATATGACTTCTCGACTCTGTCTCAACTAAAGCAGCAAAATCATATGGCACGATATACTCGTACCTACAACATATTTACATTGAAAATGATTCTCCCAAGGTTGTCAAATCATCTGGTAGACTCTCATGAAAACAATATAAGAAAATCAATCGCATTAAACAAACCAACATCAAAATCGTGCCTTGACAGTTGATGCTTTACGTTTAGAGCTACATACCTACATAGAAAATAATAGCTTGATTGATAGTCGCGCAAACAACGATCTTTTAGATAATGACGAAGTTTATAGCTGGCACACCAGCGTACCCAGTTCGGCGAACCCACTCTTTGGTCTTTGCCTCGCGCGTCGCGTGCTCGTTTATGCCCATGCACTTCTATAACGCGGGTCACAAACGGTCAGTTGTGACTGGCCAGTGAAAAGCGAGTGTGAGTGGGACGAAAATTTGGTTCAATATGCTGCTACACGTTCAACGCTGGTATTCACAACTCTTAACTTGCATAAGGCAAAGCACTCTAAGCGTGACCTCCGTTTACGCATAGATGTTAAGCATCACGGGGTCAAGATGTACTAGAATCGCGCGGTGATATAGGTAAGACGAGACTGGCTGTGAATCGCATAGCAGTTCAAACGGGTTACTTCAAATGTATCACCATACTCCGATCGTTGGCAGCATGGGTAACACGGGCGGTTATGATATCAGTTACAAGTTCAATGTGTGAACTGTTTCTCGTACTCCATATATGCAATAAAGCATTATCGCTCTGTGTTACCTATTCGGGCCTGCAGTATGGAGTAGGATATTTACGTTATGGTTCTCGGTACTCGAGCGGTTCGAACACTCGTTCACTGCGCCTGAATAGAAGCGATGTCGTAACGTAACGTACATAATGGTAATACCTCAGAAGGTAAGATTTAATGCTTTCCAATTCAATGCTTATAAGATGGAAATCAACTGAAATTGGTAATCCATCACAGTCCTCGCTATTAGAGTATGTATGAATGACTTGCATCAAAAGTTATTAAATCTTCAGGCAACAATAAATATATCAAATATCAAGAGAGCAGATGCATTATCAGATTTATCAGGATGCTTAATTACTGTCGTCCAGATTACGCTACAGTATATAAGGTTGCGAGAAAAACTAGACAGGAACGGGTCCACCCACGTGGCGCTGCCCACAGAGCCTTTGGTCCGCTCCTTTCACAACGTTGCCTCACCTAGCGCAGGGCCCATTCCCAAAGATTACCAACCACTTCGCTAGACGCCGCGGGCTGACCAGTATGAAACTGACCTAAAATTGCGCATGTTAGCTCCGAATGTAAGGGTCAAATTATATTAGGAGCAAGCTCATTCATAGTCAAGTACAAAACGTGTTGTGAATAGATAGGCTAGGCAGTCTGCGCCCCATGGACTCCTGGCATCAGTCACAAATAACAAGCATACTAACATATCTCATAAAATTGCCACCTGCTACAAGTTTACTGTAATCTGTATGTATAGTTCGTAATGCGATATTCGCTTTTGTCGAGTTGCAATTTAGGTTATACATATACATATCATAGGATCGTGGTATTCGTGGTTCATAGAAATATGGGGAGTGTACGATAGTGTAACGCCAGAACCTGTCTATATACTCGTATTATGTACAATCAAGAACATTTAAACACGTAATTTTTTTGCCCTTGTCACAATGACAATAACGGTTAAAAAGGTGCGTGTTATAGTTTCCTGTGGATGAATATTATGTACATCCGCCTAAAATCATGATGAAAGCATTCATCTATTACAAAGCTGTACAGTTCTAGCTATGGAACTGCCGGTCGCCAGCATAGGAAACAGTCAACGTCAATTTTAATCCTTCCAATTAATACTTTAATCTCGTCGAAGCTCGGGCTCTGGGTAGTGCCACGCGGACATGCCCTAAATAGATTTAACTCTCTTCAAAATCCAATGCCAAATCGCGTTCGACAGAGGATTTTCTGAATCTATCTTTAATTCTCTATTACCAACCAGCAGGCTTTATAAAATTCTGAAATAGTACATTTTACAACTAGTGTGAAAAGAATGTCTTTTTACCACTAGTACCGAGGTATCTTGCCACGAGCTGAAAGCGAGTGGCAAGACTCGGTACGAGTGGTAAAAGACATTTCACACGTGTTGTAAACGACGTTTTTTAATACAATTGCGAAAAAATAATAAATTAGTATTCGTCATTTATATATTAATGAATTCTTTAAATAAATTTATATTATTGTACCTCGATCTCAACTGTTAGTGGCTGCATCGAAACTTCTGCTTGCGTATGCGCTCCTGGTACCTATAGGTGGACCGTTTAACTCGGTCCTCGCCTGCGCGGCGCGCGGGTGCAGGGGTATGACTATAACGGGCTGCGGGCGACGTGCGGAAGGCAAACCCCGGCGCCCGCACCCCGTTATCGTCATACCCCTGCACCCGCGCGCTGCGCAAGCGAGGAATGAGTTAAGCGGTCTACCTACAGATGCGTACATTTTCAGCTTCAAAAATGACTTTCATACTAACGCGATCAAAAATAAATACTCCTAGTATTCGTAAGCGTTTTTAATTTCATAATTTCCAAGTAAAAAATCTAATATAAAATTACTGCGTTTCGAAAGTATAGTTTGGAACTAAAAAGTAAAAAGCACTAGTGCGAGAAATTGAGCTTCTCGCACGCTACGCAGCCACAAAAAGTACCACTTTTTGAGCAACTGTATTAAAAAGAACATTTTCAAACAAACTTTCCCCTTTATCTTTATTTTAGTTGATTACGAAATATTTTGAAAAAGAAAGGAGCCTAACTGATGGCATAATTTGAGATCTAATTTGTCACTGTCAATAGCTAGCTAATCAGTAGTTATTACTTAACCAGTATTTAGCTGGCATGATGTAACCCGATATCGCGGTTAGCATTGTTTGTTGTCAGATAGCAACCTAGAGGTTTATCATAAAAAGACAAGTGCTCACAATCTGGTCAGAGACCGGGTTGCGTAAAATGAGTAAGGCAAGCACAAGGAAACAAAGTTTACTAATCAATATAATAATGCCAATGGAACACGTCGATAGGTTCGAACTCTATATTGGTAGGTACAGCAGTTTCATAATGTGATCGTTAGACGGACACAAACAGATAAAATACAATGCATGCGCCGCGACTCGCTTTTTGTAGGTGTCATGGAAGTAAACGCGGCAAGTCCATAATACTTATGTAGGTCACTACGAAAGTTTTGAGATGCAAAAAAAATATAAAAGTTATATTTTTTTAGGGTTCCGTACTCAAAGAGTAAAACGGAACCCTATTACTAAGACTCCGCTGTCCGTCCGTCCGTCCGTCCGTCCGTCCGTCTGTCTGTCACCAGGCTGTATCTCACTGATACCGTGATAGTTCCAGCTGAAATTTTCACAGATGATGTATTTCTGTTGCCGCTATAACAACAAATACTAAAAACACAGAATAAAATAGTTTTTTTATAGATAATGGTACGGAACCCTTCGTGCGCGAGTCCGACTCGCACTTGGCCGGTGTTTTGTTTAAATTACATTTTCTCAAAGTACTCTCCATTAGCTTCTATGCATCGATTAATCCGCCTAAACCATGATTTATAGCATTCCCGGTACTCTTCTTTAGGGAGGTCTTATCGGGCTGCAAGTAGGCATTCCGTGCATTCCTCACTGTTATATCGCGGGTCACGAAGTCCGAGTTTGATTTTCGGAAAGAGGAAGAAATCGCAAGGAGCTATATCGGGGCTATACGGAGGATGACACAATTCTTCAATCTCTGGTGACAATGGCCTTGTGCGGCGACACATTGTCATGATGCAAAAAGAGCCCCCTCAAACCAGTTTTAGGTCGTTTTTTTTTAATTATCTATTAAATAGAGTAGGTAAACACACTTCAATATACCACTTAGCATTCACAATTTTTTGGTCGTCTAAGGAAATTGTGGCCACAGACCACTTGCAGAAAAAAATGTAACCACCATTTTTTTCCCAACACTTCGCCCGCGTTTCACCTTCGTTGGAGGTTCTTCATCGGGAAACACCCAAATTGTCGATTGCCGTTTAGTCGGTGGATCATATTGGTAAATTCAATTCTCGTCTCCAGTAAATAATAATGTTAAAAATTGACCGTCCTTCTCCGTGATCAAATTTTCTGAGCATATCTTTGCACCATATCACGCGAAGTTCTTTTTATTCTGCAGTCAGGAGTGAGGCACCCATCGTGAACATAACTTCCTGACTCCAAGCCGGTTGGGTAAAATTTAATTTCGCCAGCTATGGCGATGAAATCTTCTATTTGTTTATAATTATAAGTCACTTTTGGATCTTCCTTAATAATTTTTTTCACATTAAAATAAATCTGAAAAGACGGCGATTTTAATATCATAAGGACTTTAAAGCAGCCCGGAGCCAGTTTATTTGTTGCGCGGTTTAGAATCCCTCCCTCGCTTCGTGACCGTAGTCTGTCTAAAAATAGTTCATCTATAAAAACTTTCTCGCACTTCCGTTTCGTCCAAGAACTACCGCATTTTGCTCGTTTTTAAGTCGCGGTTAACATGAAACACACACATATGACATGAAATTCGCAAAATTCGCTAAAATTACCCGCTGGGTTCATTTATGGTTACATGCTTCGTTAAAAATACTTTAAAAAATTTCATACAAATGATGGTCCAGTGTACTAAACAAAAACTTTTAATTTTCGTTAAGTGAGTTAAGAACCAAAACAGGAGTAGTCTTATCTAATATTAATCGGTTGGATAGGAAAACCCGTAGGGATCCGAATTAGCAATAAACCTTAGTGAAAGTATTTATTGTTTTATAAGTTCTGATATTGTTGTCCTTATTGTTAGTAATTCCTGTTGAAGTCATTTATGAATTCCACAGTGCCTAATAAGTATTAACTGTAATGCTGTGCAGGAAATAAATAACCACTCGTGGTCCTACCTAATGTGCAGAATGCAGACTTTTAGCAATAAGTGGAACCCTGGACTGATCAGACGCTTGCCACCAATTGGTGGCAAGTTTTGAGTCAGGCTTTTATGTGGTGGTTAGTTTTTCCAGGCGGAGCAGACGCGGGTCGCGATGAGTCAGCGCGCCGGCGGGACGCGACGCGACGGAAGCGTCTTCCGGCTGACGACGCACGTTCATAATAATAATTCACGAGCCGTCTTACACGCCTACCCTGCGCATGACTACGGCACGATTACCCGCACCTTTCATAATGGTGGTAGTCATTTCAAACGAAATACTCGTAACGTAACTCATATATCTGTCAATGCGACCCGTGCCCGTGTTTATTATTAAATATGATATTTACTAACTTGACCTGTCATAAAATCAAAACAAAGAAAGTTTCCACTTAGGGTTCCGTAGTTAAAAATAAAAAAATACTTTAAGATATTTTTTAATACTTGTAAACAGGCTGCTGATGCGTAACCAAATGGCACCAGTGCCCTTAATCATAAACGTCCATCACTCTTATTTTAGTTAAAATGCATTTAAACATTTTTATGAGCCTATTGTGTGTCCCACTGCTGGGCAAAGGCCTCTCCCCGTGATCTCCATGCGCCCCTACTAGATGCCTCTTCCGCCCAATTGCTGAGGAATACATCCAGGTCGTCCCGCCATCTCCGTCTAGGTCAGCCGCGTATGCGTCACCCGTCATGTGGCACCCACTTCCCACTTGTTAGCCATACTAGCCTACCTATCTGGATGCATCCGACAGACGTGGCCGGCCCAGTCCCACTTGAGCCTGGCAGTTTTTACACCCACATCAGCTATGCGTGTTTTGGAGCGCAGTGTAGTGTTTCGGAACCGATCCGTCCTTTGCACACCTAGAATACTGCGCTCTATAGCGCGTTGGCAAACATAAACTTAAACAAATGAAAACCAACTTAAATCTAAAAAGGCCCTCGAGGCATGTACCGAGGATGCTGATGTTGGCGGCATTTCCTGGCTGAATTGTGTTGTACTGCTGATAAAATTAGTTAGTTACCTACTCCTTATCTGTCACATTTACATTTGTGCTTATAATAAGAAAGAGACCAAATGTATTTTAGTTAGCAGAGGTTAGTTAAGTTTTATGAATAATAAATGCCAAAAAATGGATACACCTGGAATGCAAGGAACAGAGATGCGAACATGGGTTTTGCTGTAAGTATATCAATATTCGGCCAAATGTTATTCGGCCGAATTATTCGGTTCAACGTAATGCTTTCATCAGCTGTTCAAAAACAGAGTCATTCAGTGGTAAAAATCTTTTTGATTTTTACAATAGGTATAGGTAGGTACTTTGTTAAATAGGTTTTATAACTATAAACAAAAACATAAATAATTTACTTTAAGGTGGTTCGATTGCCATACAAAACGTTATTTGACATTCCCAGGCTAACGGCGTGATATTTTAAGAAACTTATGTAACAAACTTTCATAAATTGGCTTCCCATTTGCGCCAAATTCCCCCTTTCCTAGAATACACTTGTATAAACTAGATTAATTTGAGAAATTGGTTTGTCACGTGATATTTTGGAAAAACTATTTTTCTCAAATTAATCTAGTTTATACAAGTTTATTCTAGGTAAGGGGGAATTTGGCGCAAATGGGAAGCCAATTGATTGAAGTTTGTTACATAAGTTTCTTAAAATATCACGCCCTTAGCCTGCGAATGTCAAATAACGCTTTGTATGGCAATCGAACCACCTTAAAAACAAAGTTTAAACCGACTTCGATTCAGTACTTCGCCAAGCCACATAGGTACACGAAAATTTCCACATTACCTTTCCAATTCACCACCTGAACTGCTTTCCGAGAGCAAATGCGTTGATTATTACAGAAAAAACCGAATTCGCTATCTGTGGGCTGATAATATTTGAGGAGTTCCGTCGATTCCTCAATGATCTCACAATTAACACTTCATTAGTTGCTACTTCAACGGAATCATGTCAGAATCTTTGACGTACTTTACATATTTGAGGAGTTCCATAAGCCATCTGTGGCCTTCATCATCAGTTCCACTTCACCAAAACTGCGATTTCCGTGGGTAAATACAGGAGCTATAATAAAAAATCCCAAAATGACTACACGTGTGCCTATAAAATTTGAGGGTTGCCCTCAATTTCCCTGGGATCCCATCCTGACTTGGTGACAATGGGACCACCTCAGGAGTACCTATACTCTTTCGAACAAAAAAAGAGTTTGGAAATCGGTCCACAATTGACGGAAAAATGGCGAACATACATAAAATATATATAGTATATACATATACAGTGGAACATATAACCTCCTCCTTTTTTAAAGTCGGTTAAAAAGGAACACCGCCTCTAGGTGATCAGACTGCAAATATTACTACTACTTACCTAACAATAAGAATCCGTTTTAGAATAACAATTACCTACACAAGGCAATGACTATGGTTATTACATTATTGCAAGTTGCAGAAAAACAACTCTATAATTATTCGGAATTGGAACCGAATAATTCGGCCGAAACATTGAAAAATATGCCGAATAATTACAGATGAGTGAAAATGTATCTCACTTGAAGTACGGGGAGCTGAGTCCATTCGTTGTCGGAAGCACTAGGGATCCTATTTAAAGCCATCTAAGCTAAAATTAACCGCGCCGATAGTGTCGGATGACTGACTTCCAAAGGGGTGTGCGTCTACTGTCTAGTAACTACTTAGTTACAGGAAGTAGTAGTACCCAACTACCCAGTACGTGTCGGGAGTGATAGTCGGTCCCTCTAACTTGTATTGTACATACCTGCGAGTATATTGATAAGAATAGAGAGAACAGTTATGTAGTGGTAACTAGTAACTACGCCGTTGGCATTAGAAATACAACGAACTACTCATACATTGATATGTTATTAAATTACGACATTATTTAATTGTTAATATATTTACTACGTCTTCACACAGTTCAAATATACATGTACCTAGATATCTAATTGGTGACAATTTTAAATTACTTTACACAAACACTACTTAGTAAGTAGTACCCTACTTGAGATTATTTGAGTTGACCGAATTGCATAAAAGTAGTCCATTCAAATTTAAAAAAAAAGCCGGTTAAGTGCGAGTCTGTCTCGCGCACCGAGGGATCCGTACAAACTTTCACCACGCTTTATTAAGAAAAAATCTATGTTGGTTTTTCAAATATAATTATTTATCAAGTGAACCAATTTCGATAATTCTTTTTTTATTTGCTAGAAGGTAGTTTAGGAACAGCACAAAAATATTAAATTACAAACTTAAATATTAGATGACATTTGAAGATTTAAAAAAAATACGCACGGTAGAGGCCGTTATACTTTTCCGGTAATATATACGTTATTATAAATTATATATATTATTTTCAGATTATTCACTCGGTAAACTTCGAAGATAAGGGGGGACTGGTATTTTTTCTACATTTTCCTTTGTAAATCAAAAATTTACCACTATAGAAAAAAAAACTGTTTTAGAATGTGTAATTCAAGCCCTTTTATATGATAGGTACCTTATTTGATCTACTAACTAGACTTTTAATTTCTGCCCCGCCCCCTTCTTATCCGTCCTTTATTATAGAAATTAAAAATATATCTTTAAATTTTTAATTTTCCATACACGTGGATTAGCTTTGTGTACAACTATTCCAAATTTCAAATTGATAGCATTAGTAATTCCTGAGATATTTAAATTTGTGATTGACGGACAGACGGACTGACCGAGTCGCCATAAGGGTTCCGTTTTTACCTTTTTGGCCCGGAACCCTAAAAACAACTCTACCGTCCAATGAAAAGTCGGTCACATTAATATAAGACTAGACACCTAAACACATGGCACACTTATAGGTAATAGTTATATATATAAGGGCATTTTTTATTTTTCTTGTACCTACCTTGATGTTTTTGGCGTGTCCTGCCTTTGATACCCTACAAATACGAAACACGTTGAAAAATTGTACTTGCAGCAATTACAAAACGTCAATAATATATGTATCTAAATCGTATAAAAACCCAATAAAACCTATCATTTAGCATTAAATTTACCACATTTTCTTGGTTTTTCTGGCTGCCGACCCTCGATTGTTGCCTGTCCACCTGCGGAAAGCCAACTTCAAGTATCGATTCGAAGTATTAGGACTTGTATATTTTGCCTGGAAATACTTGTTTCTGATAGTGGAAAACATGAATTTTCTTAAATCAACCTTATATTTATCTCGCTAAGGTATTTTTTACGTAATAAACTAAAATTAATCTTCTCCAGTGATTTTGGAAAAGTGGACAAGTCCACATTCCGTTACGATGATTTTGTGGGAACGAGGTATTTTTATTACCAAATTAGGTGTTTATTTTCATCTAGCATCACAAACCGTTACGTAACATCATTCGTTTTGTTTACAAAGTGGTGGACCCAAAAACTAGTGTCCTGTGGGGTAAGCACGTAACGTTCCGAACGCGCGTCTAAACAATTTTACTGTCAATTTTCCATATAAAAAGTGACATTTAGACCTACCCGACGTTCGTACAATGCGTTACGTGATCGACCTGCTGGTTCCGTTACGAGATTACGAAGGTTCCTATAGTTTTTCTGCTAATGCGACTCAATTATCTTAATCTGTCACTATCATTAACCATGATTTCAGTAAAATACTATCCCATGAAAAACACCCCATGTAAAAAATAGGCCAAGTCTCGAAACTCGTTCAGAGTAAAAAGTGGTGAGATATTTCGTAGAGTCAAGTCAGGCATTCTTATTAATCTTTATTTGCTTGCTAAATAAAATTCTTCAACTTGGGAATCACACAACTTTACTGTTTTTACCTACTAATTTTTGCATAGGTACCTAAAACTATGTAAGTGTGATTGCCAAGCCACAAAATTTTATTAAGCAAGCAAATAAAGATAAATAAGAATGCCTGACTTGGCTCTACGAAATATCTCACCACTTTTTACTGTGAACGAGTTTCGAGACTTGGCCTATTTTTTACATGGGATGTTTTTTATGGGATCTCATTTCTTTTTGTAGACTTTGTATGGCAATGTTATTTTAACAACCGCAAATAACGTTTGTATAGTTTTGCAAGAAGGAACTGCTGAAGTAACTTTGTAATCGCATGTATTTGTATAGGATTACAAACTTACGTATGCAGTTTTTATATCTCTAAAACGTGACTGAAATTACAATATTTTTAGGTTTTTTATGAGTTATTAGGCTAAAAACTAATTACGTTTGAAATTTGGAGCTTGTGGGTCTGCTAGATATACCTTAAAATTAGCGTGATCATTATCAGTGAGTATAACAGTGACAAAACTAACTAACTTTGACGGACAATAGTTATTTAAACTGAAAGTTTAAATTTAATGTTATTGATATTGCATATTAACCATATTATACCCTACATGTTCCTGAAAATTAAGGGTTCTAGCTTTAGCCAGCACAAAATTACAGGATGTTGAAAATGGCCTGAATGGCTTCGAGAAAAGGATGGTACCGGCCGTGCCTCTTTGTTTTGCTCGACTTGGCGGGGGCACTGCTTTGCCCCCAGATACGGCCGTGCCTCTTTGTTTTGCTTGACTTGGCGGGGCTCCGCCGTGGCCCCAGATTACAATTGTTATGAACAGTATATTAAACACGTGTTTTAATTTAATCTGCGAAGTATTCGTTCCGTTACGTCCATTCCGTTACTATTTGTATGGTAAAGTAGCCCTCTTAAGTAATGGAATGACGCCTATTCAAATAAAATGGTACACTTTGAAAAAAAAATGCCCATAATATCAATAAGTACAATCGGAAGCTCCTTCAAATAGGTACTGGAATCTGGCTACTGCAAGTTGAGCTCAGTCTTTTTAGGGTTTCGTACCCAAAGGGTAAAACGGGACTCAATTACCAAGACTCCGCTGTCCGCCCGTCTGTCTGTCTGTCTGTCTGTCCGTCTGTCACCGGGCTGTATCTCATAAACCTTCAAAGTTAGACAGTTGAAATTTTCACAGATGATGTATTTTTGTTGCCGCTATAACAAAAAATACTAAAAAACAGCATAAAATAAATATTTGTGTAGTGTTTTTTTTGCCGTTTTTATAGATAATGGTACAGAACCCTTCGTGCGCGAGTCCGACTCGCACTTGGCCGTTTTTTTTAAACAGTCACATTTTGTACAATGTCGTATCTTGGCGTATTCCCTATAGGTAGTATTATCTTGATGCTTGCTTATTTATGAAGTTATTTTGCTTTTCATTAGAAGATGAAAAATGAAAAAAAAAGTCTTCCATTGGCGGAATATTTGGCATTGGGGTTAATTAGATAATACCTACTACTAACAAACTTCGTGTTGACACAGCCAGTTACATATATAAATATTAAAAGTATCAAAGTTTACTCTAGCGTTAGGTACTTTCGATTCAGTTGGTTCGATAGTACATAAAATGTTGACCAAAAGAATAAAAGCCCGATTCCAATACGAATATTAGAACACGTTACTGGAACAGATAAAAAGGGCTATTGGTAGAATTGGTAAGGCAGGAATTGAAGTATTACCAAGAACGTAACGTGTCTTATCTATACTAACAGGATTAAGCGTTTATTTGACTAGGTATTCGATTTCCAACCACGCTTGTAAGTAGCTCAACAACGATCGGCCTATATTTACATATCTGTGCCGTTATTGTAAGATTCCTGCACATTTATGCATTTATTTACATTGGACGGAAATTAACCGCCCGCCCGTCCGTCGCGTCGTCCGAGCATATTATAGTCCAGGCAATGAACTGACTGAAGAACTTGTATGGAAAAAATGACAAATTTATAATAGCAGATTTTTTCTACGAGTATGTAGTCGATATATTATCACATAAATAGTTACATAGCGACAAAATCCAACAACATTTCAGACAACAAAAAAATGATAACTTAACTAGCTTTGGTATTTTTTTCTACTTTTTCCTTAATAAATCAAAATTTAACCACTGTAGAAAAAAAATAAAAACTGTTTTAGAAAGTGCAACTCAAACCCTTTCATATGATACCCCACTTGATCTATTTAATTGGCTTGGATTTTTTAATCCCCCTCATATTCGTCATTTACACAGGAAATAAAAATGTATATTTACATTTTTTTTTCCATACACGTGTCTTAACCCTTTTAACAGTTGTTCCAAATTTCGAATGGGTAGCTAAAGTAGTTCCTGAGATATTTAACGTTGTGACAGACGGACGGACGGACGGATGGAGTCGCACCATAAGGGTTCTTTTTTAACCGACTTCAAAAAAAAGGAGGAGGTTCTCAATTCGGATGTTTTTTTTTTTTTTTTTTAATGTTTGTTACCTCAGTACTCCGTCGTTTATGAACCGATTCGTACAATTCTTTTTTTAACTGAAAGTATATGCTTCCAGATTGGTCCCATTGTTTCCAAAACCCCAGTTGGATGATGGGAACCATGAGAAATTGAGGGAACTCCTCAAATATATTAGGCACGCGTGTAGTAATTTCGGTATTTTCTATTATAACTCGTGTATTTACACCCGGAAATCATAAATTTGGTGAAGTGGAAGTGATGATGAAGACCACAGATGGCTTGTGGAACTTCTCAATGATGTACTTCAAACTATATAAGTACGTCACAGATTCTGATATTATTCCGTTGAAATAGCAAACAATGAAGTTCCAAAGGTAATTCTGAGATCCTTGAGGAATCGACGGAAGTCCTCAAATATTATCGGCCCACATACAGCGATTTGGTTTATTGGTTTAAAAATCAACGCTTTTGTTCTCGGAAATCAGTTCATGTGGTAAATTGGAAAAAAAATGTGGAAATGTTCATGTGGCTTGGCGGAGTACTGAATTGAAGTCGGTTAACACTTTGTTTTGAAAGTAAATTATTTTTTGGTAGGTAGGTATGGAACCCTAAAAACGCTATTATAAATTAATGTTTTTCAAAACCGTATTTTGCCTGGAGTATATATGATCCATGATGGATTGTCGCTGAAGGTTATACTGTTTCCGGCGACCGGCGCAGGCGCCGCGCCGGGCGGGTCGAGGGTTGACCTTTCATTGTTCGGGTGCCGATAAGCGAGGCGCCGCTATCTCGCCAGTTCAGCACTGTCCGCGTAACTATTGATGTATAAAACCTCGTTAACTTTATACAATATAAATTAATTATTTGTCAAACTAGGTATATATATGATTCGATACACGTGTAATCCGATAACTGAACACCAAGGTAATTGCGTAACTTTACAAACACGCGTTAGGATATATGAACTGTCATTTTAGGAAGGTGCATTCCCCAAAAGCGGCCAAGTGCGAGTCGGACTCGCCCATGAAGGGTCCCGTAAAATAAATTGCTACTACTACTATACATTACTAGATCTCGTTCAAACCAATTTTCAGTGGAAGTGTGTTGAATCATTATCTTATTTTAGAAGTTACAGGGGGAGGGGGGGGGGGGGCACATTTTACCAATAATTATATTAGAAAACTCAATATCATTTTTGAAGACCTATCCATAGATAACCCCACACGTATGGGTTTGATGAAAAAGAAATTAAATTTTTGAGTTTCAGTTCTAAGTATGGGGAACCCCCAAAATTTATTGTTTTTTTTTCTATTTTTGTGTGAAAATCTTAATGCGGTTCACAGAATACATCTACTTACCAAGTTTCAACAGTATATATGTAGTTTCGGAAAAAAGTGGCAGTGACATACGGATGGACAGACAGACAGACAGACATGACAAATCCATAAGGGTTCCGTTTTTTGCCATTTGGCTACGGAACCCTAAAAATATAGTCCCAAAGAATATCATCATCATCTCGTTAATATTTTTTGACATCTGCTATTCAGAAAAAGAGTCATTGTTGCCCTCAAAATAAGGGATCAAAGTTGTACTTTTCTTCCCTGATCCTGCTGTTCAGAAAAGAGTCATTGTTGCCCTCAAAATAAGGGATTAAAGTTGTACTTTTCTTCCCTGATCCTGCTGTTCAGAATTGAGTCATTGTTGCCCTCAAAATAAGGGGTCAAAGTTGTACTTTTCTCCCCTGATCCTGCTGTTTAGAAAAGAGTCATTGTTGCCCTCAAAATAAGGGATCAAAGTTGTACTTTTCTTCCCTGATCCTGCTGTTCAGAAAAGAGCCATTGTTGCCCTCAAATGAGAGATTTAATTTTTCCACATAGAAGATGTGAAAAGGAGTTTGTGCCAATAGGTAGAAAAATAATCCATCTCGGGCGTAAGCACTCGAATCCCTCTTTACGCTCAGAATTCTACTTTAGAATCCCTCGCTACGCCTAGGATCGTAGAATCACTAGCTTTATTCAGGATTCAATACACCGCCCTCGCCGTAAATATATCATTTTGCTCCCTTGAGATGAGACACAATTCACTACTACAGGCCATAAGATTCAAATGAGACACTTTCCTTGATCCACCTCAAACTTATTACAAAAAATATTTTTAATATCTGACTGATCAAATATAGCTGCTGCAGCCGTCAATATCATTACCAGTGTCAGTTTACCACGGATTTTTAAGATACTTTTTTGGAATATGAGACGGATCAAGCAAAGTGCCTTATTCGCCGTCCTAAGCCCAAAACGTAAGTGAGGAAACTGTTTATATTTTTCAAAAATAATTGACGCAGCTGAAAAGTCTGTAACTTTTTTCTGGTGCTGAGGAAGGCACTTCTAAAATTTTCATCCATTCCCAATTTTAAATACGCGGCTGTGCACATGGGTACTTTTGACAACTACATATAATACTGATTTTCCACCATGACTAAGCTAAGCAGCGGCATCGTTACAAATGTTACAATACGAATATTACACAACTTCGCAGCTTAGCTAGGCCGATTTATATGAACACAAAGTACAGTGCCGATGGCAAAGCAGCCTTTATTGTCGTGTACCGCGAATAAAATGTAGGTGACGGCTAGAGAGTAAAATGGCGTTGTTTCCCGGATCCCTCCCATGCTAAGTATTCACAAGCTGTCTCGACTCACATCAGCGCTCGTCTCGAGTAGGTATTACCTGACCCGGTGATTCATAATAACTATGCATAGTCAGAGGTAGGATTTATACTGGATCGCTAGGGGCGAGTTGGTAAGCCTGGTGAATACGAGTCCTAGGCGCGCGCCGGACGGAAGCAGCGCGCTTTGCTAGGGGTGAATGAACGTCTTACTACACAGATTTATATTACGTCAACTCAGTTGCCAGACGCGGTTCGCAACAAATGTTGATCATTTACTAAAATGGAGTTCGTATACATATTTAGAACATAAGTCCCCCCGCCAAGTCGAGCAAAACAAAGAGGCACGACCGTACCATCCTTTTCTCGAAGCCATTCAGGCCATTTTCAACATCCTGTAATTTTGTGCTGGCTAAAGCCTAAATTTCTCAGGAACATGTAGGGCATAATATGGCTAACATATAATATCAATAACATGCAATTTGAACTTTTAGCTTAAGAACTATTGTCCGTCAAAGTTCGTTAGTTTTGTCACTGACTGTTTTGTAAATGCAGTAAAGTTGTGTGATTCCCAAGTTGCAGAATTTTATTTAGCAAGCAAATAAAGATTAATAAGAATACCTGATTTGGCTCTACGAAATATCTCACCACTTTTTACTGTGAATGAGTTTCGAGACTTGGCCTATTTTTTACACGGAATGTTTTTATGGGATAATAATATTTCAATCTAATACAAATGGGATAATTCTGACAATCAACGCGTTCAACTCGCAACAAAGGTTGTGTGGAAGAGATCGATAAGACCGCCTGTTGTTGCTTATTATAATGTTACCTATATATTTTTGTATGTATTTTTTTCTATTTGAGGGGCGCAATTAAATATGTTATTATAATTATACTTTATTACATTTCTATATAAATATACCACGGATTAATTTTTGACATCAAATTTACTTTATCTAAAAGTTATACCTATTACTTATACAAAAAAATGGGTATTTGGGTTAAATATAACTTAACTAGGCTAATTTCAGATATAGTGTAGGTATTACTTTCGTAATCAGGCATAGCATACAGTATACGTTCCTATCTGCCGTTTCAGGTACAGTCGCAGTCACAAATAAGTATGTCGTTTTATCTCTGCGTTAACGCAATGAGGTGAAGAAATTAATACATATTTGCGGACTGGTCTGTACTGACGGTGATGATTACTGTTGCGGCCGTCAGTCGAAGTAGGTTATACCGAAGGACTCGACCGATAGGTGAGTCGAATCAGTCCGGTATCGTCAAGTGCAGTTGTATTTAGGTATACCTACGGCATACAATAATGTATTGTGGTGGCGGTGGCACCAAGAATCCACACTTTTTTCTTTACCCACTGTAAATAAGGACTAGCAGCCATTTTTTTATAACCAAAGACACTAGTGTCTATCCTACTTTCATCCAATAATATTACATTATTATTGAGATCGTGCGTTTTGTTTAAAAATAATTCACCATTAAGAATGAAATGGTGTCAGCGCTTCTGTAAAAAACAAGCGTATCGTTAAAAAAGAGTGACAGTGTACTCTTTTCCCGGTAACTTAATTTAATTACTATATCATTGTACTTTAAAAAGAAAGTTATAACCTACTTCAAATTTTGGTGACAACGGGATCAATCTGGAAGTATCTATATGCTTTCAAACAAAGAAAAAAAAATCAAATCGGTTCATAAATTACCGAGTTAAAAAAAAATTACAGACGAATTGAGAACCTCCTCCTTTTTTGAAGTCGGTTAAAAATATGTTTGAATTTTATTGAATTTTATAGATTGTTATAAATATACCTATCCCTTAAATAATGTCGGAATCGATTATTATTATATATTTAACTATAGATATATTAAAAGCTTAAGTGCCGATAGCTGGAGAATTCAAAAACTATTGCTTATTCTAGTTTTTCAATAAATCTAGTTTCTTAGTGTCGATTATTGGTGCCATCACGTTATGGTATGAAAAATTACACCGAGCCAACAGTTATTTGTTACAGCGCCTCTCGTCTGGAGAACTGAACAAAAGCGCCGAATGGTTATTTTCGGATTTTGTACATTAAGGACCAGTGCACAGTGGCGTCGGCGGTTGATCACAGTCGTAGGGAGGCAATAGCAGATTACACTTACTTCTTCTTCAACAGCGTTACACTTAAGTTGTATCGGCAAATCGGTAGGCGCCTGACCACTGGCTAAGGCATACTATAATGCGATTAAAGTACAGAAAAAATATAAAACAACGAGGAATTCACGGTCTGAGAGCTAGTTAGGTACCGATAAATTGTGTAATAAATAAAGCAAATTTGGAAGTGCTTCTGATCGCCAATCCTGTTACTTAGAATGTAATGGATATTGGAGTTGATAATGCGATGAAAAAAATCCACGGGGAGGGTGGAAAGGTCGACGTGACGACACAGCCGAGGCACTCCCTTGTCGCGGCCCGGCGGGCAGGGCAGTGACTCATCAGTTGTCAGCCCAATAATAATGTACATTGCCAAAAGCCATAAGGAGCCCAGACATTATGTAAAGGGGAGCGAGAACACGCCACGCTACAGAAGGCTCACTAGCAAAGAACAGTTAATAGTACATGCCACTAGCGTCAGTCAGGGCGGGTCATTTTCAACCTCCTAAATATCACATGGATATTCTACAGATCGCCATACGATTAAATAAATATTTTTCAACCTTACTTAATTCATTTTATCAACCTTCGTGTAATACGAGTATAAGCTGATAATAACATGAACTCAGCGACCTTTATTCCGCCCAGGTGACCGATTTTTGACTTTCGAGCGCTCGACTCTTTCACTGGAAATCTGTCAAAAATTTTGAAATAGCGACAGAAAATTAATAAGTAAACGAGTGGTATTGCAATGGTCCATTCGTATCCTACTCTATCAGTAAAAAATAAGTCCCTGCAATTTTGACACTACAATCGGATTTATTTTTATTTAATTTACGAGCACTCGAAGGTCAAAAATCGGCCCCCAGTTGCTCATCTTTGTTCCTATTCTTTTAAGATTAAAGGTGTCAAGCATTGTACGAAGGTATGTAAGTCGAGCACTTCACTTGACTTAATTTATAAACGTTCGACAACAACAACTTTGACAACAATTAGAAATGAGTAATTTTTGGCGATACGTACCAAAGTTAAAGTATTTTTTTATTATAAATTAGAAGGCTTAGCTGTGTGCAATACATATCTAGATGTACCTATTGCAGGGAAATCGATACCTCACGTTGTGGTATCAGCCTGAGATCATGTCACGTTTCGGATCATAATTATATCAGTCATAATGCAAAGATCAATGCATTTTATGCATTAACTCATTTAAAACTGTGAGAGGGAGACGCAATCTAAACATATTGGCATGAGAAACGGTGTTTTTACCCGGGTGGGAATTATCGTACCTAAGCTACTACTAGCTTATTTAGTGCTACCTTCCTGTATAAATTAATTACTAAGATCGAATCTTATTACTGTTCACGAATTGCTGTGTCGATACAAACCCGATAGGGTTTAACGACACTGTTAGATTTAACCAAATGTATTTTCTTTTATATATGTAATAAATAAAAAAAATAAAAAAAACATACAAATAAATCGTAAAATCCCACAACACGATTCAGTTAATAAATGTTTTTCAATCTCAAATCAATGTATTAACTTGTTGATAGATTAACCATTTATCAATGACGAAACAAACGAACTCCCTTGCTGTACGTGCTGTACCGCCGTACGATATGGGACTTTTAAATTGTTTTTAGGTAGGTACATTTAGTCCATATCTACAAAAAATGTAGTAAGTAAATTGAACAATGAACTAATTTCTAGATGAGGTAATATAGAGTGGCGTACTCGAAGAGAGGCATATGAGTAGTGGGTCATTACGAGCTGAAAATTATCATGATGGAGGAGAGGATTTCGTTTGAGTTGCCTGGTTTGAATCCCGGGAACGGACATAGGATATACCTACATTAAATCCCGACATTCATACCCAAGTCAAAGACGAAGTCGCGGGGAGTGCCTCATGAAGTTAATATGAGTCGCAATTTTATTTATTAATTTTGTTAAACGATATGTCAACATTCGTTTAAAAAGTTACGTAAGTCACCCCTCAGGAAGTGAAAAGTTGCAGATCGAATCTTTGAGAACCTAACAGCTCCCTTAGAGCATAGAGCCTTATACTCGTAATGCTGGTTATCAGCATAGTGTACATTTAGGTAGGGTAACTTCGCCGGTTACGCCCTTACCTTACCTTCGGTTAGCGACCACCTGAAGGACATGGTTTTTTCAATTGAAGATAACATCAAATTTACAGAGCCTATTGAAACAGTTAGCCGTATGCATTATTGTTTGTAGTTATGGAATAGGAATTTACTAAACAAACGAGAAAATATGCTTTCAGTTCACCAACTCAGCTAAGTAAGTGGTCGCTAACCGGCACATGAAATTAGGTGGTACTTATTAGCCAAATGAAACAAATTAGGCACATTGTTTTATAATAATTACTCATAGCTCATATTTGTCTGCGCACGTTGTTAAGTCTGCAGTGCTGAAAGGCGCAGTCCCGTCTATAATAACATGTAAGGTACGAGAATTATGTCTGGGAAATATGACTCAAAATTGTACGAGTACAGTATTTTAGAGCTCGCCGTACGTTATCGCGCGCCGCAGGGCGAGGCAAGGTTCGAATGAGGTTTCATCACGTGCTTTTAACCACGGCCGCACGGGCAACTGAATATTGCAGCTTATCAAGAGGGAATATTGTAAAATCCACCTACATCTATGTTAGGGCCTTAGGGAAATTTTCCATTGCACTTTCGTGTAAAAACCAATCTGTAATTTTAGCAATTCCTAATGACAGTAATAACTCACGCAATATTAAGAGCGAATATTATGGATGAAATTGGTTGACAGTATTTTACTTAATTAATATAATTGCTTGAATTTGCGTCAGCTTCAGGCTGAAAATTGACAGGAAGTGGTGCAGGATCGGGAAAAGTGGCGTTTCATTTCGGGGGCCAAAATCGTCTTTGGATCACTTAGCCAATCTTACCTACGGAGCAGGTATCTACTTATCTGACAAGTTAACTAAGTACCTTTTTGCATCGTACTCACGCAAGTAATATTATATGCACACACCACCTACCTATTTCTGGCCAGTTAAGTAAATCAGTCGCCCACCGCTCAGTGTGGCGGTCGGTGGCGATATTGCTTTCCTAAGCACCTGTAGCGGGAAATTACGTAATTTTCCTAGATTACTAGCCTACACACAATTTTGTGTAGGTTGGCGTAAAATATAACGCATAAATAACAAAATAGAACACAGTTAGGCACGAAATGCGAACTTCGGTTACATCGATTAAAAATTGACATCTTAAGTTCTATGGAGGGTCACTGTAAACTGCTGGTTACAGGAATATATTTGTGACATATCACTTTCTCCTAAGTTTTTACTTCTTTAGTTTAATCTTGGCCGAACACTCGAGCAGCAACACACAATTAGGTATCGGCTGCTGCGGCTGAGTACTGGCTTAGGTTTCTTAGGAGATACAGTAAATAAGAGCACCTACGGGTAGAATAAGCTTTAATATAGGTTAGGCACTAAGCAGGTACATCTGGCGTGCTCCGTCAATTAGTCACGCATCTAAGTAGGTACTGGTTATATTGTGCGCTGGTGGAACATGGTCTCTTACAAGTTGCGCCATTGACAATACAGCTGGTCGAGGGAACAGTTCAGTGTATCCAACAGTACAACTCGACCGAATAAATATTTGTTTAAAAATCACTTAAGTACTCTAATCGAATCGGGGACCAAATTTATTGGTAGATATGCTATCCATTAAATAAAACATCTCGAGAGGGGTGATATCGTAACTTTCCAGAAAATTACATTTATAAGATCTATGTGACGTACAAAGCGTTACGCAGTCGACCAGCAGGTTCACAAACAATACAGACGAACACAGAACCTCCCTTTATTGGAGTTGATTTAGAATTAGTGCTCTATTACGATTACCTATGGGATTTACGTAAATAATGAATTTAACGATTCTTTAGATATCGGAAGCTGATAGCCACCAGTAGATGGAGCCTAAACCCTCAAATGCGAAGAATTTGGATGGAGCTACGTCAAATCGCAGTGACAGTAAAGTAAAGTACAGTACATAGTAAGTAAGTAGGCAACCCGCCTATGTAAATAACTTTTCGTTTTTGTGATGTTGGAGTTCTGTAAACTGATATTGAATTTAGTATGACAGAATTTCAGAGTCTATGCGAAAAGGGCAAACCAATAAACAACCGGATAATTCATTCGCAATGGTGCCTATACCTACATACAATATGCATAGTAATTGTAACTCCTACTTTTACTAAACGGGATGTTGACAGCACATCCGATACATCATTGGTCGCAAAACGTCGAAGTAGATAATTTAATTATACCATGATTAACCAAGCCCCGTTAAGTGAATATAAATCTATATTACATCCTTGCATGTGTGAAAATCGTGAATATGAATATTAATACACATAATAAATAAATAATAAATATTACGGGACAATCTTACACAAATCAACCTAGACCCACGGTAAGCTCAGTAAGGCTTGTGTTGTGGGTACTAGGCGATGATATATATAATAGATACATACATATAGATACTTATATACATATATAACATCCATAACTCAGGAAGAAATATATTCGTGATAAATACACAAATAAATGCCCTGACCTGACACATACATACATACATATATTAATATTTTATTGATCGGATGCGGGTTAAAGTTAAAAGCTAAGTGAGATTTATGTACCTATGCCTACATTATATTCCGAGTGGCTTCTGTTGACCTGTGACAAACTATTGCTATTTTTATCTCCATTAAACAGGTATTAGGTAGGTATCTACATAATATGTATAACTTTAGTAAAGTCACTCCAGGTTAAGGTTAAAGGAATCTTGAAAATAGGTGTTGCAAGCGTGGCAGGCCGGCGCGGGCGTGCGTTTATTACGAGTGGCGCGAACATTGATCCCGCCCAGGGTTGCCGGACGCCAGGAGTTCTCCTAACATATTAGGAATTCTGATTACTTATGTCGTAATTTGTAACTAATTACATTAGACATGCGTAAGAATGGGAGTAAATAATCCAGAACTACCAAACTAACCAATAAGTGACGATTCTTTATCACTACGTAGGTACGTACTACCCATCGTGTGATCTGGTATTGGTATGAGTTGTTAACTTGTTATATCATTTTCCAGTCGGAACCCTTAAGCATAAAAACATCTGATTTTGTCATGGAATTGAATAAGGTATGGTTAGAATATAATTCCCACTACTACCTTATAAAGAAAGAGTTGATATAATTTGGCAACGAACGATGTTAGTGACGAGTGGGCTTTCATACATTTTATTTATTTATTTATTATAAGGCTCACAAAATAAAGTTACAGACATTATAAGACATATAAATAAGGCGAGTTCAATCTCCGCTGCTTGCGACCGCGACCTTATGCCTAATAGATACAAATGGACGACACTGTAAGTCCACCAGGGGGGCTAGCACACTGACGTTTCAGTACATTTTCGCCAACATAAAACCTAGTGTGCTAGCTAGGCAGAGGCCCTAGCACACTACGTTTTATGTCGCGTTTTACGTGACGTTTCAGTACATTTTCGCCGACATAAAACCTAGTGTGCTAGGGCCTCAGACTGCGCATACCCCCACGATGGGTAACAAGAAAGTCGAGATTTTTCTCCAAAAATCAGTTCTTGTTTGTCAAGATTTTTAAAATGTATGTCTGGTAACCCCAATCTCGCCCGCAGCGACTATTGAACCCCTGCAAGGCTCACGTGGTTTTGTACGTTTCGCACCCCCTGAAAAACAGGCTAAACGGGCATATGAAAATTTTACTACCCGTTAAAAGTACGTTAGGTACACAGTTGCTTATCAGTTTTATTACGGAACGAGACGGTAAAACGCCTTTAAATCTTTTAATTTTTAATTCAACGACTTTTAATAGATGATAATAATATTTATTCTTTCTCATTGTTAGTGAATGCTATTATTTGAGAAATAACTTTAAACCGAAACCTAGCGAACTGAATCTTATTGGACTACCTCATGTAATGTACCTACCTATTACTAAAATAGCAGACCAGGTAAACTAGTGTTAGGGTAACTTAACTTAGCTGGGAAGTGGCCGGTGCAGAACTGCACGACACTGCTGAGCTGGTATTGCATAACTAATATACCTATTGCGGATTTTATTAACTACTATTCACTTCTAGTTGATGTAGGTATACCTAAACGCTTAAAGGCAACTAACAAAATAACTCAATAGTTTGCTCTACCATAACGCTTCATGCTTAGCCTACATACTTACTCACACAAATACACGCAGAGTCTCTCAGAGTATTGTAGGTATTTGGTATTGCAAGAAATATAAATGAACTAGAAATAAAAGTAAGTACCTACCTATGCTAGAAAAAGTTTGGTAATAAATTACTTTCTTATTGAATTACTTGCTGGCATCATAACTAAGTAGTCAAATGTAAAAATATGGGTGCATACAACTTACTCATAAATATGTCCACGGCTCTTAGGTATGTCAGCGGATTAATGTTTCGTTACCTACATATTTATGAGAGTATTAAATCGATACATATTTTTGCACTGACCTGTACCTAAATATGAAGATCCAAATATAAGAATTGGTAAATTCTGAATGGGTCGCAATCACTCGAATACTAATTATCCTACAATTATTAACTAACAACGCAGAAAAATCAATTTATCTTGATCATCAATAAGTCATGTTGTAGGTAGCATACCCACACTACAAAAACACTGTAAATTCACTTACCATCGTCCAATGCCGCCCGTAACCCAAAACATACAGTGCACTGTCTTCAATGTATTAAACACGGCTTCAATTACACAACTTATAAAAACTTCGAATAGGATCGGAATTAATTTCACTTACGGATTGATCACCAACGAGCGAATTATCTTTTGTGTTTCCAAGAGTCGCCAATGCGCATTCCGGCGAGATTCATTGCACAATGCACACTGAAACGTCCGTCCAGCGAGTGAGTACGACGGTCGACATCCGTGCCGTACCGAACGTACTAACTCCATACGGCTACGATAGGAGAGGGATACCTAAACATAATGTGTAGTGTAGGCGGAAGAGTCGGTACGGGTCGGCGTATTGTGATTGTGTTTAGCTGCAACATGCCACGCCATCTGTACGCTGCCAGTGGAAACATACACATTCTGCTAACAAGCAATAAACTAATATTAGCGCCATCTGTGGAAAAGAGTGGATAAAAGAGAGACACGATACAAAATTATCTCAAATATATGAAGAGGGCGCACCGAACGTTATTCCTTACAGAGTTTAGCTGTTATATAAACAGGGTGTATATTCAAAAGGGCAGTGAGGGAATCTGAAACTACAAGAGATAAGGAAATTTACTCTTACGACCGAGACCGATTAAAAAAAAAACAGCATTCAACGATTTTCAAAAAAGCCTCATTAACGACCGGGAATCGAACCCGGTCAAATCTGTCTAAAAATCGGAGTAATTTTTTTGCGTAAAGTAATTGTGCTGGATCTAAGTTAAAATTGTTCCTAACATACCCTCTATCTACGATCACAGGAAAATGCCGTAAGTATTTCATAGTTGCATTGCATACAACTTACGTAGGGGAGATTAGTCCAAAACCGGGTATGGGGGTAAAACCGGAACTTACATTAACACGCGCTTTGTACATAGCTGTCTACCATCTTGGTTAGTTTGTCAACAAAAGTTGAATAACGTGCGTAAGTAACGGTCAATAGAAAAAAAAAATATAAATACGTTTTTAGCGGTGTTTGATGTAATAATCCATGGATTCCATAGTCATACTAATCTTTTGTACGTTGAGGTAAGTAAAATGTTGTGTTTTATATATGATATTTATGTATTAAGGTTGAACAAACACTACTTAGATTTCTATTGAATCATGTTTTTGGGCCAATATTCAGCGTATTTAAGGCGTTTTTTTTTCGTCATTATGTCGTCTCCAGGAAATACTATTAAATAAGACGAATATCAGAGTCCACTTTTGATGAAGACGTACGCCAATACCGGGGCTGAGTCTTTTTGATTTAAGTTTCCGCGGTATGTTTTACCTCTGCTGAAATAATGTTGAGCCGACAATGACTTTAGAACCGAACGGTTCAAACGCTCGGAGATTGGCCCTTTTCTTTTAGGTTCGTTGATATATAAGTGTCTCGCAGGTGCGTTTGGGTCAAAACCGTACGGGGTAATATCGGGTTTTGTACAAGATTCTTGGTCAATACCCGCTTTTGTACAAGTGTCTTTGTCAATTTTCTTTAATGGTAATTTGTTTCAGTAATTGTTACAGTTCTAAAGAAAATGCCTCGCAATGACAAAAGAACAACAAACCGGCAACCTTGATTTTCTAAGACCGGGATTTTCCCATTGAATCTTTTCAGATATGGTATACCCGGCTTTGGACTAGGGATGGGCTAGAACCGTAAAATTATAAGAATTAGAAATTGGTTGTCTTTTTCTACTTGTAATTATAAAAACAGTGATCTCACTTAAGAAATATGTTGTTAATTAAGTAACAAGAGATAATAAAAATAGTTGATTTTTCCACAAATATTTTTTTTAAGTACTTAATATTTTAACGTCTCGGTTTTACCCCACTTTCCCCTACATATACGGAAATGGATCTCCCTGTACAATCAGTAAGTACCTACCAGATACCTACTATGGATGAGTAAGGGAATGATATTGATTGGTGCAAATATTGAAAAGAAATATAACAGCTACAAATTTACCTATGTATTTCGTCTTTGCAGAAGACGTCACATCTCCCCATACTAACAGGCATGGCTTGGCTCTAAGGAAGCGTCCCTTTGAATATTTGCTCCTTTTACAGGCCACACCCTGTATATTTGGATCTCAAAAATGTATCTTACATCGGGTAATGATATATCAAAGTTTCGTGGAGTAAAACCCAATAGTTTCGGAAATATTCAGTTTTTTCGATATTATTTCTATCAACACTGCATTTAGTTTTTTTTCTTTTTCAAAAAGTAGGTCGATTTGGCACAACAATGGTTTATATTAGTAAGTAAATAAAAAAAACCGCCCAAGTGCGAGTCGGACTGGCGCACGAAGGGTTCCGTATCATTAAAAACTGCCCGTATAAAAACGGCAAAAAAATCACGTTTGTTGTATGGGAGCCTCCTGTAGCCTAGTTGGTAGTGACCCTGCCTACGAAGCCGGAGGTCCCGGGTTCGAATCCTGGTAAGGGTATTTATTTGTGTGATGAGCACAAATACATTTGTTCCTGAGTCACGAATATTTAAGTATTTATTTATCTACTAGCTGTTGCCCGCGACTTCGTCCGCGTAGAACTTAATACTTAGAAAATATAATGCAAACAAACTTCTACCATCTTAAGGGATGATTTCCGAGGCAAAAACTATTCTATATCCTTTGAAGGGTCTCAAATTATCTCTATACCAAATTTCATCTAGGTACATGGATTTTATCCAAACTTTCACCCCCTATTTCATACCCTTAGGGAATGATTTTCGGGATAAAAACTATCTAATGTCATTCTTCGGGACTCAAACGACCTTTATACCAAATTTCATCTAAACGGGATTCATCCAAATTTTCACCCCCCATTTCACCCCCTTAGGGAGTGATTTCCGGAATTACAACTATCCTATGTCCTTTCCCAGGACTCAAGCTATCTCTATACCAAATTGTATTAAAATGGGTTCCATCCGAATTTTCACCCCTAATTTCATCCCCTTAGGGGATGATTTCTGGGGTAAAAACTATCCCATGTCCTTTCCCAGGACTTAACCTATATCTACACCAAATTTCATCAAAATAGATTACATCCAAATTTTCACCCCCCCCCCCCCCTTTCACCCCCTTAGGGGATGATTTCGGGGATAAAACCTATTATATGTCCTTCCCCGGGACTCAAACTATTTATATACCAAATTTCATCTAAATCGGTGCAGCGGTTTAAGTAGCTCCATACAAATTTCCACCCCCTATTTCAGCCCCTCAGATATAAAAACTACCCTTTGTCCTTCCCCGGGGCTCATTTCATCTAAATCGGTTCAGCGGTTTAGGCGTGAAGAGGTAACAGACAGACACACTTTCGCATTTATAATATTAGTATGGAAGTATGGATTATTAGTATGGATAGTATGGATTCCTTCCGCTTGTCTTCCAAATAGAGGTGTAGCTGTAGACTCACTTCAAAAGAAAGAAGAAATGAAAAACTCATTCAAATATCTCAAAAAATTACGAAGCTACAACCATTTTAATGTCGCTTGTTAGAGTGAGAAAACGATCAGGGACCGTGACGTCACGATCCTCGAGCGTCATAGTAAAAAACAATCGTTTCATTATAAAGGTGCGTTTTGCGGAAAAGAGACGCAACAAACCCCCTCTTAAAACTTTATACACTTATAACTTAGTGATTACCTATATAGCCTCTTGCGTTGTTTTTTTTTCGAGATAATACAACATTATGATTATTTTGTTTAGTGTCTACATCCCTATTTTCGATAAGATAAGATAAAATAAGATTTCTTTATTGTCAGAACTGTGTACATTTAGTTGTTTTGGGTAAAATAAAGTCCAACAGCTTGCCCATTTCGGACGTACAATATTAAACTTAAAGCTAGTCAAATATACTAAAACAATAACAACAATAGTATTTCCAAATAATTTTAACCATATTCACACATAAAATATTAATTTAGATCTATCCGACATCCGTATTTTCTTTTAAACCACGAACTTTGGAATTCGAAAATATTCGGGTATCTCTATCTCTATCGCACTAACAAATGACAGGAATGCAGATATACGAACTTTGAGTTTCGGTTTTCGTGGGTTGGCTGAATACGCAAAGAGCGCGCGCGCGTGCCATTCAAAAAAACCAAGTTTACATTGTTCGAATTTGTTGTTACATTTGTACAAATTACGCCTTAATTCGACATTTGCGCATATAAGTTCGCATATCAAAATCGATTAATTTTATATTTGCTTTTGGTACCTATGTGTCTCGTCAATGTATATCGTAGACGGGATTAAAATTATTAATAGGCGAAAGAAAGGCAAAGCAATTCCGCCATTTTGTCCATAGTATTTCTTATTACTGTGATTTTGACGTTTCTTTTAGCTGACAGATGTGGCGGCGATATACTTTAAGAATAATAAATGAAAAATTAAATGAAGTCGTATATTACGGAAAATAAATTAATTGTCGCAGTCGGATAAAAACTATCCTAAGTTGCAGCTGGAATAATAATGTACCTATATAAAATGTTTCATATTTTTCCGTCCATGGGATGCTGAGAACATTCGTACCACAGAAAGCTTATAGTTTCAAACTGGCTGATTCTTTTTTTAATTTAGAGATTTATTATAAGTGGAGATATAAGTATGTTTATCGTCTTCTAGTACCCATAGTACAAGCTTTGCTTAGTTTGGGACTAAGCCGATTTGTGTAAGATTGTAAAAGAATAAAAAAAAAATATATAAAAAATATTTATTTATTCTGTTTTTTAGTATTTGTTGTTATAGCGGCAACAGAAATACATCATCTGTGAAAATTTCAACTGTCTAACTATCACGTTGTTGAGATAGAGCCTGGTGACAGACGGACAGACAGACAGACAGACAGACAGACATACAGACAGACGGACAGCATAGTCTTAGTAATAGGGTCCCGTTTTACTCTTTGAGTACGGAACCCTAAAAAGCCCATTTATTCCATGTTGGTCATGGAATAAATGGGCTTTTTTATTTTTTTTATTAAGCTAATATAAAAAAACTCTTGGGTAACAAAGGCCTCCTCTAGTTTATGCCATTTTCCCTATCCTGCGCAGTTTGCTGCCAGTTTCTTACTATTTTTTGTTTGTCGTCCGTCCACCGTGCATTTGGTCTGCCAAGTCTTCTCTTTCCTTTTGGTCCGGTCCATAGCGTAACGAGCTTTGTCCATTTTTCTTCGTGCATTCTTGCCACATGCCCGGCCCACTTCTATTTCGATTTTAACGAATCTTATTATATTATTATGTTAGTAAATACTATATGATTATTCAATAAAAAGAGGATGTCCGTTTGTAGGGTTCCGTACTCAAAGAGTAAAACGGGACCCTATTAGTTACTAAGACTTCGCTGTCCCGTCCGTCCGTCCGTCTGTCTGTCACCAGGCTGTATCTCAAGAACCGTGATAGCTAGAAAGTTGAAATTTTCACAGATTATGTATTTCGTTTGTCGCTATAACAACAAATACTAAAAACAAAATAAAATATTTTTAAGGGGGGCTCCTATACAACAAATGTGATTTTTTGCCGTTTTTATAGATAAGGGTACGGAACCCTTCGTGCGCGAGTCCAACTCGCACTTGGCCGGTTTTTTTATACCTACCCAAAAGAACACTGTGCTACTGTGCTTCCAGTATGAAGCTTTGAATCCATAGTGGAAGCACGAACTCCTGAAAAGCAGGTGATGAATGCATGACCACGTGTTAATCGAAAAGGTTAAACGATTTTTATTCCTATTTCCCTGTACCGAATATATTTTTCTGTATTTTTCAGTGACCGTATCCTACAAAATTAGAACCACATAAGTACCTAAATATCTAATGTGTTTTTACAGCCACGTGTACATACAAAATACAGTGTGACCTACTTTTTAAAATATCTTTCGTTAAATTTAAATAATCAGAATCACAATTATTTACCAGTGGCGCTCTAGTGAGCACGGTAACGGGCTCGTCACGCGGTAATTAGCTAGTTGAAATGAATGTGTACGATCGTCATCTAGGTCTACGGTCTCCCCCGCCTGTCGTAAAAGGCGACTAAATGGGCTCATCGGGGTCGCAGTGTTCCTGGCGGGGGCCGGGGCACTCACCTAAAAACCCCAGGGAAGACGACCATTATCATCCTAGGACGAGCCAAATGTGGCGAGGCGCGAGGAGGGCTCCAGTGCGTTCAGTATGAGATCCTTGAGTCCTCCGCATGGGAGCGCAGATGCCGGCCGCCGTGGAGTTTTTAGTGGATAGAAATAACACATAACCTAGTCATCCCCCGATGATTGGGTACCTGGTACGCAGGTTTCCAAAACGAAAAAAAAAAAAATTACTACTGTTATCTAGTGCAACGACATGTGCGAGGCGTATATCGCATGTTGTTACGGGATAATTTACTTTAAAAACAAAGATTAAACCGACTTCAATTCAGTACTTCGCCAAGGAATGTACATGAACATTTCCTATTCACTTTACCACTGCTTCCCGAGACAAATGCGTTGATTATTACAGAAAACCTATTACAGAACACCCAAGTCGCTTTATATGCGCCGAAAATATTTGAGGAGCTCCGTCCTTTGGCACTTAATTAGTTGCTACTTAAACGGAATCATATCAGAATATGTGACGTACTAATTACATCATTGAGGAGTCTTCATCATCACTGGCACTTCACTAAATATGTGGTTTCCGAGTGTAAATACACGAGTTAGGTATAATATAATAGAAAATACATAAATCACTACACGCACGCCTATTAAAATTGAGAAGGCTGGCTTTTTGAAAACAACGGGACCAATCTGGAAGTATATAGGTACTTTCAAATAAACAAAGAATTTTACGAATTGGTTCATAAACGACGGAGTTCTGAGGTAACAAACATTTAACATTAAAAAAATACAACCGAATTGAGAACCTCCTCCTTTTTTTGAAGTCGGTTAAAAATACTTCACTTTCGGATACCAGCGCCATGGAACCCAGATGAAAACAAATGAAATATATGACGACGGACAAGAATATAGTGGAAATATGGTTTGGCACTTTATTTCAAAGTCAAAAAGGTTCAATAGTAACGAGTCTGTTCATGGTGCGAATGTACCTACATAAACACGTCTATATACTCGTATCATCTATATGTCTTCCATATGTTGCGTCAAACGCCGCGCACGTCATTCAAACATGAACAACGAAGTCTATGTTCCAGTATGGGCACAGGCCTTTTTGATCACAGGGCACATGATAAAGTGACTTCACCCCCAAGGGACCTGTGTGACGACTTTATTAAAGTCTTCACACAGGTCCTTTGGGGGTAAAGATGGGTTCACTGTGACTCTGAACTTTGACGGGCCATATTATGAGCCGCGCTACACTAATGACGTATCCTGAACAGTGATACTTATAATGCATTGTTTTTTCTTCTTTAGCTGATTGTCCGGCTTGTTAATTGTTAGGTGTAGTTATTTTAAACTCTACCTTGAGATAACCATATTACCTTGATACAAAAGATTCCTCGGATGTGCATTTGCTCGCTCGCCCGCATCTAAGGACATACCTACTGAACCACGGCGTGGCATACCAATGATCTGAGTAGGTACTATCATTTCCGCTAAGCCCTTCCAGCATGATACCCATGTACTGCTACTTATTTATGTAAAACACTACATATCCCCGCATATTGTTACCATCAAATTACTATTTTAATGACTGTGAATAAATGTCATTCCTCCATTCCTTGAAAAACATGTTGAAGCATAGCAAGTTGTCTTCTTATTAGGTTTTACTTTTTAAAGCTAATTCATAATTCATTTATTGCATAGTTATCATGTGTTATAAAATAAAATAGGTGTTACATTAGGGTTGGTTCACACATGAACCCTGTTAGGGCACAGCAAGTATTCCTTAAAATTAAAGCTACAACTAAGAGTCATACACATAATAGTACATTATGATACAAGTGTGCTATGTTGGTAATTACACTCGAGTCGGTTTTTAAGCCTTAAAAACCGACTCGAGTGTAATGACCAACTTAGCACACTTGTATCATAATGTACTATAACCGCATTCTGAACCTTATGTTCAGGGCATGAGATTAGAAGCTTATTTATAATGGTATTATGCTGTTAAAATTATTGTTTTTTTTATTTATTAATAGGGTCCTATAAGACACTAATGGATAAACAAAATTTTATTACATTAGTTCAATCTGATTTTCAGTTCATAATTTTTTGCATGATAATCATGTCGTAGATTTTGGTTTTAAACATTATAATTAACAATTTATAGTTATGGGCTAATATTAACATGCTATATAAAACAAAAGGCCATTAACACACAAATAAATAATATTTACTAAATACTATTTCAATTGGTCATCACATATGAACTCCTCAATTGATTAGTAGCATTTATCAAGTAATAATTCTCTTAATTTCCGTTTAAATACTTCACCTTTCGATTCCTCCCTTGTATGCTCTGGTATTTTATTTGCTACTGTTATACATCGGTAATAAGGCCCTTTTCTGTACATTTCTAGTTTAGTAGCTGGTAATTCTAATAATTTATTCTCATTTATTCGTCTTTGCGATTTGACTACCCTTTTCGTAAATAAGTGCGGATTGTTCCTGACAAAAAGTGCTGCCTCCATAATGTACAGTGAGGGTACGAGTAACGTGAGAATTCTTAGCTGAGTATAATGGGTCCGATGGCGACTGTACAATTTAAAAGCAAACATTATGCAAGTTGAGTCTGTTATTTTCGGTAAATCGTTGATGTATGCAAGAAATAGGATACATCCTGTAACACTTCCCTGTGGAATTGAACACGTAGTGGTACGCATTTCCGAGCTTATTTCTTTAAGTTCACCCGTCTCTTTGTCAAACCAATCAATTTGTACATATTGTTTACGATTTTGAAGGTATGATTTAAACCATTGGTAAGCGTGTCCGCGGATACCCATGCCATACAATTTATGGAGCAGGATACTATGAGACACCCTATCATACGCTTTGGACATGTCCAGGAGTAACCCTACGCCTTATTTCTTGGAATATTGTTGGTTAAGGATTTCTTGAATGTAGTGGTAGACCGCAAGTGTCGTAGAATGTTGCTTTCTAAAACCAAATAGATTTTTATCTAGAATGTAAAATTTTTCAAAGAAATTGTACACTCGATTTGTCATTGCTTTCTCAAATAGCTTAGAAATTGCGGGAAGGAGTGCAATGGGCCTATATTGGTTAGGGTCTTTAGCATTTCCGCCAGGTTTTAAAATAGGTTTAACTTTGGATACTTTAAGCGACTCAGGGAATACACCCTCTCTAAATGATTGGTTTATAAGCAGTTTTATTGGCGTTGTTGAACTCACAACGCCAATAATAATACTGCATGTTTTTATCAATATAGAGGGAATTTCATCTATACCTAAACTTGTTTTGTTTTTTGTCTGGCGTATTAATTTAGTAATTTCGCTATCAGTTACCTCGCTAATTATTATGGAGTTAATGGTAGGTGTAATAACGGATCGTCCGGCTACGAGTACTTATGGGAAAAAATCTTTTCCACGTGCCAACGCCAAGTGAAATGCAATTTTATTGAACGAGCGAGCGAGGTGAACGAAGTTCTCCGTTTCAGCTTGTGCCAAAGGTTCGGATGTCTAGATGTCCATTGCCTCTACAAGTCGCATTTCTCAAAAGCCGGCAAAAATATGTGACACGTCCTTATGGCATTAGACATAGAGTCGTGTCGGATATTTATGCGTGTTTTGTTGTGGCAGACATTAATGCTGCATAATAACTGTATGTAGTACCAACTCCCATTACAATCGGACACTTTACGCTCGAAGTTGTAGACGATTATGTATACCTAGGACAGACTGTCCAGTTAGGTAGGTCCAGCTTCGAGAAAGAGATCAATCGTCGAATCCGACTCGGCTGGGCAGCGTTCGGGAAGCTACGGCACATCTTTTCGTCCAATATTCCGCAGTGTCTCAAGACGAGAGTCTTTGACCAGTGTGTGTTGCCAGTGATGACATATGGCACTGAAACGTGGTCGCTTACAATGGGCCTCATAAGAAGGCTCAAAGTCACCCAAAGGGCAATGGAGAGGGCTATGTTGGGAGTTTCTCTGCGTGATCGCATCAGAAATGAGGCTATCCTCAGCAGAACCAAGGTAACCGATATAGCCCTCCGAATCGCTAAACTTAAGTGGCAGTGGGCGGGGCACATTGCACGTAGAACTGATGGCCGTTGGGGCGGAAAGGTTCTCGAGTGACGACCACGTACCGGAAGGCGCGGCGTTGGTAGGCCCCCCACAAGGTGTACTGATGACCTGGTAAAGGTCGCGGGAGTCCGCTGGATGCGGGTGGCGCAGGACCGGTCACTTTGGAACTCTTTGGGGGAGGCCTATGTCCAGCAGTGGACGTCTTTCGGCTGATATGATGATGATGATGATGATGATGATGATGAATGACTGTACGTACGTTAGGTAGATCTAAATGTCAATCTTTATATGGAAAAATGACAGTTAAATTGTCCAAACGCGCGTTCAAAACGTTACTTGATTACCCCTCTGTTCGTTTGTTTGTTTGTTTGTTGGTGTTGGACAAATCTTGGAACTAAAGTTTGAACCAGTTAACCTCAACCGATTGACCTGAAATTTTGTGTATAAGTACAGTTTGGATGACAATCATTATTATGGTACCATCGAGCTGATCCGATGATGGAGACATAAGGTGGCCGTGGGAATTCAGTACTTGACCCATGTAGCCCCTTTGAGTTTGGGCTCGTTAGAATCGTCTGAATAAGTGTACAGTTGGCAATAAAAGCTTGTATCAAAAAATATTTTTTTTGACAGGAAGTTATTTTAAGACGTGCTCGTTAGTTCTACAGCTCACACTAGTGTCAATGTCATAAAGAGCTTGACAGAGAAAAATATTACGCACTTTATTTGTACAGTCAATTCTACGAACTTGGGATGCTCAGTCACAAAAGGAACACTTATCAGATTCAATTTCAATTTCAATTTATTTATTGCATTATCACATTACAAAATATAGATGGTAGGTACATTATAAGGTATTCATGTGACACCCTGCAAGGGCACAACAATATATATATATATGTATAGAACAGACTAAACTTAAAAATATGGACATTATGTAATAGAAAAATATTTACAATTTTGCGTTAAAAAACTCATTTAAACTATAGAAGCATTTGTCGATTAACAATGATTTCAACTGTTGGTTAAACATTTTTGGTTTGACAAGGCCTTTTATATGGTTAGGAAGATGATTAAAAATTTTTATTGTCATGTAATGCGTATTAGACGTGACGAGTTTATATTTGGAGAAAGGTACTCTAATTTTGTGCATATTCCGATCGTTTCTTTTAATACTCGTTATCTGTTCGTATAAACCTATATGTTTTCGGACGAATTTACTCGATTCAAGTATATAAATGGAAGTAAGGGTGAGTATTTTGTATTTGACAAAGTATGGTCTACAGGATTCCATTGGATTTATATTAGCTAGGATTCTTATGCACTTTTTCTGGAGGGTAAAAATCTTTTTTATATCACAACTATTTCCCCACATAACAATACCGTAAGATATTCTTGAGTAGGCGTAGGCGTAATATGCCGTGAGTGATGTGTTAAAGTCTGTTGCGCGCTTAAGGTGGTTGAGAGCATAGATAAAAGATGATAAGGTTTTAGATAGCCTTTGGATGTGTGGTTTCCAACTCAAACTGTTGTCCAGATCTATGCCCAATAATGTGGCAGAGCTCACTGAATCTATTTTATGATTGTTATAGCTATAGTTTATGGGCAAATTTAGTTTTTGATAAGGTTTAAATTGGATGATTTTAGTTTTACTCAAGTTTAGTTGGAGGTTGTGGATTTGTAACCAGTTTACTATTTTGTCAAGCGTTACATTTAGTTTGTTGTCGACGTCACAAATATTAGAGCAAGGCAGTAATACTGATATATCATCCGCGAAGAGCGTGCAATGGTCATCTAATACGTTAGGTAAATCATTGATATAGATAAGAAATAAGAGACAACCCAGGACGCTACCTTGAGGGATAGAGCCGGTGACAGAGACACTATTAGATCGGATTTGGTTTATTAATCCGGTCTTAAAATCTGCGTTCTCTATTTGTACATATTGGATGCGATTTTCAAAATATGACTCGAACCATGTAAGGGTAGATCCTCTGATCCCAGTATTATGTAATTTAATTAAAAGGGTTTCATAACAGACTCTATCATAAGCTTTACTCATATCAAGTAGGAGACCAACAGCATATTTTTTATTGTTTATTTCATTAAGAATTTCGAGGACGTATTTATAGATTGCTAGAGTAGTGGAGTGATGTTTCCTAAAACCGTATTGATTTTGATTTAGGATCTTATATTTTCTTAGATTCAGATTAATTACTTTCACAAACAATAATTGGTGGCTGAGATACGCGTCATACCTACTCGTCGATGCTGTTTGTGGAGTCCGGTCTGTTTATGCTTGCAATTGCAAGGGCATCTTATCTTATCTTATCTTATCTAGGTGAGGGCCCTTTCGGATGCACTTCGACCCAGTGGGATCTTTTGTGCATTTGCCCTCTCCTTTATACCTGCTCCCAGGCTTGCTCCATCATTTCCACAAAGCGGATGATGCAGTTCGCCGGGAGCACCTTGAATTCCTTTGGTTGCGGGTAACCGTTACCAAAGTAGTTCATTCTTTGTCTGGCAAGGGCATGACATTCACACAATAAGTGTTCCATAGTCTCGTCCTCCTCGCCACACATTCTACAGTCTAAACTATCAGATAGTCCCATCTTGGCCAAGAGATCCTTGACCCCGAAGTGACCTGTGAACACCCCAGATATGATTCTGAGTTGCTTCCTACTGGATTTCCAGAGATTTCTGGTCCAGCCCGAGTCCACTCCTTCTATGAAGAGCTTAGAGTGCCTTAAGCCAGCATCATTCCTCCACTCGTGTTGGTGTTTGGTTTTGGCGTAGGCTTTAAAGGCCGATATTATGGTCCCCTGCGAGAGTCCCACAAATGGTTCTGGACCTACAAAGTGATTTGTAGAGCCCCCTCTTGCAAGCTCATCTGCTCTTTCGTTGCCGATGAAGCCCTTGTGCCCTGGTATCCAAACTAGTTGCACCTTATTGTGCCTTCCAAGTCTGTTTAGTGCTTAGACGCCATTATAAATTAGTCTAGAGTCCACTTTCGGCGCCGTAAGCGCTTTAAGGGCCGCTTGATTGTCACTGAGTATATAGATAGTCCGCCCTTTGGTTCGCCTGTCTATATTCTCCTGTACACAAGCAATTATGGCGTATGTCTCCGCTTGGAAGACAGTTGCCAAACTACCCATATGCTTGCACTACTACTATAGTCATTTGCATAAATGCCTGCTCCCGTACCGGATCACATTTTTGATCCGTCCGTGTAACATACTGTCTTCGATACCAGACTTTGGTGGTTCTAGACCTTCGGCCCACTCAGCCCTGGTTGGAACTTTTGTTGTGTAGTTCCTATGGAATACATACTTGGGTAGCATTTTGTCGCTTCCCATGTTTGTTATTCTGTCTAAGAAACCATCAGTCTCCATCTTTGTGTGCTTAGTCTTCGGCTTGCTATCGCTCCACAGTCCAAGAGTTCTTAATCTGTAGAGTGATTTGCGCGCCTCTGACTTAATCACCATGTGAAGTGGCGGTAGGTCCAGTAGGACTTCTAGCGCCGCTGTAGGCGTGGTACGAAACGCCCCTGTTATAGCCATGCATGCCGTTCTCTGCACCTTTCTCAGGGCCTCTCTGCATGTGCTCATTAAAGTCCTTGGCCACCATACCAGGCTACCGTACAGTATTATGGGTCTCACCATCATGGTGTAGATCCACTTCAGTACCTTAGGGTTCAGTCCCCATGTTTTGCCATACGCTGATCTACACATTGCAAGGGCATAGTAACTACCCAAATACTGGTGTTATAATTATTTTTTTTGTATTGACGAGAGACATCGTCCTGATTTTTACTGTTTATTGACCATATACATCTCTATAGTAGATCTATAGTAGACAAGGGTCTAAAATAAGCCATATTACCAAGAGATGGTTATTGTTCGAGTGGTAATATGGCTTTTAGACCAGTTATCAGTATCACTCTACCTTTCACGTCGACTGCGAAAAAATAGTAAAAACAAAGATTATTCATCCGCAATCAATAATAAATTCCACGGCGAAAAGATTGTCCAATTTGGCGCCATGATTTTTTTAATAAACTGCTTTGGCACAGATACAAAATATTGACACCAAGAATAAACGCCTCTGACCGTTTATAGGCGCGTCCAAATGGCATGATTGTGAGTCAGGGAATAAAAAAACGCCTGATGTATGAAATTAATTCAGTTCCCTGATTGGTCGATAGCAAATACCTACTAATTTTTTTAAAGGTTTGTGATTGGTGGATTTTATACGGAGAAGTGTTTTGATTGGTCAAATTAAAATGTTTTAAAATCATAAATATGTAGGTATACATATTTTATCCTAGGGGCTAAACTACTACATTAGTCCCGCTTGCTAAGCCTAATATGACACACTTTTCGAGCATGAGAAGTGAAAACAATATTAGATTTATTTTCTTTTTTTTGTTTTGACGCTCAGAGATCGATAAATGGAGAACATTAGAATAATTAGTAATAATTGTATTTGGACGCTCAGATACATTTCTGGGGTACCTATTAAATTAATATCATTAATTTCTTGGTAAATTCTGATACAAACCTTATATCAAATGTAATTGATAATACTTTGCAATTGTGTTTTGATTTAGTTAGTGACATTTAGTTGTTAACCGTTTGTCGGTCATTAATCTTCAATTCTGAAATGATTATTATGTAAGATTATCTATTATTCTTATATTTTTATTGTAACTGTGTCTATTGTGTACTGCTTAATACAACATTTAATTGGTTATTTAAACGAAATAAGAAAATAAAAGAACACAAGATTTAACATAATCATTAAAAATTTAAATAGGGAACTATAATATAAATATAATAGTAAATAAAAAGCAATATGACGAAGATTACCTACAATGCACATTAGAATCGCATTTAAATTTATATGATGTCATTATTATGGTTGTCAAAAACCGAACATGTACCTACAGTCAAGCAATTTGATTCCTAGGCAACCGTAGAACCCTGTCATTTTAACTGCTACATAGCGAAGCGACGCAATAATCCTAGTAACCCGTATTGACATAGCATTTACAACGGCAAGGTTCTATGTGACTGTACATGCCAATAAAATATAAATTAAAATATAATTAATATTAACCGTCAGCGAGTAGGAAAGTGGACCCTGGCAAAGGCCGGGATAACGCTAGGTAGAAGAAGAAGATTAACCGTCAATATATTGGATGTCAACAAGACCTCTGTGAACCTGGACCCCCACCTTTAACGATATTTTTTGTTTTTTTTTCCTGAGAGTATTTCGTTTGTAGTTGATTGAAGTGAAAACCACTTCGTTTGTAGTTACAAGGAAAAAAAAATGGGAGGGCCCTGAAAAAGTACCGAGCCCCCCACTTTAAAAAAAAATATTTTGGCAATTGCATCTTGTTCAGAATCGTTTGTAGTTGATTGCAGTAAAAAGGATTGTAGGAAAAAAATGGGAGGGCCCTGAAATAGTACCGAGCCCCCCACTTTAAAAAAAATACTTTGGCAATTGCATCTTGTTCAGAATTGTTTGTAGTTGATTGTAGTGAAAACCATTTCGTTTGTAAATACAAGGAAAAAAAATGGGAGGGCCCTGAAAAAGTACCGAGCCCCCCACTTTAAAAAAAAATATTTTGTCAATTGCATCTTGTTCAGAATCGTTTGTAGTTGATTGTAGTGAAAAGCATTTCGTTTGTAGTTACACGGAAAAAAATGGGAGGGCCCTGAAAAAGTACCGAGCCCCGCACTTTAAAAAAAAATACTTTGGCAATTTCATCTTGTTCAGAATCGTAAGAATAAGAATCACCCAAGTCGTAAATAAATACTTTTATTTCGAAATATTTAGTTTATGAAGTTGGCACCACTGCAATATAGGGGCCGATTTAAAAAAAGTTAAACAGTGCTTTTATGAAAAATGTATGAACCAAAAAAGTACGCTAAACAGTGCGTTTTTGGGTCATAGAGCATAGAGTTTTTCGACGACTTATTAGTGGTGACATTGTATTTGAGCTACAGCCTATATACATGACAGATAACGGTACAGGAGTAGAAAAATAATATAATCGTCTTGGTATATTTAATGAACAACGCAGTCTGTGTAAAAGCTTATCCATAATTAAAATTTTGCCAGCAATTTCTTAGGTGTTGTTTAAAAAAGTATGCATTGCTAACAATGTGTGTTAATAAGATTATTATTTAGCAGGTGGCACTAATTTTGGGCATAAGCGGCGCATGTAGAAGCATTGAACCCACGAATCTCACTATGGAAACTATAGAAAAACACGGCCAATTACACTTGAGATAAAATTGAGAGAACATTTGTGGTGCGGGAACAATTCGGCCAAATTGTGCAAAAATATCAAGACCTTCGTCCCGGTAATTTGCCAACTAACCGTTTCTTTATCAACTACCAACGAGGCAGATGTTTGAAACAAGTTATCGGGAGAAACAAAATTTCTAGCATGCCTAAGGAACTTGCAGCGTATCTAAACTTGCCAAATCCGGATCTATATAGGTACTGGCCATTGCTTTCGGCGAACATCTGCTACGCTTTTAGCCGATTCAGGCGCCGACTTGACTATGCTCAAACGACACGGAGGATGGAAGTCGAGCACAGAAGCTGTAGGCTATATCGACGACTCCGTAGCAAACAAGTCCAAGATATGGAATAACAGAGGCTATAAATTTGCGCTCAACTTCACCTCAGCCAGGGTCTTCAAAAGATAATTGCGAGCAACATGAATGGCTTAATAATTCACTCCAAAGGTCTACGAACGAAAAAATGCCTTCTCCAACATTTACAGCCTTGCCTATAAATGATACTCAAATATCACAACAAGTATCGAATATTAATATCCCGGGAAAGAATCTTTTTCTGAAGTTCAATAATTGTACGAACGTTACTGTACTATTAATTTTAAGTAGGTCACTTGATTTGATATTTTTTAATAAATATTTTTACTATACCTGGCTTGTGTTTACATTCCTTATATTCGAAATTAAAAGTAGAGTGTTTAACTCGGGTGAAAGCACCCATTTCAGCCCTCGGTTAACAATCTACTATCATCACTTCTTATAAATATTAGCCAATGCGAAATAATGGGTTATGATGCGATAGTTTGGTCGGCACATCTAGTTACTTCCAAAGTTATCAACAGTATTCTCTTGAATAGCGCCGGTAGACTCAGACTTGCAAAAGTTTCCTGCAGAATGAATTTCATTTAACTTTTATAATATTTGTGAACCCGTATGAAGTACCTATTTACTGTAACAACAATGAATCAGTTATTTCATTTCACAAGATTAGGTTTAGTTGAAGGAGACATCCCGGGAGAAATAGCAAGAGCAGCCCTCGGGCAGAGGTAACTAGCCAATATAACATGGCAAAACAAACAACGTAAATTAATTCTGGGACTATCCCTGCTAGATTGCTCGTTGCCCGTCCACCAGTCCCGCCCGACTCGATCCAATTTACTTTCCGATGCCATAGCTGACGCGTTTCATAGGAACGCAACAGCGAGGACGGTAGTGACGGACACTTTGCAATATCAAAGGAGTGCCATGAACTCGCTAGGCGAAAATTGTCACTGCTCGTAGACAATTTTCGCTTCATATCGAAAAACGCATTGTTAGCGCTATGTAAATGTTGGCACTCGATGTGGCAGTTGGAGAATTCAATGTAAAGTTCTAATGACATAAACACAATGATATTATATTCGAGCTCTTTGCGTTATCAGTAGTCGTAAATATTAAGTATAATATTTACGAATAAAATGACTGTGAGTTGTGGATTTACGCACTTATACGTTTCAATATCTGGTCTAAATTGGCGAGAGCACATTTAATTGCATCAAACCTGTTGACCTGTTGTAGTCGACATAGTGGGTTTAAAATAATTCATTAATTTATTTAGTGACTTAAACTACGTTTACAGAAAATTCTAAAAGATACAATATGATAAATGTGTAGCGTACCCTATATCAACATCAGTAAACAAAATATTTGTTATTTTCTCGCAATCGAAGTGAAAAGCCGAGTGTACGTACCTATAACGCGGACATAAATAAGCCATTTTACCCCTCGACTTGACCTTGCCGGCGGTGGCTCGTGAAGATATAGACGTCTCGGGTTTTCATCAATTTGCAAACCCTATTTCAGTAACATGGAAGAGTAAACAACGCAGAATGGTTATTTTCATTTTTAGGTGTCATGTAGTCGTCTTGACATGTCCAGAAAGCACGCACTCACCTCACCCGACCCTCCTAACGAAACTAGACCTCTACCTACGCTTAGTTACTACGAATCGCAGCGTCAAGATATATTCGTGGGTGAACGGTGAGGTAAGGTTAAAACAAGTTAAAGAATTGTGAGGCTGGTACGAAGAAACCCGCAGCTGTTCAGCGGGTGATTTACCAATACCATTGATAAACCGTTGCCGATACAGCTCGCGAGCACCATTTAAATTGCCATCTTCATTATGAAAGAGTATATGTATAATTATATTATTATACTAGCTTTTGCCCGCGACTTCGTCCGCGCGGAACTAATTTATGTCGTAGCTCCATACAAACTTTCGTCCCTCTTTTCACCCCCTTAATACCATATTTTTTCTAGCAAGATTAGAATGATAGATGTCCCTTCATGATAGCATGTAACTTTGTAAGCGAAATTCATATTTTTTCCAAGGGTTTGTCCCTTTGGAAAATAGATGAGAGGATCATATACATATAGGAATATATAAGAAGATCATATTGCTTGTAAAAATTAAATTACGTCTAATATGCAGATTTTATATAGATTTGATCTCAAATCTGTTAATAAAAGGTCTACCGCGAAAATACTACGTAATATTTATTTATATTCTTAAGTGAACGTCATTACAATGTTGTTTCAATAAGCTTGGATTGCTAAAACCGTAGGACCAAATTAACGGACTTGTAATTTACATGTAAGTATATACTAATAATAAAACTGCGTCAAAAAATGTAACATCTTATAGTTTTGGCGGGAAATTCAAAAAGTTTTGGGCTGGTCACACTTTTAGGCCAGTCATATTTGACCAGAAAAATCGCTAAAACTTAGTTTCAAAATGGCTGATTCTTTTTTTTATTTAGAGATTTATTATAAGTGGAGATAGAAATACAATTGAGGCGAGCCGGTGGGAATCGGCTTGTATGGATGATCCGCCACTGTGTCCTACCTATAACACTATTTCGTAATATTCCGAGTTAAAGTGACATATATTATCGTATTTTTTCAATTTATTTTAGATTTAGATTACATGATATCGATTGGAGCATTTAAAATTGACAACATTTAACGTTTTTATCTCACTTAACGTTTTTCGAAAAATTAAGCACAAATTCCAGTTTTGAGATTGCAAACCTTTGTTAATGAAAAACAGAAAAACCATTTAAGTTCAATTCTTAAAATAGGTTTGTACTTACCTATTTTGAAAACAGCTCCTCTGTTAAAGTAGTCTATATCAACTCCGCTTGACTGACATGACAGCTTACTAGGATTTAATTTATTTTATATATAAGTATATTTATGTAATACGTTGTAGGTGTATATATTTTTGGCTGGCTTTTGTTCAAGTGTTGTATATACAAGCGTACACAGATATTTGTGGATGCGTATATAAAGGGTGTATTATTAGAACGGGGCAATGAGGGAAAATCCGAAACTACAAGAGATACGGATGCTAGATTAGGAGTCACGAGACCGATTTTAGAAAAAGTTAAAACTGCATTTAAACATTTTCAAAAAAACCCCCTTTACGGCTAGGAATCGAACCCAATCAAGTCTGTCTAAAAGTCAGAGTGATTTTTTTGCGTAGGTAACGTCATAGTACTGATGTAGGGAACAATTGTTGCTAAGGAACCCTGTATCTATGATCACAGGTAAATGCCGTATTTCATAGTTTTATGTATGGAAATGGATCCCCCTGGGACTGGCATTTTATTACTTTTATTACAAATATTGGTGAAAATAATGAATTTAAATAAAAAAGCTACAGATTTACCTATTTTAACCGACTTTAAAAAAAAGGGGAGGTTCTCAATTCGGTTGTATTTTTTTTTTTTACTCCGTCATTTATGAACCGATTCGTACCATTCTTTTTTTAATTGAAAGTATATGCTTCCAGGTTGGTCCCATTGTTTTCAAAACTCCAGTTGAATGATGGGAACAATGAGGAATTGAGGGAACTCCTCAAATACATAAGGCACGCGTGTAATAGTAATTTTGGTGTTTTCTATTATAACTCCCGTATTTACATCCGGAAATCATAAATTTGGTGAAGTGGAACTTGTCAATGATGTACTTCAAACTATAAAAGTACATCAGCGATTCTGATATCATTCAGTTGAAATAGCAAACAAAGAATTGCCAAAGGTGATTCTAAGATCCTTGAGGAATTGACGGAAGTCCTCAAATATTATCGGCCCACATACAGCGATTAGATTTTTTAGGGTTTAACCCTTATAGATTCTTCATGTCTGTCTGTCTGTCTGTCCGTCCGTATGTCACAGCCACTTTTTTACGAAACTATAAGAGCTGTTGAAACTTGGTAAGTAGATGTATTCTGTAAACCGCATTAAGATTTTCACACAAAAACAGAAAAATAAAAATTTTTGGGGTTCCCCATACTTAGAACTGAAACTCAAAATTTTTTTTTCATAAAACCCATACGTGTGGGTATCTATGGATAGGTCTTTAAAAATAACATTGAGGTCTCTAACATATTTTTTTTCTAAACTGAATAGTTTGCGCGAGAGACACTTTCAAAGTGGCAAAATGTGTCCCCCCCCCTGTAACTTCTAAAATAAGAGAACGATAAAACTAAAAAAAATATATGATGTACATTACCATGCAAACTTCCACCGAAAATTGGTTTGAACGAGATCTAGTTAGTAGTTTTTTTTAATACGTCATAAATCGCAAACCGCAATTTATTTAACGGAACCCTCCATGTGCGAGTCCGACTCGCACTTGGCCGCTTTTTTTTTCTCTTATAATCAACGTACGTATTTGCTCTCGGAAATCAGTTCATGTGGTAAATTGGAAAATAAATGTGGAAATGTTCATGTGGCTTGGCGGAGTACTGAATTGAAGTCGGTTAAAACTTTATTTTTAAAGTAAATTATGTCTAAGTAGTTTCAGACGTCACATCTCTTCATACTAACCGGCATGGCTTATGCATAGAGGGCCTCCCGGATAGAGGGCGAAAGGGACAACTGCAACTCGGATCGATCTGGTTACATAACTATAACAACTGAGAACAGTTGAAAAACCCCTGACATTTTCCTTTCAAAGTTCAATATCTCAAAAACGGCTGAACCGATTTTGATGAAACGTAGCTAAGAACCTCAGAGCATAGAATACTAGAGAGAGGACAAGCCGCCGGCGGCCGTGTCGCAGCTGTATGCTCAATGGGCATACACTGCCATACTGTGCACGCGTGCTGATCGCAGAGAATATTACGTTTTTTCCCAAAATGCCTGATATGATGCGCGTTTATTGTCAAATAAGCGTGTAGGTATACAAGTGTGTGTGTTTTAGATGTGTGCGTGCTTTGTCTTGTCAATTACTTGGGCGTTGTGTGGGTTAATGTACTTGCGACAGGCTCACTCTATACAAATCGGCCGCCATGTCCGATCTCCTTATATTCATATATCTGTGATAACAACTTAGAAAAGTTGAAAAACCCCTGACATTTTCCTTTCAAAGTTCAATATCTCAAAAACGGCTGAACCGATTTTGATGAAACGTAGCTAAGAACCATCTCGATCACGTCAGCTTTTGGATAAAAAGACCGCATTCAAATCGGTCCATTCGTTTAGGAGCTACGATGCCACATACAGGCACACAGACAGACAGACAGACAGACGCGTCAAACTTATAACACCCCTCTTTTTCCGTCGGGGTTTTATCCAGGGAGGAACGGGGGATTACGTGGCCGTAGAACGGCCACCCGCACATGGTCTTAAGCAAGCCTTTGTTTCTCCACGATAACCTTTTGCATTCTGCATTTATGATATGATTGAGTACTTACAATTCTTCGCAGTTGTAAAAAGCGTTTTCTTGTTCTTTTAAGTTTTGGGCTAAACTTTGCCCGGGTGCTGATAATGTTAAACAGAGGGAATCATTATTGAGTTAGTTCGTAGGTACCTACAGTTATCTCTTGGGCCAAAACCTTGACAGGCCGCTTTATGTGTCAGTTTCCGTTACAGCGGCAAGGATGTCAGAAGATGGTAGGTACAATATTCTTCTGAGACTGTACTTTATATTTATACACGGTGCTCGCGAGGAATCCAATAGTAGATTGTATTACTAGGGAGCAAAATTATATATTGTAACGAGGGTGACTGATTGAATCCAGAACGAAGGGAAGGATTCCATAATAGAATCCCGAGCGTAGCTAGGGATTCTAACGTGGAATCCTGAGCGTAGTGAAGGATTCAAGCAACGGCGCCCGAGATATAAATAATTTAGCGCCCGCGTAATACACTCTTCTTTTCACTCCTTCCCTGATAATTAAAAACACGATAATTTTTACCTAAGAACAAGGTTTGATATAAGTAGGTATTTCAAAAGAAATTGTTTTTGTTATTGACGTTTTTTTGACGTTTGTTGCTTCCATTTAAAAAAACCCCGGTGTTAGCGTATAATTTTCAGTTGAACTGGATGAATTCATCATCTTAAATCGAAAATATTAGTTTAGGAAATGCTTTTACGTAATAGTCATTAGTCAATTCAAGTTTGAGAAAAGCACTATACAAATCTCGGCGAGAAAAGGGGTTGCCGGCCGCATATCCCTATCCGGCCTCGCTACGCTCGGCCGTCTATATCTACTTGGCCTGCCACCCTACGTTTCCCGGCCTCTATAGTAATGTACTATTACTGAAAATGAGCATAATCCATATGACTGAACGGTGGTGAGGTGAAAAGTTGTTTGCCGTTCGTGCCTTGAAAGCCTCGCTATGCTCTGGATTGTACATTTGAACCATTCGCTTCGCTGATGGTTCAATCTTACAATACTTCGCCAGCTCGGCTTTCAATGCAAGCACTTGCGCCAAACAACAACCTTGCAGCCTTGCATAACAAATAACCATCGAACGGTAGGTAGTAGGTACCTATAATCGGCAATTTAATGCGAAAAACCACAAGAAATTTTACAACTTGTTTAGGTATATTTTTATAGGCTTAGCTAGTTCATACCACACTCGAAGTTTTAGTGTCCATACTACGTACAGTTTGTGACGTGGAAATAGCAAGTATTCTGCCACGAGTCTTTTTCCCATCACCCTTCCATCGGTATTTGGGTCGACCAGCCGATTTCATTGGGCTTAACATCCTTACACACAGTGTGATTTCTGTACTTTACTTAGTTGGTGCTATTTTCTATTCGGTGCTTTAAAGGTCAAAAAACTTATGAGACAGAGTCGAAACCGTTTGTTAACCAGTTGTAATTTATTCTTAACCAAAGTTTATAACGGTTCTATTGTACACTGATCTATCACAGGATGTTTGCAAACAGAAAAACCGGTTAGACGCCAATCGGAGAGTGCGAATTTCAAATTCAAATTTTTGTTCTGCAAACAGTTTACACGATATTAATGTTCACAGCAATAATTACAATACTAAACTAATAAACAAGTGTCTCCCGTCAACTTTTTTTTCATTCAGTCCTATCCGGTGGGCAATACCCATATTACATTAAGCACCTTTATGCATTAAAATAAAAAATGCTACGCTAGCACTTTTTATTTCGAATGGTCATAAGTTCATAACATATTAAGACTCATAAGTCATCTAGATACATATAATAAAGCTGAAGAGGGTTGAAAGTATGTACGTGGAAGATATTCGAAAAAAAGTTGGCTGGGGATAATTAGAATCGATAACAGAACACGTTCCAACAGTTTTTAGATTTTTTGTCTGTTTGTCTATTTATTTGACGGCGCATCACGTGAACACAGCTGAAAAAAAATGGGGTTGAACTTTGTATGGGAACTCCTTGAATCTATGACTTGAGAATTGCTAAGCATAAACTTGACTGAAAACTAGAAATAACCCCTTTCTAACTTTTAGCAATGTATAGATAAAAAACGTGAAAAATATGGGATGAAAATAGGTGCTGAGGCGACTAGAGAGAGACTATAATAATATAATGTTGCAAGAGCGGGGTTAAAAGTTATAACAGTATCGTTGTCAAGACGTGGTCAAGATATTTGAAAATTCATCGTGTTCTTAGAAAGATACGGTTTCGCTCTATGAAAACACAACAATATATCTATGTCAGCCATATTTTTACAACAAAAAATAGGTTGGTTAATTTGACTAAATATTCATTAAAATTCCACCTAAATTTAATACCGCGACGGTAAAAAATAATGAAAAGTAATCTATATAAATTCCGTAAAAATCAGGCGATAATGGTATAAACGTTCTTTACTTTATAATTGACTACTTCTATATACGTTCTTTAGGATACGCGCATAATCCACTTATTTTTGTTAATGACGACTCTTTCCAAAAGTAAATGCTTGGGTTTTTACAGAAAATACACAACTGAAGTTTAAGGCACTGGTCCCACCGCGAGCGAGTAAGCTAATGAGCTATCGGCTATTTTCTAGCTCAAGAAACGAACAAAAGATAATCGCTTTCGTGTAAATAAAAGAGAGAGTTATATATTTATAGCTGGCTGTTCACACCGCCGGCGATGAACTATAAATTTATTTACACTTGAGCTAGACACTATGATCTTTTGTTCGTTTCTTGGGCGAGTAATCGCCGATAGCTTATAGTCTGTAGCCGGCGGTGGGACCAGTGCCATAGGGTCGCAAATGTCGCAATGCCACTGTTACGAGTATATCTACGGAAGTTCAGGAACATTTTCAACCGACGAAAAAAACGGAGGAGGTTCTCAAGTCGACGCGTATATATTTTTTTTTTTATGTATGACCACGCATAACTTTTTACAGAGTAGTTCGGTTTTGATAATTCCTTTTTTATTGGAAACGGTATACCCCGAAGTTGGTCCGATTTAAATTTGGGAAAAAAAACCAACCCTAAGGGTAGGAAAATAGGGGATGATTGATTTTTCGTCGGTTAAAACTTTGTTTTCAAAGTAAATTATATAGTATAGACAGTAAATACTATCTTCCCACCAAATATTATCGCTTTGACTTAAGGTTGACTGACAGATAATGTTTTGTTACATTAAGTACAGCTATTGTACTATATGTATGTAGATAGGTACTTCGTTTGCAATATAGATTATATAACTAAAATTAAATATTATTTACGATGACGACGTTTGTTAGGGTGTTTTGATTGAAAGAGAATTAACCGATACGCGCATAAACTATGGAGTTGCAAGCTTCCATAGGCTACAGTAACCACTTACCATATGGTGTTTGCCTAATAATATATCGTTATTTACAAATTTTCTAGTTGTATGGCTTTATACGTACAAATAACACGTATCTAAGCTACTTACTTATAATTTATACGCGTACGAAGTCGCGGGCAGAAGCTAGTACAGTACATAATAATTATATTAAGGTTAATGAAGTCCCGCTTATGTTGCAATTAACAACTGAATTTAATTTCAAATAACAAGGAACTTTTTTGGGTTCCGTACTCAAATGGCAAAAAACGGAACCCTTATGGACTCGTCATGTCTGTCTGTCCGTCCGTATGTCACAGCCACTTTTTTTCCGAAACAATTAAAACTATACTGTTGAAACTTGGTAAGTATGGATAGGTCTTCAAAAATGATATTGAGGTTTTTAATATATTTTTTTTCTAAACTGAATAGTTTGCGCGAGAGACGCTTCCAAAGTGGTAAAATATGTGTCCCTCCCTCCCCCTGTAACTACTAAAATAAGAAAATGATAAAACTAAAATAAAATATGATGTATATTACTATGCCAACTTCCACCGAAAATTGGTTTGTACGAGATCTAGTAAGTAGTTTTTTTTTTAATACGTCATAAATCGTAAACCGCAATTTATTTTACAGAACCCTTCATGGGCGAGTCCGACTCGCACTTGGCCGCTTTTTAAAGCTTAAATTACCTAGAAGGTTCCACAAACAAAGGTATCTGAACAATTACTGTTGAATATTTTTGTTGCATTTACCATTTTTAACCCACTTCAAAAAAGGAGGAGGTTAATATGTTCCACTGTATGTATTTTTTTTAATGTAAATATATGTTCGCCGATTTTTCCGTCAATTGAAGACCGATTTCCAAAATTATTTTTTTATTTGAAAGAGCATACTCCCGAGTTGGTCCCATTGTCACCAATTCAGGATCTGATGATGGGATCCCAGGGAAATTGAGGGCAACCCTCAAATTTTATAGGCACGCGTGTAGTGATTTCGGTATTTTCTATTATCCCACCAAAAACATAAATGTAAAAAAGGAGAGCCAAGTTCAATACAAAAATTATGCTTGGCTGTGGGCTTCGCCGCAAAAAGAATGGAGATCTACATGAGTGCCAAGTTCTATGCAAAATCCAAATATGTATTTATAAGAACAAAATAACATTATGAACAAGTATTAGGTCCTTACCTATGAAATTGGCGGTTTTTTCACACATATTATTTTGTACGTAATTTATTCATTTCTATTGCAACTTCCAAATTATTTTTTAATTTCATTATAAGACTATGTAACAAAGGTTTTAAATACAAAAAAAAGGTTCGAATTTTTTATTTAGTGTTTCAAATTAAAGCTTGAAAACCGCCCTTTTCATGTGCTGCCGGTTAAAGTGTTTCAATTACGTATAGTTTTATGATGCGAACTATTTTTAAGGAATGAAGATATGTGTAAAGTAGCTTAAAAGTTTTCTATGTTCCTACCAAAATTTAGTTTGCTTTGAATTTGACATTGCTGAATAATCCGCAAAATTCAATGTATGAAAATCACAGTTTTCATAAAATTCTCCATACACACCGCCAATTTCATAGGTAAGTACCTAATATTAAACTATATGTATTTGCTTTATTGGATACCTATAACAATTGCTGTTATTTAGAAATGTGAGATTACAAGTTTTTTTGTATGGGGACACCACTTATTTTTTGACTTAACTTTATTTTTATATTTCTGTTATATATAAAATATAATAATAAATATATTGGGATAGTTTCAAATATCTGCTTGTAACGGTTCCAACGCTAAAAATAAAAATAAAAAAATTGTATGGGGACCGCGCCCTATTTTTTAACTTTTTTTATTTTTAGGTTTTTTTCTACGCTTACACACAATTACCGAGTTGGATTCCAAATTTCATCCTTCTAGGTCATCTGGAAGTAGGTTAGGTTTAGGTACTATGTCGTCAGTCAGTGCTTAAATTTACGACTTTTTGACCTTCATATCTTTATAACCGTTTGGGCTAGCTTCATGAAATTTGGGCTTCTAGATGTCCTTATGGATATAATTAAACACACGTAGTTTTATGTCCTTACGTTAAAGAGGCTTTGAGTAATAGAAGGGTCAAAAGTGGCACCCAGTGGTGGTGCGTGTAATATTACACTAGGCGCTGGCTAGCCAGTTCCTTTGCTTGAACTTGGCTTGACACGCTGCCGCGTGTCTAGATAACTCGTGTAATTTACCCTCGGAAATCACAATTTTGTTGAAGTGGAACTGATGATCAAGACCACAGATGACTTATGGAACTCCTCAAAGATGTAAAGTAACGTCAAAGATTCAGAAATTATTCCGTTGAAGTAGCAAGTAATGAAGTGTTAATTCCGAGATCCTTGAGGAATCGACGGAACTCCTCAAATATTATCAGCCCACACATAGCGACTTGGGTTTTTTCTGTAATAATCAACGCATTTGCTAAATTGGAAAGGAAGTTTTCATATAAATATCTATGTGGCTTGGCGAAGTACTGAATTGAAGTCGGTTTAAACTTTGTTTTTAATGTAAATTGAAATAGTGCAAACTAGATATTACGTAACCTTTTTATTTGTGTAATAAATTACTTAAAATGGTATTTTGCAATATATTATCTAATTAGCTTCTCTGTCTGATTCAATCTTTATGGTTCGCTCTTAGACGACCGGATAGACATACCACCTTCCTTGCATACACATCAACTACCCATACTCACGACTGTAACGAACTCACACGAAGGGGTTGCATTGATATTGTAGGTTTCCTATCCTACCGGGTATCGCACGTCCTCCCCCTTCGTGATGGGTCTCACATGTAGACAGCTGCTGGCGGAGTCGCGGAAGTATGCGCGACCGTTCCCGTGGCTCCGCCGTAAATAAAGCAGCGCTTAGAGCACCGTGGGGTTTTGGACGGTAGTCCGGGCGGATTCCGAGAGTCCGCATACCCTTCCTGGTCCCCCACTTCCCCAGGACGAGTACACCAGACAAAAAAAAAGAGTTTACATACAAGTTGTCAGTTCATTGCCTGGACAAGTGCGAAGATCAGCTGTATTTTCATATGTTTGATACATGGCTGTCAACTAGCGTCAAGCATGCCAGGCAAATATATGAAAATATATCTTTGCACATTATGGTGAATAAACCGAACAAACGTAGAGTTGTTTTGATGAAATAATGATGGTGGCAGAAAGTGGCTATAGCATAATCTATTAAGTAAAAATAACATGAATACTGATTAAGTTTTATAAAACAGTTCATCTTTTACAATGGGATAAACTCTTATGGACCACTAATTATAAAAATGAAATTCGTATAACGGTATGCGATCTATCTGACGCGCTAGACCTACACCAGGGCTGTTATTCGCTACGCGTTAATGCGGCTCACCCCGCCATTCACCCGTTACGAAACTAGACCTCTACCTACGCTTAATTACTACGCATCGCGGTATCAAAGTATAATTGTGAGTGAGCGTTGACAAGTTACAGAATAGGGGGGCAGGAGGTTAGCAATTAGAGATGGGTAGGGGTGGGTAAATACCGGGTATTTACCCAATGTACTTGGAAAATTACCCGTATCTACCCAAATTAGTGGGTATAAACTACATAGTTCAAATGGATTTTTTGCAAAAAGTGACATTTTAGAGCAGATTTCTTTTTATGAAATGATCAATGCCTTTTCAACAACTTTTGTTATTATAAAATATTTATTATGATGCATAGTTAATGAGAAAAAATACATTTTGATATTAAAAATAACAATTGTATTTTTTTATTTTATTTGATGAAATTAAAACGTGAGCCACTACCAGAATAGTAACTATACGCCTAAACAGAATGTAAGAAAAATATTAAAATACTCGTAGTGTTGCTATCTACTTATTGTGCAAGAAAATCTAAAGAAAGTTCTAAAAAAAAGCGGCCAACTGCGAGTCGGACTCGCACATGAAGGGTTCCGTGAAATAAATTGCGGTTTACGATTTATGACGTATTAAAAAAAAAACTACTTACTAGATCTCGTTCAAACCAATTATCGGTGGAAGTTTACATGGTAATGTACATCATATATTTTTTTTAGTTTTATCATTCTCTTATTTTAGAAGTTACAGGGGGGAGGGCACACATTTTACCACTTTGGAAGTGTCTCTCGCGCAAACTATTCAGTTTAGAAAAAAATGATGTTAGAAACCTCCATATCATTTTTGAAGACCTATCCATAGATACACGACACGTATGGGTTTGATGAAAAAATTTTTTTTGAGTTTCAGTTCTGAGTATGGGGACCCCTAAAACTTAATGTTTTTTTTCGTTTTTTGTGTGAAAATCTTAATGCGGTTCACAGAATACATCTATTTACCAAGTTTCAACAGTATAGCTCTTATAATTTCGGAAAAAAGTGGCTGTGACATACGGACGGACAGACAGACAGACAGACAGACAGACAGACGGACAGACATGACGAATCTATAAGGGTTCCGTTTTTTGCCATTTGGCTACGGAACCCTAAAAAGGATTCTATGTAGTTTGTAAAGTCTAATTATTTTGTATTAGATAGATGACCATAATAACGATCCCCGAGAACGATTCTGGACCATTACTTGGCACCTAAAAACAAGTTTATTCAGGAATAGGCCACAATTACTAAACTAGGTAGGTGCAGTCAGGTACTTTAATTTTTGAGCCATTTAGGTGTCAATTTTTTTTGGTTTTTTAATACTTTTAATAGTAGTGTTTTGAAGTGTTCAGTATAAAGTGATCTCTAAATAGCTCAACGATTAAAGTCCGTGACCGTACACACTGTGTCATTTTGAGTAAATGCGTAGGATTCTTAGTTTTACAGAAACCAAATAATTAAAATACTCGAGTAAAATTCGCATACAGATGGTGGCGGTTTTACATAAGTGAAGTCATCAATGCAACGGTCGCCGTTAATATTTTTTTTGTGACTGATAAGAACAGCATTATTTACTTAACTAGTATCTGTAATGCGAGTTGAATTATTGACGCGGTATATTTTTTCATACAACTGTTTTTGTTGATTTGTTATTAAATGATTTTTAACCCCCGATGGAAAAATGTGTCTGTGTGTCTGTCTGTCTGCGTCTGTGTGCGTCTGTGTGTGTTTGTCTGTGGCATCGTAGCTCCTAAACGAATGGACCGATTTAAATGCGGTTTTTTTTTATCCGAAAGCTGACGTGATCGAGTACTAGACGATACTATTGCAATATTAATCTGAATAGTAGATATTTATAAATACATCACACATGGGTTGTTTATTAATTTAAAATAATATATGATACTAACTAGAACTTTTATTTTTCCATCCCAAAGTTATTTAAAAACTCACTAAGTAATTGGAACACTTATTTATTTTAGTAACAACATCCATACTTTCAAAGAGAACAACGTTTACATATTCCTATATAACTTAAACATTTCTATTATAATATTATGCAAAAAAAACGCTTCACAAAGAGTTTATACCCACCTTTTTGGGAAGAAACGGGTAGATACGGGTAGATTGGGTAAATACCGGGTATGTACCCGGTATTTACCCGTGGGTTTTTGGTTTTTACCCACTACCCATCTCTAATCGATAATCTTCATTTCCCGCCAATATGACAGTGGGATAGGCCTGTTCATACTAACGTTCGGCCAACACAGACCGGTCGCAGACACGAGACACAACTCCTTTTCAGTTACTCTGGCCGTCATTTCCGACTAGATTAGGCAAGAACCATAAAACAATGGTCAAGTACTAACTACTGAAGGACAATCCGAATAATACCGGTACTTAGTAATATAGGTTACGGGGCCAGCGCCGGAGCCGGAGTGAATCAGATGAAAGTTCCCAGACTGGACAATAAACAGTAGTACTTGTCAAAATTACGAGTCAGATTACAATTTACTTAGTGAACTAATTAAGTTACAACATTCATTATTAATGTTGTAACTTACTTACACTTTGGCCCCTGAGGATATTACATATTTTAGACAAGAGTTGAGGGCCGATTTCACTGAGGTAAATAGGAATTTGCTGATAATACTAACTAGAGGTGTTAACTGTGTGCTGTACAACTCGCAAGCCCGTCATTTATTTAAAAAAATGTTTTTATTTTCGAAAAACTGAGTAAATCAAAAATTGTATATATAATTATTGAGCCTGCTAACAAAAATTCAAGAGAATGAGTTGAGAAATGCAACCTGTACAAGGACACAGAACAGCGGAGAATAGCTGTACAGACGCCGGACATACGAAAGAATGTTCGCCAAAGCTGAAACGGAGAACTTCGTTCGATGCGCTCACTCGTTCAAGTAAATGAAAATAACAATTTACGCACAGAAGTGGAATCTTGACAATCCATTGCATTGTTTTCTTAGTGACGATGTCAACACACAAAACTAGCGGGCAAGAACTAAGCGAATTTTCTGTAGCTTTTTCTATGAACTAAATTCTTTTGTATTTAATCAGCATATTTCTTCTTTATTTTATTTAACAATTAATATTAAAATACTTCATATCATTAGAGTTTATTTAATACGTGGCTTCAACTAAATCCATAATTTATGTACGTATTTACAAAAATCTGTAGGTTGCCGGTTGTTATCAAATTTTAAAATCCCAATTAAGTACAAATCTAAATGGGAATGTAAGTAGGATTGATGCTCGTAAATATCCGTTGTTGGTCTTTCTGTGAGGTCTTTCTAGTAAACCGCATCCTACCAAAAACATTACATGTAAAGTGATTGCCAATACAAGTTATGAGGGTTAAAAAAACGACGAAGCGCTTCGAGAAAAGGTAGGTAGGTGTGTAGTGCCTGCCCTTGCGCTTCGCTTGGCTCGTCTTGGCGGGGGCAATACCGTGCCCCCAGATATTATTATGTGACTCTTCACTGAGTAAATCTCTGCCAACAAAGGTGCTTTTAAAGCGGGTAACTGGGTATTTTACATTCGCGACAGTTTACGAAAACTGCATTGTGAGCTGAGAGTTCCTAGACATGAATATGCTATAAAATCAAATCAGTTGCCTGTAGGTGCCTTACATCAGTCATAAAATTGGTAAGTACCTAACCTACCTAACTTAATAAATCATAAGTTGTTTTAGGACAGTATTTCGTTTTGCGACGGTGACAGGAAATCACGAGGAGCACGCGACGAAAGGGCGGGGAGCGGTTAATAACGGAGGCTGCGCTGCATAGGTGGTCGGTTGCACATTCCTGGTCCCACAGGCTCCTGGAGAAAAACAAACCTGTGGCAGCAAGTCCGAGCTCGACATATAAAAGAGATGGTGTGGCTGGCGCGTGACTCAGTCGGCCGCGGTCGACAGCACAAGCAGCGACCCCCTTCCTCGGCTACTCTCGAGCAGTCAGGTGAGCTCTGAGCCGCCGCAGTCTTAGATCGAGTTCGAGGCGCGCTTTCCTCAAGCGTCGGTAGTTTCCCTGACCGCTCAGTCTTACCACGGAAGGCGCACGCTGTGAACGTGAGCCGCGAAGCCCGCCAGTCGCGTCGCGATCGTCCGTCGCATGTCGCCCGCGTAAGTGTTAACAGCAAAACAAACAGACGGACACTATTTCAATGAGGTAAGTTCATAAATCTGCCTTTTTATTTGGAAGTGCTAAGTAGCTTGTCATTGTGCTTTGCGATTTAAATACGAGTTGTTGTTGAGTTATAGTCACTTTTAAGGTACCTATTTAATTTGAAAGACAATGGAAAAATTGCTTACCGATGATGAATGAGTAGGTGTCATTAGAATAATCAATGATAAATATATTTCTGTGTTCACTATTTTTTTAATAAGTACGTCTTAGTTTTTAAGTAGAAAGGATGAGATCTATCTAGCTAGTTGCTAACATACTACTAACTAAATTAGTGTAGGTACGTTTCATTTTCGGTATCAGTTAAATTCAAATGACGTAGTAATTGACGAAACGATTATGAATAGGTATCTACTTTATTATCTTTCCATACGAGTAATTAATAGTACAAAATCATATAAACAATCAATAATACTTTTTATGTTTTGCCTCAAAGGCCGCATAAACTTGTACACATATGCGTATGTTTTAACTGATAACCGTATAAATACGTAGTGTCTAAATAATTTATAGGTACCTACGTTTTTTACTGTTTAAAAGGGTAGCCGGTAGTTATTAAGACAACTCGCACGATACCTTCTCGTTTTATAAATCTCCAAGAAAACGACAAAAATTTGTGTGTGCATGCTGAAAGCCAGCAGGTTTTCCATCTGAGCTAAGCTATGTTTTCATACAAATTAGCCGAGCTGAAGCTATGGAGCTATCTGTTACACGCAGGGAAACTTAGTTAGCATCTTCTTCCCGGAACAATCCTTATACTCGTACCTACCGAGTCTGCTGAAAACAATCTGCGTCGGAAACTTTATTGTGTTTGTTAGGGTTACCTACTCACCAAATAGGTGTAAAGTGCGACTTTGTCAGTGCGTCTTGCACAGTTAAATATTTTAAGAACTACTTATGCTAATGTCTTTGTATACTGCATCCCTATATGGGGTGGTGCCACCAAAACGAAGTTTATTGAGTTAGAGAGAGCACAAAGAGCGCTGTTGAAGGTGATGTACTCCAAACCCTATAGGTTCCCTACAAAAAAGCTGTACGAAATTTGCGAGCTGATGACTGTCAGAAAGTTGTACGTGTTACATGCTATCTTGAGAAGACACAAAAGTACTTCTTTTAAACCTAACGTCACAATGACGAGAAGGAGATTGCCAAAGACAATCCCCTCCGCGACAGCTAACTCTGTTTACGCTAGGAGACAATACGAGTTCCAGTCTATTCACCTATACAACCTAATAAATCCTCTTATTGACATCAACTCCACAACCTTTAAAGAGTGTAAAAAGAAAATGATGACTTGGCTAAAAGATAAAAACTACTCCGATGTAGAAAGCTTATTATCAGAAAACGACAGATAAAACTCATTATATACCGACATATTTAGATCCACACCCATACGCGCGCACACACCACACACATAGTCACGCACACACACACACACACACACACACACACACACACACACACACACACACACACACACACACACACACACACACACACACACACAACACTGCTTTAGTATTTAAAATAAACAATTAGTATTAGTTTTAGGAGATTTACTCCTCTTATATTATATTATTATTTAAACATGTTCTGTGCACTTCTGTACGTTTAAAGTTACACTATGGAAGAGCGGTGTCTCTTGACACAGGTATCTCGATACTTAAAAAGAGACACCAACCTGTATTTAGTTAAGCTATGTTAAGTTACTGAATAAACTATTTTTCATTTTCATTTCATTCATTTTTCATTTGATATTTGGAATAGCTATGAAGACAGCTAACGCAAGTGTATTGAAAATGATTGCCTTATCACAAAGCAATAAGGTACATATGTGTAAGCATATCTTTTGTACTTGACTGTACTTATATTTTTATTTTCTATTAAAAATTACTGATAATATCCTAAGATATATGAGCTTAAATCCAAAGTCTAATTTCTAACTATGGTTATCGTATGAAAAGACTTGAGTTGTACATTCCAAAACATTTTACAGGGGTTACATTTTGATACATGACGAAAAATGTAAAAAAATTAAAAATCTCCGAAGTTTTACCAAGCGAAATTATTGAAATCATTAAATAATGTCAAGATCAATTTTACACGGAAAAAATAATTTCTCCAATCGAGCATATTGCCGCCTTGCTGTACTTACCAAAACAAAAATAGTACGTGACCTCGTTGCTAAGTATTACTATGTACTAACTGTCGCAGCGGCCAGGAAAGTGTATGAAATTCCATTACTGTATTCTTTTTTAACCCCCGACGCAAAAAGAGGGTTGTTATAAGTTTGACGTGTCTGTGTATCACGGATTCATTTTGATGTTTTCCGATTTTATTACAATACTAGCTGTTGCCCGCGACTTCGTCCGCATATAACATGTTATCGTCTAAATGTTTGTTTAAGGAATGAATTAAAAAAAAACATTGAAAGTAGTTTTTTACCTAGTCTTTTAGTAAACAGTCTAAAACCGAAGTTACAAATCTCTTACTTTCAAAATGTCTTGCTCTCTATACAAACTTAGAACCCTCTTTGAACCCTCATAGTAAACAGGCTGAAACCGTAGTTTTACAAATTTCTTACTTTAAAAACGTCTTGCTCTATATACAAACTTCGAACCTCCTTTTAACCTTCTTAGTCGATGAATTAAAAAAACCGGCCAAGTGCGAGTTGGACTCGCGCACGAAGGGTTCCGTACCATTATCTTTAAAAACGGCAAAAAAATCACGTTTGTTGTATGGGAGCACCCCTTAAAAAAATATTTTATTTTGTTTTTAGTATTTGTTGTTATAGCGGCAACAGAAATACATAATCTGTGAAAATTTCAACTCTCTAGCTATCACGGTTCTTGAGATACAGCCTGGTGACAGACAGACAGACGGACGGACGGACGGACGGACGGACAGCGAAGTCTTAGTAATAGGGTCCCGTTTTACTCTTTGTTTACGGAACCCTAAAAAACGCTGAAATAAGTTTTGTAGTATTTTAGCATGTTTGTTTTGTCTAAAACCGAAGTTACAAATCCCTTACTTTAAAAATGTCTTGCTCTCCATACAAACTTTGAACGTCCTTATAATCCCCTTTAGTTAGGGGATGCATTTCAGAAAACGCTGAAATAATTTTGGTAGTCTAAACAGGCTAAGATCAAAGTTACAAATCTCATGTTTAATTTTTTTTATTATGAAAATCTTTCTAAAAAGTTTTGAGATTCTAGCTCCAAAAAATCCCCTTTACCAACATTGCACCCCTTTTTCATCCCTTTAGGGGTGGAATTTTTCAAAACGCCAATAAAACTTTATTTGTATCGTAATAAGTAATCTTTCTAAAAACTTTTAAGCTTCTATCTCAAAAAGAAGTTTCCCTCATACAAACTTTGCAACCCTTTTTAACCCCCTTAGAGGTGAAATTTTTCAAAACGCTGAAAGTACTTTATTTTATTACTAGCTGTTGCCCGCGACTTTGTCCGCGTAGAACTTATACTTAGAAAATATAATGCAAACAAACTTCTACTTACCATCTTAAGGAATGATTTCCGAGGCAAAAGCTATTCTATATCCTTCGAAGGGTCTCAAATTATCTCTATACCAAATTTCATCTAGGTACATGGATTTTATCCAAACTTTCACCCCCTATTTCATACCCTTAGGGAATGATTTTCGGGATAAAAACTATCTAATGTCATTTTTCGGGACTCAAACGACCTTTATACCAAATTTCATCTAAACGGGATTCATCCAAATTTTCACCCCCCATTTCACCCCCTTAGGGAGTGATTTCCAGAATTAAAACTATTCTATGTCCTTTCCCAGGACTCAAGCTATCTCTATACCAAATTGTATTAAAATGGGTTCCATCCGAATTTTCACCCCTAATTTCTGGGGTAAAAACTATCCCATGTCCTTTCCCAGGACTTAACCTATATCTACACCAAATTTCATGAAAATAGATTACATCCAAATTTTCACCCCCCCCCCCCTTTTCACCCCCTTAGGGGATGATTTCCGGGATAAAACCTAATATATGTCCTTCCCCGGGACTCAAACTATTTATATACCAAATTTCATCTAAATCGGTGCAGCGGTTTAAGTAGCTCCATACAAATTTCCACCCCCAATTTCAGCCCCTCAGATATAAAAACTACCCTTTATCCTTCCCCGGGGCTCAAACTATCTGTATACAGTAGATGAAATTTGTCATCTAAATCGGTTCAGCGGTTTAGGAGTGAAGAGGTAACAGACAGACAGACACACTTTCGCATTTATAATATTAATATGGAAGTATGGATTACGAGTATTAGTATGGAAAGTATGGGTTATTTCCGCTTGTCTTCCAAATATGAATGTAGCTGTAGACTCACTTCAAAAGAAAGAAGAAACGAAAAACTCATTCAAATATCTCAAAAAATTTACGAAGCTACAACCGTTTTAATGTCGCTTGTTAGAGTGAGAAAACGATCAGGGACCGTGACGTCACGATCCTCGAGCGTCATAGTAAAAAACAATCGTTTCATTATAAAGGTGCGTTTTGCGGAAAAGAGACGCAACAAACCCCCTCTTAAAACTATATACACTTATAACTTAGTGATTACCTATACGAGTATAGCCTCTTGCGTTGTTTTTTTTCGAGATAATACAACATTATGATTATTTTGTTTAGTGTTTACATCCCTATTTTCGATAAGATAAGATAAAATAAGATTTCTTTATTGTCAGAACTGTGTACATTTAGTTGTTTTGGGTAAAATAAAGTCCAACAGCTTGCCCATTTCGGACGTACAATATTAAACTTAAAGCTAGTCAAATATACTAAAACAATAAGAACAATTAGTATTTCCAAATAATTTTAACCATATTCACACATAAAATATTAATTTAGATCCATCCGACATCCGTACTTTCTTTTAAACCACGAACTTCGGAATTCGAAAATATTCGGGTATCTCTATCTCTATCGCACTAACAAATGACAGGAATGCAGATATACGAACTTCCGAGTTTCTGTTTTCGTGGTTTGGCTGAATACGCAAAGAGCGCGCGCGCGTGCCATTCAAAAAAACCAAGTTTATATTGTTCGAATTTGTTGTTACATTTGTAGAAATTACGCCTTAATTCGACATTTGCGCATATAAGTTCGCATATCAAAATCGATTAATTTTATATTTGCTCTTGGTACCTATGTGTCTCGTCAATGTATATCGTAGACGGGATTAAAATTATTAATAGGCGAAAGAAAGACAAAGAAATTCCGCCATTTTGTCCGTAGTATTTCTTATTAGTCTGTGATTTTGACGTTTCTTTTAGCTGACAGATGTGGCGGCGATATACTTTAAGAATAATAAATGAAAAATTAAATGAAGTCGTATATTACGGAAAATAAATTAATCGTCGCAGTCGGATAAAAACTATCCTAAGTTGCAGCTGGAATAATAATGTACCTATATAAAATGTTTCATATTTTTCCGTCCATGGGATGCTGAGAACATTCGTACCACAGAAAGCTTAGTTTCAAACTGGCTGATTCTTTTTTTAATTTAGAGATATATTATAAGTGGAGATTACTTCTTATTCTTTATTACTACAAAGTTTTGTCTTGCTAAAAAAATAAAATCTCCCCCATACAAAATTAGCACGCCTTTCTAACCCCCTTAGGGGCAGAATTTTCCTAAACGTTGAATATACTTTATTTGTATTCTAATAAGTAATCTTTATACAAAGTTAAGTCTCTAGCTGAAAAAATAAAGTTTCCCCCATACAAACTTTGCACCCCTATTGAACCCCTTTGATTTCCAAAAATCCCTTCTTACTCGTTGCCTACGTTGTAAAAGGTAGTTCAGGGCACCGATTTTTGACTTTCGAGCGCTCGAAAATTAAATAAAAGTATATACGATTGTAGTGTCAAAATTGCAAGCACTTACTTTCTACCGATATAATTGAATACGAGTGGTCAATACCACTTGTTTTTCAGTAGTCTATCGCTATTTCAAAATAGCATTTCATCATTTTTGTCAGTTTTCGAGTGAAAGAGTCGAGCGCTCGAAAGTCAAAAATCGGTCCCCTGGTGTAAATTTTCACTCTTTAGGCCCAGTAGTTTCGGCTGTGAGTTGATGAGTGAGTGAGTGAGTGAGTCAGTCAGGACATAGGCATTTATATTTTTGTTCCCATAATAGTATTTTATGCAACTGTTGTATAAGAAGGGTCTTAAAACGCGAGTGGCGTGGGTTGCGATCATTTCATCGCAATTACAGACGCCACGAGCGTTTTTAGACCAGTTATACACCGTTGCATACAATACTTTTTCTACGACAAATTTTAAATAAATAGCAGACTACATAATAGTTAAACTTTTCAGGCAGCAAGTTTTCTATTCGTACTTTTGCTACTCACGCAATTTCTTCAGGAGTGCAGTTATTAATTTCTTCAACCATTTTAAAAGGAACGTACACTTTTGTCTTCACAAACACGAAACTTTTCTACGACAAATTTTAAATAAATAGCAGACTACAGAATAGTTAAACTTTTCAGGCAGCAAGTTTTCCATTCGTACTTTTGCTACTCACGCAATTTCTTCAGGAGTGCAGTTATTAATTTCTTCAACCATTTTAAAAGGAACGTACACTTTTGTCTACACAAACACGAAACAAATCTTAATAGTTCAGGACTAATAGTTTATCATCTTTCGTCTTTTCATTTTGAACTGTATTTTGGTGGGAAATCAGAAATGTGACACCTCTTGCTTATGGTTTGTTTTGTTTTTAATTTGTGTGCACTTGCCATCCGAACCAAACCAAATCCGGACCCGGACCGAATTCGGACTGTTTATTTTTATAAATAATACCAATAATTTATAAAACATGTAGTTTAACACACAATAGATGATGATTTTAGTAAATAATTGATAATATACAAATGTTAAATCGTAAATAAATACTTTCATTTCGAAATATTTGTTTATGAAGTTGGCACTACTGCAATATAGCGGCCGATTTAAAAAAAGTTAAACAGTGCTTTTATGAAAAATGTATGAACCAAAAAAGTACGCTAAACAATACGTTTTTGGGCCATAGAGCATAGAGTTTTTCGACGACTTATTAGTGGTGTCATTATATTTGAGCTACAGCCTATATAAATGACAGGTAACGTACAGGTAATGTACAGGAGTAGAAAAACATAATTATTACACTTATTGCTGTCAATCCGTTCATTTTCCTGTAGGTATCTATTTCTTCACATGACTTCATCTTTAATATATAGATTACTCTTTCCGATTGTCTTCCAACTAGGGGAGTACTAGAAAATGTATTATTACTTCATTAGAAAGAAGAAACGAAAAACCCGTTCAAATACATATCTCAAAAAATTACTCTAGCGAGCGTCATAGTTAAAAACAATCGTTTCATATGACGGGCTGTTTACAAAAACAACATAACTGACATATTTTACGAAATCGAGTTTTTGCTATGATTATGTCCGTCTGTGAAGACGCTACAATTGTGCAATAGACATTGTTTAATTAGGAACCCTTTTGCCCAAAATTACACGCCTATCTTTAAAATGGAATTACTCAGCTCTACGAAACTTAAAGTACAATAATAATTACATTCTCTTATACATTTATGTATTTAATTTAAATTTGGTAATTAAACGGTTTTCGTAAATTCAATAATTATTTTTATTATAGGAATATCAATGATTTTTGCACAAAAATAACATAACTGCCAATAATTTTACAAAAACAGCATAAGTGACGATGTTATTTTACATATTTTCGAAGAGATAACCGATTGTTAATGGGATCCAAGATGCAAGTGTAGTGTATGGCCATCCGCCTGCATAGTAAATGGAAGGTATTGTTCAAATAAATAATATTTTAGGTGAAATTACGTTTTTTTCGCTTCCTGTAAAATCAACTCCAATGTAGTTATGTTGTTTTTGTAAACATCCCTTCTATGAAGGTGCGTTTTGCGGAAAAGGGACAGAACATACCCCCTCTTAAAACTTTGGACACTTATAACTTAGTGAACACCTATATAACCTCTTTTGTTGCGTTGTTTTTTTCTCCATTTGACTTAATTTTAAGTTTTTCGAGAAAATACAACATTATGATTATTTTATTTAGTGTCTACCTACACACCTATTTCCAGTATATCCCACATCCGTATTTTCTTTTCGTCGAAATAGTACATTATGATACAAGTGTGCTAAGTTGGTCATTACACTCGAGTCGGTTTTTAAGCCTGAGCCGAAGGCGAAGGCTTAATGGAGACGAGAAGTGTAATGACCAATGCTCACGTGTTTCATACGACGTTTTTCAACACATTTGCGAGGAAAAAAATAAATAAATAAAAAATGAAAATGTTAAAAGATATGTAATGAAAAGGCACTAGTGCGATAATGTAATGTAAAAGTCACGGCATGGGTAATATTCTGCATTATTTTGCTAATATTTAAAAAGATATGTAATGAAAAGGCACTAGTGCGATAATGTAATGTAAAAGGCACGGCATGGGTAATATTCTGCATTATCAGTGTAAATACGCTGTAATAAGACCTACTTTACGAGCAGGTGTGTTGAAAATATTATTACCTCTATCTCTATCGCACTAACATTACTCGAGTGAGAGGAATGCAGATATACGAACTTCGAGTTTCAGTTTTCGTGGTTTGGCTTAAGGCGCAAAGAGCGCGCGCGCGTGCCATTAAAAAAAACAAATTTGTGTTACTTAAGGCGTGTCCGCTGCGCCAAAAAACTAACAAAACATGTTAGCAAAACATGTCACAAAACATGTTTAGGTACAGTTGCACGTCCATTGCGACTTTGGTTGGAGTGAACGATGTATTGTTTGTCACTTTTCTTTTGACATCTGACGTCTGTCATCCCAGTACAGTTTATTCCATGACAAAACATGACCCCCTCCGCCGCAGACGAACGCGGGGAATGTTTCCCATCCGAGATGGAAAACATGTTTCTATGTTTGTAAACAAAAAACATGTTGGCCACTCCCCTTTTCTGTTCGAAAAACATGTTAGGTGTTTGCAAACACCGAAAACACGGCGCAGCGGACGCGGCTTTAAGGCGTGTCCGCTGCGCCAAAAAACTAACAAAATATGTTAGCAAAACATGTTACAAAACATGTTTAGGTACAGTTGCACGTCCATTGCAACTTTGGTTGGAGTGAACGATGTATTGTTTGTCACTTTTCTTTTGACATCTTACATCTGTCATCCCAGTACAATTCTTTCCATGACAAAACATGACCCCCTCCCCCGCAGAAGAACGCGGGGAATGTTTTCCATTCGTGACGGATAACATGTTTCTATGTTTGTAAACAAAAAACATGTTGGCCACTCCCCTTTTCTGTTCGAAAAACATGTTAGATGTTTGCAAACACCGAAAACACGGCGCAGCGGATGCGGAATTTTGAATAATTGTTCGAATTTGTTGATACATTTATTGAAATTACGCCTTAGTACGACATAAGTAAAAACAGTAAGTTCTCATATCAGAATCGATTAATTTCTTATGCTTTACCTCTTGGTATGTGTTTCGTGAAGGTCTATCGGAGACCCGATTTAAATTATTAATAGGTGAAATTAAGGAAAAGCAATTCCGCCATTTTGACGTTTCATAAAGCTGACAGATGTGGCGGCGATATACTTTAAAATAATAAATGAAAAATTCAATGAAGTCGTATATTTCGGAAAATTAATTAACTGTCGCAGTCGGATAAAAACTATCCTATGTTACAGCTAGAATAATAATGTACCTATATAAAATGTTTCATATTTTTTCGTTCATGGGATGCTGAGAACATTCGTGACAGCACAAAGCTTAGTTTCAAACTTTTTTTAATTTAGAGATTTATTATAAGTGGAGATGGAGATTACAGACACTGGAGTATTGGGTAATTCCGTGTGCTTTTAAAAAAATAAGTAGGGAGGAGGGGGGGGGGGGGGGGGGAGGGAACTATTGTTTTCTAGGATATAGTACGAGTAGGTAGTATTAAAAATACTTATTATTTTCCTCGCATTTTTGGAGAAAAAGCACTACATATGCGTCGACGGGAATGGCAATTCCTGGATTCGTATCTATCGTCGGAAAGTCAATTTATCCACGAATTGCTATTTCCCGGCCTCTGCAATAATACTATATGGGGATCCCGAGATTTATACCGAGATTATTTTTAATCAATCAAAATATAAGTGAAAGTTATTTCGGAACCTTGCCCAGTTTATTCTTAATTCCTGCTTGTATTTTTGTGCAATGATGACTATTGTAGGTATAGGTACTATTTTAGCAATTGACTACTTGCATAATTTTTCACGGCGCCGACCGACGTATCAGTTTTCTGAGTATGGGACTAACTACAATAATTAGAGCACGTAAAAACTAAAAAAAACCGGTCAAGTACGAGACTGACTCGCGCACCGAGGGTTTCGTGCAAACTTTCATACACCATGCCCGTCAGTCACGTCATGACCCTATTTATTCTTGAACAATCTTAACAGCTCATAGTAGAGTATTACCGTTGTACAGCGCCATCTGCATTTACTACTAATAACTTGGAAGTAGTATGTTTGTTTATCAGCGATATTTTTTTATCACGCGGACCGATTTCGATTATTATTTTTTATTTGAAAGAAGGGACTTAAACGATAATCTCATTGGAATTAGATGACATAACATTTCATACAAAAATATTTAAATTACAAACTTAGTAAGGAATTATTTATGATAAATAAATAAAAATACGCTAGATAGAGGTATAGTTTTATTTTTCCTGTATTATTTATATTACTCTTAATCACATGTAATAATTTCAGAATTTTGTCTTGCTAAACTTCGGAGATAAGGGGGGAATAGTATTTTTTTCAACATTATCCTTAATAAATCAAAATTTAACCACTGTAGAAAATAAAATAAAAATGGTTTTAGAAAGTGCATCTCAAGCTCTTTCATATGATCCATTATCCACTTGATCCATTAACTAGCCTTTGCATTTTTAACCCCCCTCATATTCGGTCGGTACACAGAAAATAAAAATGTATATTTTAATTTTTCATTCTCCATACATGTGTCTTAACTTAACCTCCTTAACAGTTGTTCCAAATTTCAAATTGATAGCTCAAGTCGTTCCTGAGATATTTAACGTTGTGACAGACGGACAGACGGACACAGTCGCACCTAAGGGTTCCTTTTTAGGGTTCCGTACTCAAAGAATAAAACGGGACCCTATTACTAAGACTCCGCTGTCCGTCTGTCTGTCTGTCTGTCTGTCTGTCTGTCTGTCTGTCTGTCTGTCTGTCTGTCTGTCTGTCTGTCTGTCTGTCTGTCACTACTTGCACCATTTGCATCTCATTTCACTTTAATGACCTGGGGGCCGATTTTTGACTTTCGAGCGCTCGAAAATTAAATAAAAGTAAATACGAATGTAGTGCCATAATTGCACGCACTCAATTTCTACCGATATAATTGAATACGAGGGGTCAATACCACTCGCTTTCCAATTTTCTATCGCTATTTCAAAAAGAGCATTTCGTCATTATTGTCAGTTTTCGAGTGAAAGATTCGAGCGCTCGAAAGTCAAAAATCGGTCCCCTGGACGTTAATAATTCTCGGAAATATTCTATAAAAGTGATGCTAATGAACGTGTATTAGAGTTTTATGGGGCCAGACCGATTTCTGTTTTAGCCAGACCGAATTAGGTCTTAATTAATAGAATTTTTCTTTAAAATGTTCTACAATATTGATTGCTTGTGATGAAAAAAAAATGTATGAGGACCAGAGTGGCCAACATCCTAAAAAATAGGTTATCTAATACTGATTCTAAAATGGTATAACACATGCCATTTACATCTTTACAAATAAAGATGTTCCTATAAATGTTCACTTTTAAACACCTTGTTTTGGTACAATTCGCTCTTCGAAAAGTGCGAATATCTCGAAAACCAGGGGACTTTTACCAAACCTAAAAGTCGATTTTCTGGACCAGTATAAGATGCCCTATTAGTGGTTAGAAGGTTGTCCATTATCTTTTTATCTTAATATGAACTGTCGAAACTTTCGGACTTGGGATTAAATCCATGCCGAAACAATCTTTTCATATTATATTAAAAAATTAACTCATTTCCAGTACAAGTATCCAAAATACCGTTCTTTAAGATCCTTACTTTCCTTACTTTCCGCGATTACCTTCATATGGATTCCTCGGAACTCCGAGGGCACGTTGGCGAAATAATCCTCCGCGAGATGAGAGTAGACAAAACTAGGTGTTATACATTTCTTTAACGACGTTACGCTATCTATGGCGTGTAACAATAACAATAGCACGCACAGTCTCTCGAATCAACGCGTGATCTAAACGCGATACGTGACCACATTCATGCTTCAGGGACATTATTCTGATAATCTGGCCATACCTAATGAAAAAAATGCCCCTCCTATTTATTCCTGAAGGTTAAACACACTGGACCCTAATTATAGTTTTTGAGGTATATCCATTAGGTATATCCATATATCTACATGTATCGGTCACGGCATATTTAGTTTTGAAATTGTGGGTATTCAATACTCCGAAGTACCTACTTTCTTGCCAGTCACAGAAAAGGCAAATATAACCTTAATCTGTGTATGACCCCAACACACTCATAACGGTATAGATTCTAGATAAGTACCTACCTACCTACCTACTATGTTAGAACTATACATAAATCGGTTTTCAGCGGCTGTTGCGAGCACATCGTATTTTAATTTAATCCTTTGAGTCGTCTAAAGTCTAACCCACGACGCTACTTATTCGAAGGTACTTTTATTTATATAGATTACGTTATTTACGTTATCGGACTAATGTAAAAATAATGCCTAAGTCTATTACTTACCTATGTCAGCCAATTAGGTGGATGTTGACTTGTTGAGGCGTACAAGTAATTTTCGGTTAATAAACTGTCATTTATTATTGGTATCTAGTGGTAATAAAGTGAGGGTTCGGTTAATGTTGAGTTAATGTTGCGGCCAGCCGGGCCACTTTTACCCGTTGATGCTCGACCTTACGACTACCCTCCACAACTTCTGGCTTGCCCGCGTCATCATTTACACCTCTATTCGCTCATAAAAATGTCTATATTTTCTGAGAGCAATCCATCCCATCATCGTAAAATGCGTGTGGACGCGGGCAGTAAAAGCAGCAACGTATAAAGCAACATCTCGTTGGCACATAGCTCGCAATCAATTGCAGATACAGTCTCAATTTAATAAATCTAACTGGGAACTATAATGGAAAATAAAACCAGTTGAGAAACCGTGACGAACCCGTTTATGTCATAATGTCAGACGTGATTCACTTAACAGGCATGAAAGTGCAGGATCAACGCGATCATGCTAGCTAGACTGCTACGAAATGAACATGTCTGATTGACTATCTGTTTTCCAAAATGAGATATCCTGTGTTTTTCAGTATTTGTCAGACCCTACTTTTACGTACTTTATTCTGAAATGTGACGATATTTTTACTCTCGATCAAATTTGTTATGCTCTAAGTACCTACATATCGCGCAAGACTGCAAAACACCATTCCGAATGGAATATGAGATGTGATGGCCAAATACGAAGAAGGGTAAATAATAAATCCTGCTCATATTGATTGCGGTTAGACTCCGGGGAACCGAGCTTAGACTGAGCAAAACGAAATCTGAGATGGGACATTCATATGGAGAATACATTCTAATGTTAAACCCGAGTGTTGCAGGCTCCCGAGCGGGCCAATTCACATAGCTCGTTACAGACACACGCTATACTGAAAAACAGGTACTTAGATACTCGCATTAAATACGATAAAATAAATTATTCCTTAGGTAACTGAGCTGAATCCATTCTTGTTGTAAGTAAACCTATAAAGGATTTGTTTTGTATTCGACATCAGGTCTAAGTTATTAATGTATCTGCAATATCTGCATGGTAAACGTGTAGATACGCTACCTATATTTAGAGATGAATGATCTTGATGAATAATCGACCTTTATCATGAAACCGTATTAGTAGGGCAGTTTCAGGTGATAATGTGGACACGCTGCACAAAAGCACCAATTTTTTTAGGTAAATAGCTTTAAGTTTTTGATAGGAATTGAATTATAGGTATATTATTAATATCTCGAGTTCTAAATCACTTAGAATCACAAACTTCTATACATATTTGGGGTCAGGGAATTCAACTAGATATTTTTTAGGGTTGAGTTTCCAAAGGATACCATACGGAACCCGTTACCAAGCCTCCGCTGTGGGCCCGTCTGTCTAACCTAACTAGTACCTGAAAAAAAATTGGTGCTTTTGTCCGGTGTGTCCACATTTACGACAATTTGGTGCTTTTGTCCGGTGTGTCCACATTTACGACAATTTGGTGCTTTTGTCCGGTGTGTCCACATTTACGACAATTTGGTGCTTTTGTCCGGTGTGTCCACATTTACGACAATTTGGTGCTTTTGTCCGGTGTGTCCACATTTACGACAATTTGGTGCTTTTGTCCGGTGTGTCCACATTTACGACAATTTGTTCCGGCAGTCTGCCCCACTATATGTTTTAGACAGATCTCTTCATTTACATTTCTCAAGATCCATGATCAGTTTAATCCAGTTTTAATTTGTTTTCAAAAATAACACAGAGTTTCATCAACATTTTGTTACTTTCAATATTTAGTTTACAGTCGGCCAAAAATGTGGTCTACCACCCTACGGTCGAGGTTCATTAGAACCAACAACTTCATGAAACAACAAAGTCGATTTCCACTTGCAATAATATTATGACAGTAACCTTGGCGACAACCAGAGGAGTGATCAGTGATCACGTAACGTTTCGAACGTACGTTTGGACAATTCAACTGTCATTTTTCCATATTAAAAGTGACATTTAGATCTACCTGACGCGCGTACAATGCGTTACGCGATCGACCTGAAAATCTCACAGAAACTTTTGTCAAAACTGGTAGACCCCTTTCTTGGCCGACCGTGCCTATCTAACTATATCATTATACATAGGTATAATGATATAGTTAGATAGGTTTAGTACTACTCACCTGAACGTTACGTCAGATGGTCGTTTTAAAAACGCTAAGGAACTTAAACGAGCAGTAGCCTGAGAAAGATACGGTTTCGCTCTATGAAAACACAACAATATATCTATATCAGCTATATTTTCACACCAAAAAATAGGTTGGGTAATTTGACTAAATATTCATTAATAACCCACCTAAATTTAATACCGCAACGGTAAAAAATTATGAAAAGTAATCTATATAAATTCCGTAAAAATCAGGCGAAAACGGTATAAACTTTCTTTACTTTATCTCCACTTATAATAAATCTCTAAATTAAAAAAAGAATCAGCCAGTTTGAAACTAAGCTTTGCGCGGTTCGAATGTTCTCAGCATCCCATGAACGGAAAAATATGAAACATTTTATATAGGTACATTATTATTCTAGCTGCAACTTAGGATAGTTTTTATCCGACTGCGACAGTTAATTAATTTTCCGAAATATACGACTTCATTTAATTTTTCATTTATTTTTATTGAAATCAAACGCTGCTCCAACTGTCAGCTATAAGAACCGTCAAATTTTCGTCAAAATGGCGGAATTGCTTTGCCTTTCACTTATTAATAATTTAAATCCCGTCTACGATAGACCTTTACGAGACAAATGCTAAAATATAAACCATAAAAAAATATTCGATTCTGATATGAGAACTTATATGCGCAAATGTCGTTTTATGTCGTAATTTAAATAAATGAAATCAACAAATTTGAACAATATAATTAACACGAATTTGTTTTTTTTGAATGACAATGGCACGCGCTCGGCGCATTCAGCCAAAGTACCTGCGGAAACCTATACTCAATGTTCATATATTTGCATCCCTGTCACTCGAGTATGGTTAGTGCGATAGAGATAGAGATACCCGAATATTTTCGAATTCCGAAGTTCGTGGTTATAGCTCAGGAATCGAAAATATGGTAAATAATCATAATGTATTTTCTCGAAAAAGAATTTAAAATAAATATAGTCAAATGGAGAAAAAAACAAAGCAAGAGGTTATATAGGTAATGATTAAGTTATATGAGTCCAAAGTTTTAAGAGGGGGTATGTTCTGTCCCTTTTCCGCAAAACGCACCTTCATATGAAACGATTGTTTTTTACTATGACGCTCGAGTATATTGACGTCACAGTCCCTCATCGTTTTCTCACTCTAACAAGCGACATTAAAACGGATGTAGCTTCATAATTTTTTGAGATATTTGAATGGGAGTTTCATTATCTTCTATCTATTTATACATAATAAATGCCTATGTCCTGACTGACTTATTCACTCAATCACTCACTCACTCACTCATCAACGCACAGCCGAAACTACTAATCTTAGAGAGTTGATTTTTGCACAGTATGTTGCTTTTATAACGTGGGTTGGTTTTGAGCTATAGACTTAAACTTTGTAGAAAGATCAGTCATTAGAATACAAATAAAGAACTTTCAGGGTTTTAGAAAATTCTACCCCTAAAGGGGTAAAATAGAGTGCAAAGTTTGTATGGGAAAAACTACTTTTTTTTAAATAGAGATTTAAAACTTTGTAGAGAAATTATTCATTAGAATACAAATAAAGTACCTAGATTCAGTGTTTTAAAAAAATCTACCCCTAAGGGGGTAAAATAGGGGTGCAAATTTTGTATGGGGGAAACAATATTTTTTTTAAATAGAGACTTAAAACTTTGTAGAAAGATTAGTCATCAGAATACAAATTAAGTACTTTCAGCGTTTTAGAAAATTCTACCCCTAAAAATAGGGGGCTAAAATAGGGGTGCAAAGTTTGTATGTGGGAAACTATTTTTTTTAGCTAGAGTCCTAAAACTTTGTAGAAAGATTATTTAAATAGAAAGAAAGTACTTTCAGCGTTTTGGAAAATTTCACCCCTAAGGGGGTAAAATAGGGTGCAAAGTTTGTATGGGTAAAACATATTTTTTTTTAATAGAGACTTAAAATTTTGACGAAAAATTACTTATTAGAACATGAAAAATACTACATTCGGCGTTTTACAAAAATCATTCCCTAAGGGGGTTAAAAAAGGGTGCAAGGTTTGTATGGGGAACACTTTTTCTGAGCTAGACACTTAAAACTTTGTAGAAAGATTACTTATAAAAATACAAAAAAAAGACTTTCAGCGTTTTGAAAAAATCTATCCCTAAGGGGGATAAAAAGGGGTGCAAAGTTTTTATCAGGGAAAGTTTATGTTTTTGAGTTAGAGACTTGAAACTTTGTAGAAAGATTACTTTTTAAAATACAAAAAAAGAACACAAATCGTTTTAGAAAATTCCACCCCTAATAGGGTTAAAAAGGAGAGCAAGCTTTGCATGGGCAACACTTTTTTTTGAGTTAGACTTAAAACTTTGCAAAAAGATTACTTATTAGAATACTAAAAAAGAACTTTCAGCGTTTTAGAAAACTCCATCCCTAAGGGGATCCTTAAGATCCTTAAGAAGGGTAGCCAGTGTTGTGTGGGAAAAACTTTTTTTTTTACTAGACTTAAAACTATTCAAAATGTTACTTATTAAAATTAATAATAAAGTACTTTCAGAGTTTTAGAAAATTCCACCCCTAAGGGGGTTAAGAAAGCTTTGTATGGGCAACACTTTTTTTGAGCTAGAGACTTAAAAGTTTACGAAAAAAGTTCTTTCAGCGATTAGAAAAATTCAACCTCTAAGGGGGTTTAAAAGGGGGTTCAAATTTTAAATGGCGAGCAATAAAATTTTAAAGTGTGAGTAAGAGATTTTTAACTTCGGTCTTATTCTGTACGTTAAAAGACTACAAAACTGATTTCAGAGTTTTTCCAAATTCATCCCCTAAGAGTGTTAAAATTGGTTCAAAGTTTGAGTATTTCAAGGCATTTTTAAAGTATGAGATTTTTAACTTTGGTTTTAGACTGTTTGTTCACAAACTAGAAAATGAACATCAACTTTTTTTTTAATTATCCCCTAAAAGAGGGTTCAAATTTTGTATTGAGAGAAATCATTTTCTAAGACGATAAAAAGTTCTACGCGGACTAAGTCGCGGGCAACAGCTAGTAATTGACTATGTCTATATACGTTCTTTGGGATACGCGCATAATCCACTTATTTTTTTAATGAATAAACCATCCTATAGGCCAGGTGAAATTCAATATTATTTCAAGGTCGTCAATATTTCATTAAAATGCTGTACTGTCAAACCGGTTTTCATTATAAAAATTGTGATAGCATTTTTGCTTGCAGGTTCATTTTTTTTCCTAACTTCCGCGGTTCATAGACTTAGTGATTTCAATGGTAAAGGCTTTTAAAATAACATATAAAAGCCGTACCGTTACAAATAATTAGCCTGATATTTAACTATTTCCAAAAAAACCGTATCTTGCTAAGGCTATAGGTAAATAGGAATAAAATATATGTTAGGTCTGAATCGCACTGGCGCGGCCTGCGGTGGCAGGAATAGTAGACTTGACAGTTATTGACTTATTGTTAGTGAGTGGACTCTCAGGCCTTATCCATCACCACTACCCATTACTAATTTACATAAACGTTTTAAACTAATTTTAGAACAATACATTGCTTATGTCAATAAAAAATTGAAATGAGGCTGTATTCAATTTCAAATTTGGTGCAGCTCCTAAACTACAAGCGGTATTCTTACGGTACTTTCGAAAAATATAGATAATCGATGTATCTGAAATGATATTCCGAAACAATCATTCGTTTTGACACTATGTAAGTAATTGACAAGTAAGTGCGCGGGCGAAGAACACAGCATATCGAGCTAACATTAGCGAGCGAGAGAGATAAAATTGTGGGAGCTATACAGTCGCTTTACTTTTCTTCATGTTCCTTCTGGCTGACCGACATCAGTGTCTTTGTGCCTCATAGTCCAGGCAATGAACTGACAACTTGTATGGAAAACATGTCAAATTTGGAAATAATTTATATTATAATAGTAGATTTTTTCCAACAAAATTTCAGACATCAAAAAAATGCTTACTTAACTAGCTTCCGAAAAGTCAGAAAAAATATAAATAAATGGTTTTATCTTTATGTTGGTTCATTTACAGTTGCTCTATAATATTCACGATAAATTATTAAAAAAAAAACAATTCATGCTTTATTTAAATCTATATAAATACTTCCGGATGGAAAGTTTGTTGGATTCTTGAATACAGTATCTTAGAATAAAGTTTTAAAATTAAATAAACAAAAAAACGCTATTATAAATTAATGTTTTTCAAAACCGTATTTTGCCTGGAGTATCATTTTGTGTCAATGATGTAAATAATATCAACTAGTGAAGAATGTTGTGTCGGTGCTACTTGTTGCCTGCCAGTTCAGCGCTTGGTAACGCATAAATAGGTAGGTTAGGTACCAACTTATTTAAATTTCATATTATTGGGAACAATCGCTACTTACTATGCCACGAGGCGTCGCGAGATTAAAAACCGGAACAGGTTATTACGCCTTTATGGAGCAGACACGCATTACTGTAGATGCGCACTAGCGCAGACGAGCCGCGTGGCCGCTGCTGGGGTGGCGTGAGCGCGCGAACATAACAAATATAAACACATTACATAGCATTTTCTATCTGAGTGCCAAATGCTTTGTCTTGTCTTTATCGCGCGATAACGTGACCATCTTAGGCCCGCCTGGGCAGATTTGTACGATTTGCTATTCGATTTTTACAGCGAAATTTTTGTTATCATTTAATCACTTAGTAGGTGCTTTAGCTAGTTCCAAACTTCAACTAGCATAACTACTATTATTTAAGATTGGGTTAAGTTATATATAAAACATATATTGTGTAAAACTATTGAAATAAACAGTTCAATTTTTTTTTAATAAATTATTACACGTTTGCAATACATTTCGCTTGATAGAAAAAATCTATTATAGGCCTGTGTTCTAATTAACCCTTCTAACCTTGTCTTAATTAACTTTCATAGTCACCATTAAAATTAAGTCTTTTGTAATTAGTTTTGTGTACGTAATCTTACTGAACTGATTGCAAAACGATTCCCTTATGAAACGCAAACATTCGTTTTGGAGTAGAAAAACTTAAGGCAATTGAGCCTTCTTCGAAAGGTGGAAAGACGTGAAGTCTGCTGAGTGCTTTTTTAATCAATTTAATTATTTTACCCTGAGGTTTTACTCGTATACCTAATACATGGTTTTACATGAACAAAAATACGCAACGTTAGATAATATCATTCTAATAACTTGTACAGGCTAAGTGCGGTTATTATAAACCCGTGTTAACAAGTGTTAATACTCAAAGCAAGCAGGTAGTTTTTAACAAGGTTAATTATTTTTCGAAAGTTAATAACTTAGGTAAATATCTAATAGCCTAGAATAACTGTGTAGATTTCTGAAAGTCTAATCGCCTGAAACTGACAGTGTGTACTATTTTGATACGAGAGTTCCGAGTACATATCATGTCCTTCCCACTTTACCACGCTTTCCGATGGTAAATGTGATGGTTATTAACTTATTACAGAACATGGCCAAATCCAGTATATTAGAGGAATTACGTCGATTCCTCAAAGGTCCCATACAAACTCAGAATGTGTATTTTGATGAGCTTTTTAGCTGCTAGGTCAACAAAGTCCCATCGGAATTTGTGGAGTACCTCCATAATTGAAGAGTTCCATAGGGTCGGGTAGAGAAGTAGGCAAACATTCAAAACAGACTTGCAAGATTCCTTTACACGGTGAGTTGGAAATGTTGGAATGCATTAATAACTTTTATTAATGAAGAATCAACCGCAAATGCTCGGTCGTTGTTTGGTATAATCAATCTAATTCCAAACTCGTTGTTAAGTGTTTCGCTCGGTCGAAATATTGGCAAACTTTTCCATGAAACTTATTACTGTTGGATTCTTCGGAGGGATTTGTTGCTAACACTAACACATTCGAAATCTGGCATTATTTTTTCATGACATAAGTAGTACTTACTCAAAGTAGACCAAATGGGAACTGAAGCCGACTGGAACACTTTGTCTAGACTGATTTTTTCAGTCAATAGAGGTGGCCAGACACAGAACGGATCACCTGGGTATGGATATTACAGGGCCAAACACAACGAGCGATTCCTTCAATTGAAGTAGGTTAAAAAGCGGCCAAGTGCGAGTCGGACTCGCACATGAAGGGTTCCGTAAAATAAATTGTGGTTTACGATTTATGACGAATTAAAAAAAAACTACTTACTAGATCTCGTTCAAACCAATTTTCGTTGGAAGTTTGCATGGTAATGTATATCATATATTTTTTTTAGTTTACAGGGGGGGGGGGGGGGGGACACACATTTTACCACTTTGGAAGTGTCTCTCGCGCACAATATTCAGTTTAGAAAAAAATTATGTTAGAAACCTCAATATCATTTTTGAAGACCTATCCATAGAGATACCCCACACGTATGGGTTTGATGAAAACATTTTTTTTGAGTTTCAGTTCTGAGTATGGGGACCCCCAAAACTTACTGTTTTTTTTTTATTTTTGTGTGAAAATCTTAATGTAGTTCACAAAATACATCTACTTACCAAGTTTCAACAGTATAGCTCTTATAGTTTCGAAAAAAAGTGGCTGTGACATACGGACGGACAGACAGACAGACATACATGACGAATCTATAAGGGTTCCGTTTTTTGCCATTTGGCTACGGAACCCTAAAAACACAAATGATTGGCCATAAACAATGGCATCGGCCTCTTGTGGAGGGCTGTCGGTGTCTGAACTGGACGCCGGCGCGTCTTGTCGACCTTATTCCAGGGCTGTTCTTTACGCGTTCATGCGCCTCACCCCACCCGTCCCGCCTAACGAAACTAGACCTCTACCCACGTTTAGTTACTACGAATCGCGGCGTCAAGATATATTTGTGGGGTGAGCGGCGAGGTGAACTGAAAACAAGTTACATAATTTACTTTAAAAACAAAGTTTAAACCGACTTCAACTCAGTACTTCGCCAAGCCACATAGGCACATGTAAATTTCCACATTTCCTTTCTAACTTACCACATCATCTGCTCTCCGAGCGCAAATGCGTGGATTATTACAGAAAAAACCCAAGTCGCTACGTGTGGACTGATAATATTTAAGGAGTTCCGTCGATTCCTCAAGGATCTCAGAATTAACACTCCATTAGTTGTTACTTCAACGGAATCATGTCAGATTCTTTGACGTACTTTACATCTTTGAGGAGTTCCATAAGTCACCTGTGGTCTTCATCATCAGTTCCAGTTCACCAAAATAGCGATATCCGAGGGTAAATACACGAGTTATAATAGAAAATACCGAAATTACTACACGCGTGCCTATAAAATTTGAAGGTTGCCCTCAATTTCCCTGGGATCCCATCATCAGATCCTGACTTGGTGATGGTTCAGGACTATACTCCTTCGATTAAAAATAGAATTGACAGAGAAATCGGCGAACATATGTAGGTAGGTACATAAAATACATATAGTGGAACATATAATCTCCTCCTTTTTTGAAGTCAGTTAAACATAGCGGGGCAGCAATGATCGTCAGGTTTGCGTACGGCTACGCCCTGGAGTACCATCTGTTCGATTAAAACCCAATTGAACGACATTTATGGTTATTGAATATTGATTTGTTTCCATGATGACTATAAAATCATTGATAGTGGTTACCTACTGCAGATGTTGATTGAGTTTATACGTTACATTTTAGTTTGATATTCGTCTTCACTATTTCAATTCGTATATATATTCTAGCTACTCTCAAGAGCATGGAAATATAGAATTGTACACAAACTATATCTACCCGTTTTTATTGCTCATGGCTATACTTACTCCTCGTAACACAGATTGAACTTTATGTCCGATAGGCACGGAAATAAAAGGGATTTGACAATTTTAGTTTCCGCCATGCCAAATACAAATACACTGCAAACCATGTTGATATCTACCGATTTTACGCGGTGATCTTTTACGTTGACTAGATAAAAGCAATTTTTCTACGACTAATTACTTTCAAACGCCATTAGTCCTTCCATGTTATCTGAACTGGAAAGCTGATGAACTGTAGCTGTAGAATGTAGATGTTTTTTTTTATCTTTATTGACTAAGACCTCTTTGTAAAACAAGTTGATGAATAAAATCTATGTCATTATGAGCTCTACTCCCGTATGCGTTGTTTTTAAATAGTTAATTAATTCATTGTTTTGAAAGTAGATCAAAGAAAAAAAAAAGATTTCAACCATTCGTTTTCAATATTTCTTAAAAATTAGTCAATCAAATATTTCAAAGTGAATACGGTATTTGACAAAAGTCAAATCAGCTTCTTTTTATGAAACGTCAAAAACGCTCCGTTAGCACGGAATTTGTAGGGATTACTGTGTGGTGACGTCACAATCCAACAACGTCCTTATTGTTAGTTTTTATGAATTTAAAAATCTTAAAATAACAAATATAAATGAAAGATTGATAGTTTCCGAGTATTTTTGTAATGTTTATCTATTGCGAATGCGAATGAAAAAACCATTTATTTTCACTGTTGTCAAATACCCTATTATTTCGAATATGGTCCAGAAAGTTGCAATCAACCTCCTCTATAACCCCGTAATAGCAATACATTGAATTACCAATAACCCTGTATATAATAATATATATGCACAATATACCTCAGTAGGAGTAGGAGAAGATAAGAGCGCTCGTGTACTTACTGTACCTACCTACTTGCCATGAGTAGTTTTTAGGGTTCCGTAGCCAAATGGCAAAAAACGGAACCCTTATAGATTCGTCATGTCCGTCTGTCTGTCCGTCCGTATGTCACAGCCACTTTTTTCCGAAACTATAAGAGCTATACTGTTGAAACTTGGTAAGTAGATGTATTCTGTGAACCGCACTAAGATTTTCACACAAAAATCGAAAAAAAACATTAAGTTTTAGGGGTCCCCATACTCAGAACTGAAACACAAAAAAAATTTTTTCATCAAACCCATACGTGTGGGGTATCTGTGTCTTCAAAAATGATATTGAGGTTTCTAACATCATTTTTTTCTAAACTGAATAGTTTGCGCGAGAGACACTTCCAAAGTGGTAAAATGTGTCCCCCCCCCCCCCCTGTAACTTCTAAAATAAGAGAATGATAAAACTAAAAAAATATATGATGTAAACTTCCACCGAAAATTGGTTTGAACGAGATCTAGTAAGTAGTTTTTTTAATACGTCTTAAATCGTAAACCGCAATTTATTTCACGGAACCCTTCATGTGCGAGTGCGACTCGCACTTGGCCGCTTTTAATGAATCACGTTGGTTGCCACATAATGTAAAATGTGTTACGTGAAAGCTTTTGAAATAAAGTTGTGTTTTTCCATACAGGACTGGTATTATCCCCCGTGGGGGGACAATCTGTTACTCGCATCCGCAGGATTTACCTTTTTTTTTATTTAGGGGGGGGGGAGGGAAATGCGTTACGCATACCACCCGGGTGCAGGGAGAGACCCGAGTGGTTATGTGGGACTCCCGTATGGGCTAATGAGACCCACTAAAAACCCCCCCACTTGCCGCCTCGCCGCGCGCCGCCTGGTGGCGAGGATACGGGAACGCTTGCGCACACATCCGCGACCCCACCGGCGGCAGCCACCCGCAAGCGGCTCCTTCGTGGATACCCAGGGGCCCTCCACGTGAGGCAAGCCAGATGTTTTGGCGCGCCTGCCTCCTCGATCTCCACCTGTTCAGTAGGGGGTCCGCTACGAGGAGATCATGGGTGCGAAAACTCCAGCACCCGGTGGCGGATCAGATCTGCGGTTCCGCCCCTGACCACGTCTCGGCCGCAGAGGATAGGGAAAACGGCGCACCATAATACCGGCATTCCTATTCCTCTGCAGTCCCACCAATGCCGTTTCAGCGGAACGGCCCCGCCAAGTTCGCAGGGGGTAGGGAGAGTGGCACACCGTTATACCAACACGCCTCTCCCCCTGCGATCCCACCTCGGCCGCAGAAGATAGAGAGAACTCTTCTTCTGCGGTTCTTCCCCAACGCATCCTAAGCGGGCTTAGGCAACCCCGCTAGGAGCGCCCTCCTCGGGCCAGCCGGCAGCCGTAGTCCACGGTTACTAAGCCCTCCCCGCCCCGACAAAGCGAGCACCCTCGAGGGGGATCCGCAGAATTTACCTAGCACAACCCTTCACGTGTCCCCTGAGTGGTGCTAAATGAGCGACAACACTTTCGACGAAATATTAAATATTTCATGGATATTCGCCTATTCTACAGATCGCCATACGATTAAATAAATTATCCTCCGTATTGTTTTCGGCGCGCAGCTACTCGTACCCAACTGCTTTACTGTTTTGTTATGTAGGAACTACGAAACTTTAATCTCCAGCCTTCACATACCATTGAACGCCAACGGTTGAGGTGAGTTCCGAACGTCCGTCCGCGTGTTATCTCCCGCCCGCCGGGAAAACTGGACGCGACCAGACGATTTCTCCTCCGCTTTTACTTAACGAAGTCATCTGTTGATAATAACACGTATTACTCCCAATGCGGCCCATTAATCTATGCTAATCGGGTGAAGTGTGCGTTTAATTAGCCGGGTCTTCCTAATTATATCTATTGATTGGTTTAGTCAAGTCTCAACTCAACATCTCTACAGCCACTGCCAAAAATACGTTGACAATTGGAAATAGGACATTATAAAGTAAACTTATAAACTTTATTGACGAAAACATCGAGTAGCTACTCGTATCTAATGAAAAACATAGTTTAGTATCTATACATTAGTAAATATATTAGGTTCCCAAGAGTAGGAAACCCTGAAAACGGGAAAGTCAAAGTCAAAACATTTTATTCAAAGTAGATTCTTACAGAATACATTTCGAAAGTCAAAAATTACAAGAATCTTATAAATAGCATTCATCCAGAGGTGGAGTCGTTACATTAATCCATTAACTTGAATTAACAAATACTTATTATTTATACTTAAGTGCTAGGGGATCTCACCATACCAATCACAACATGTCACTGACTGGAGGTATGACATCTGACCATATTTGTTTGTCTAACAAATACTCGTCTAATCTATAGTACGCGTCACAATGTTTGTTTCACAATGGCCTTAAATTTATTATCTTAACATATTAACGCGTCTATTGCCGATCTGCCTTTGGTAAGTTGCGAATGAAACAAGCTATTTTTATCAAAAAGACCAGGTCAATGATGATTAGGTTGTAAAGAAAAGGCTTGAAATACACCATCTCCCTATATAAATGCATTATCGTGACTAAGTAAGTATGCCAAAATTAAATCACACAGAACTTTGACTTGTCTCAATAATAATTAAAGGATTACTCACGTTAACGTGCCGTGCCAGACGCGAGCCGCCGGTCGTTGCTCGGTCAACTAATTCCTCATCCACATACCTACGTGCCGCGGCCGGATCTTGGCCGTAGCGTTACGTATGTGACAATGTCACTGGGTCATAGGTTGTACGCGGGCTGGGATTCCGCAACTCGACGTCATAGATGCGCCTATTTTGCGTATGGGTTTTGGCACTACTATTATTCGTGCCAACCCAGTTCCACTAGGAAGCCTAGCAGATCCTTTATGTTGCCAACGGCCTCCGGTAGTGACCCCGGTGTTCCGAGGTGCTTTGCCCTGTATTCTGGTACAGGACATGTTAGGATGACGTGGGCGGCTGTCTCTTCCTCTTCCATGCAGGCTCTGCAGAGAGGATTGTCTGTAACACTTAGAGTAAAAAGGTGTTTGTTTAGTAGTGCGTGACCAGTTATGGCTCCTGTCAGAAGACGGAGTGCCAGCCGATTTAGCTGCTTTGGCTTCCTTGACAATCCGGGGTTGATTGTCGGGAGGGCCTCCCTGGTTTGCCTGCAGGTTCCTAGGGTGTTCCAATATTTTTGGTGTTCTACCTTGGTGTTAAGTAGCAGTGTGCTCCGCAGCCATGGGGGGGGTATAGGAATTGTGGATTCTGGCCCTACGGCTCTTGACTCTGAACCCTCTCTAGCCAGTGCATTCGCTGCGTCGTTACCGCGTGAATTGCTGTGCCCTTTGATCCTTTGCAGGGTTATGTCGCTGGCGTTAGTACATACCTCTGATAAGATTTAGTGGCACTCGTGTAACAGCCCAGAAGTTGTTGCGTGGCCTAGTAGGGCTTGCAGTACGGATCGAGTGTCGGAAAGTATGTGGATGGGATATCCCCTTACCTCCCTGGAGGCGATTGCGTGAGCAGCCATTATTATGCCCATACACTCTGCCTGGAAGACTGTGTTATGGGTCCCTAATGGTGTCGAGATGCGTATGTTTAGGTCCTCCGAGAATACTCCTGATCCGGTGCCTGACCGTGTCTTGGACCCGTCCGTGAAGATTCTTAACACTCTGGGGTTAATACCTTCCTGGGGAGTTTCGTATAGTTCAACTGTGTACTTTTTATCGAAGACGAACTGTCTGGAAATGATGTCTGTTGTTTCATAAGGGGCTCCCTACCTACAGCCTCGTAGAATATTTCTAGAGATGCTGTCTTTTGAGCCGTATGGCTAATGCCAGTGCCTCTTGCCTGATGAAGATGTGAAGCGGCGGAATGTCCATAATGGCTTTCAGGGCCGCAGTCGGTGTAGTCCTCAGGCAGCCACTACCCGGCATGCAGGCCAATCTCTGGAGGAGTTGTAGTTTAGCTTCGACCATGGTTAGTGTGGTACAGTCAGCATCAAAAGTAGTTACGCAAATGAAGACGTCAAAAGTCTTCATTAAAAGGGAATAAGAACTTTTCCCATCTTCAATTGCGTAGCTACTTTTGATGCTGACTGTACGAGCCCACTACGGCGCTGTAACTTACTATTGGTCGAATTATTGCCTGGTAAAGCCATATAGTGATATTGGGGTTTAGTCCCCAGGTCCTACTTAATACCATTCTACGGCATTGCCAGAAGGCGACTGTAGCTTTTTGGATTGAATTGTCTAGGAGACTGCTCCAATTAGGTTTGGCATCAAGTATTACACCAAAGTAAGTACTGTTGACGATTGGAGTTCTGTATTGAACAGTCTGGGTAGTGGGGAGGTCCCCAGATTCCGTTTGTTGGTGAACATTACCAGCTCGGTTTTCCTTGGGTTGACTGTTATTGGTTCGTTGTCATTGCACCAGCGTTCCACTTTGGCGAGTGCGGAGCAGGTGACATCGCACACTGTACCTGCATGGATGCCGCTGGTGAGTATCGCTATGTCGTCAGCATACCCGATGGTGTATTAGTATGAGTGTTGTTTAGCTTGGTGATTATGTCGTTGACCACCATGTTTCAGAGTAATAGTGGCGTGAGGACGCCTCCCTGGGTCTTGTCTTCCCCGAGTCTGATGACCCTTTGACTTAACATGTTGTTTATCCATTTAATTCCATCCATTCATCCACTCCATGCCTTCACAATGTCACTAATTTGCCTCCGAAATATATTCGTGTGAATGCGATTAACACTCTGTTTAGTCAGTTAAGTCAGTGTACCTATACTATTAAGTACACGCGATCGGCTTGGAGACGGCAAGGTGTTGCGTAAACATTACTTAGTTATTACAATACTCCATTTACCTACAAGTAAATAGACTAAAAAGAAACTGTAGAATGGAAAAATAATGTTTTTATTCGTGTTAGGTGCATTAAGGCTAACGTAAAAAGCGTTACGTGATCGACCTGCTGATGACAGACAGTATATGAAAGTTAGTATATCCCTATGACATATCGGGGACGTCACATTTTGAATCTCGAATCGTACCCAAGATAAATACAGTGGGACCGGCCCGGCCAAATCTCATAATATTTATAAGAAAACTGATCGAACAAATAGCCGACCGCGTAAAATACTTGTATGTAATTAATTATGAATATGTATCCTGGCAAATTCTTTGTCATCATAAAGTACTGCGGAGATTTCTACGATTGCCTGAAAATAAACCGCCGTGGAATTTTACTACAGAGTTGTTGCCTGGAATGCTTATGTCTGAACAATTTTTGTTTTATCGAATATGCTCGACGCTCGCTAATATGGAAACCAATTAGTTAAGTATTGTTTGTTTCCCACCACTTTTTGTGTCAGTTTTTACTGCAAGCCGTCTATCTTAAAATTTGTTTATTAAATTGTTCACTTCTAAGAATTTTGGAGTGTAGGTATATAGGTATCCGCCTAGTAATTTTTTTACGAATATGAAGGTATCAAGGAGGGTTTTTTTTCGTAATGTAAATCCAATGTATACGCGCACTTACTGTTAGAGATGTAGAGCTAAATAATATATGGCCTGAATGGCTTTGAGAAAAGGATAGTACGGCCCTGCCTCTTTGTTTTGTTCGACTTGTATTAGGATTTGTATTAGGCTTGCATCTAAGTACCTACCTATAAAATGAAAATAGTCTGTACCGATGGTGGATCTACTAACAATACTTACCTATTGCTATGTAATTGGGTCCACAATAGAAATACTTAATCAGTGAAGTTAGGTCGTATATGAGTAAAACCAGGATTCAACAGGACATTGATTACTTTTTATTCCCCTTGATTATTTTTCGGATGACAAATAATCATAGTGTGTATTTTTCAAAGTGGCGTTCCATATACGATTAAGTACCCACGAGGGTTCATGTTATTAGCGGGTCGGCACTAATATATTGTGACGTGCTTCGATGAGATTATCTCTGAAATCCCATATAGGCCAGTCATATTTAACCAGAAAAATCGCTAAAATCGTAAGCTAACGGCTTTACCTGCTTTTTAAATACCTATGTTGTACCACTACCAGTACTGCATATATCCAAGTTTGCAGCCTGAGTTTGCACCTGTGCTAACTTTGCAGCACTCGAATAACCACGATTTAGCACTTTTTTGGTATTTGTCAATATAAGACTAAACTATGCGGTTTTATAAATAAAAATCGACACTTTTTTAAGTAGACTAAAATTGCTACAATTTGTGACCAGAACCAGCTCTGTTGCTTAAATGCTTACTGAGATACAGCTCTCCAAAAATTTGTTGTTAAGCCAAATTTAAAACGATATATAAATCCTAAACAGTTATTTATCAAAAAAATATTAAAGAAATCTAATAATGATTTTGAAATACCTATTCAACGATACCCAACATAACATAGTTCGTCAACTTATATTTTTTTTCTTTTTTACAATAAGTCGTCGGTCACCATCTTGAATTTAGATTACTGTTATCTCTTCAGTGACACTCGCAAGATTAAATTTAATCGATTTCTAGAGTGCCACAAAGGAACAAACAAACATACATACATACATAAATTCATAGACAAAATTGGCACTCTAGAGATCAAACGCGTGGGTCGCTTTTAATGAATCACATCAATCGATTCGTTTTAATTTTGCAGGTGTCACTGAAGAAGTAACAATAATCAAAATTCAGAATGGCGGCCACCAGACGCAATATTATTAAAAAGAAAAAATAAGTTACGAACTATGTAATGTTGGGTATTGTTGTCGATTTCTAAAGTGCCACAAAGGAACAAACAAACATACATACATACATAAATTCATAGACAAAATTGGCACTCTAGAGATCAAACGCGTGGGTCGCTTTTAATGAATCACATCAATCGATTCGTTTTAATTTTGCTGGTGTCACTGAAGAAGTAACAATAATCAAAATTCAGAATGGCGGCCACCAGACGCAATATTATGAAAAAGAAAAAATAAGTTACGAACTATGTAATGTTGGGTATTGTTGATTAGGTATTTTAAAATGATTGAAGGTTTCTTTAATAATGTTTAAGTTAAAATAACTGTTTAGGTTTTATAACGATTTAAAGTTGGCTAAACAACAAATATTTGGTGAGCTGTATCTCGGTAAGTATTGAACCTACAGAGCTGGTTCTAGTCACAAATTGCAGCAATTTTAAAGTGTTAACGGCCTCCGTAGCCCAGTGGGTAGTGACTCTGCCTACGAAGCTGGAGGTCCCGGGTTCGAATCCCGGTCAGGGCATTTATTTGTGAGTTTATCACGAATATTTGTTCCTGAGTTATGGATGTTATATATGTAAGTATATAAGTATCTATATGTATGTATCTATTATATATATCATCGCCTAGTACCCACAACACAAGCCTTACTGAGCTTACCGTGGGCCTAGGTTGATTTGTGTAAGATTGTCCCGTAATATTTATTTATTTATTTATATTTTTATTAAAAAAACCGCATAGTTTAGGACTTATATTGACAAGTACCAAAAAAGTGCTAAATTTTCGTAGTTTATCGAGTGCTGCAAAGTTAGCACACGTCTTGCGAAGCTGCAAACTTGGCTATACAGTATTGGTAGTCAAGTGGTCCTAACAACATATTGTTAACCGGCCCAGTGCGAGTTGGACTCGCGCACGAAGGGTTCCGTACCATTATCTATAAAAACGGCAAAAAAATCACGTTTGTTCTATGGGAGGATCTGTGAAAATTTCAACTCTCTAGCTATCACGGTTCTTGAGATACAGCCTGGTGATAGACAGACGGACGGACGGACAGACGGACGGACGGACAGCGAAGTCTTAGTAATAGGGTCCCGTTTTACTCTTTGACTACGGAACCCTAAAAAAGCAGAACTACTTAAGCCGTTAGCTTGCAATTTTACTGGTCATATACTCGTATAACTGGCCTAATAGGCTAGCTTCCAATGCCATTTCGAATCAAAATTAGGTTCTTCAATTGAACACAAAACACAATTAACTCGCTGGCTAGTGCACCACCACATTGCGTTGCTGGTAAGTGACTTTGCGAAGTTTTATATCTCGGAAACTGCTCACGAACGTGCTCTGTAGTAAAGTAGGAAACAGCTCGTTTGGCATCACGCTCTCCTGATAAATTAGAGAATCTCATCGCAACGTTCACTCAACTACAGTTTTGTCTCACACTGTTCGGGGATATTTGACTGGTAGACTTTAATTGTATCTCTATTTAATTGTAGAAATGAATAAGCCCCCAGAATAAGCATCAAGCCGCCAGGTAACAGCGTCTCTTGTAGTTGTCATGTTAGATGTTATTGGGAACCACACCGTTTCGAATCAGTAAAATGAAATGCTTTGATAACTAATTTAGTTCTGTAGTTACTCGTATGTAGCTGTTTTTATTATTTAATTTTAGTTTTAGGTATTGTATTGTTTTTTTCTTTGTGTTGTATTTTGCATAAATACATTTTCTTTCATTTAGTTCTATCAGTAATGAGTAGGTATTCAGTGGTGATTATATTCTTGGTATCATGGTATCCAATTGGGCGCAGCCTTGACATTGGGCTTGGTGCTCAGCTACTATCCTACTATTATCAGTCCAGTTTAATGTAAGCAATAATAAATGATGACGTAGTGTGGCGGCCTAGAATACTCCCGTAACGCGTGACAGAATCGCTCCAATTCCTCTATTGTCTCCATGGAAGGTATTGCCCAAAATACGTGGATATTGCATTGTATTGACGAATCACATTGACCCAAAGACACTATTGTCTCGAAGACTAACGGAAAGGTACCTTAGAACAGCACAATATCCGATGTTGCGAGTTGCAATCTAGGCTGCAATTTCCTTAGTTACGGTTCTCTGTAGGTACAAGTTAGTTATTATTGAAATTTGCTATTTAAGATTACACTGCGGACTTGTAAACATTGTTAGCACTCAGAGCAGAGACTTCACCCTCAACAGTTCCCACGAAATATACAATAATTAATAATATAGACAATGGCGATGACGATTTTCGGTATTCAACAACAAACGAAATTTGCACTTATTCAAGGTACAGTACCTATTGGGTTTACGCATACGCATATTATAACAACTTCTTCAGAAATATACCGATTTGTAGTAAAACATAATATATTTTGTAGACTAATTATAGAATGACTTGGTATAACATCGAGCGTAAGCTTGGTGAGCTCTATATATATGGTGCTCAAAACCCGTCGAATACCAAAGTGTGGACGGCGTAGGATCAGGTTATGCACACTTACTCCACCCTATGGCGGAAACTTGTATTATGTTAAGAGATTTGCGTAATAACTCTAACCACATATATTTCATCGTCGTTCATTCGTCGGTAAGTAAAATGTAATCTACTGTTATGAAGTCATCCGATTACCGGGGGTAAACAAAAACAACGATAGATACAAGGATGTATGAAGGCCATTACACACCTTGCAATTTATTACAACAACCGGCGGAGACGCAACTATAGTTGGAAGGAAACAGGAGTTTCCAATCAATTCAATTGTCAAAAAAAAATACCCAAGGTACCTTTGACCTGCCCAGTTTTTTGTGTAAATTTAAAATATAATATATTTAATTGTGCTATAAAAACACACTTTGTTGTCGGATTGCGCCAGGCTTTGGTGTTTTTTATGTATTTTTACACGACTGTCCAACGAAAAGTACCATTACGTCATACTGCAATAGGAAAAATAGGTAATATTACAAAAATTATAACCCGCGCAACTATAGGACCATCTTTAATAATTGGTATCACATCACTACACATTGATTGGAAGCAGATTGCGCCAGCACTAAACACCCTCAACGTCATGTTGAGGGAGTTTAGTGCTGGCGCAATCTGCATCCACAAATCACAATGATAAAAAACTACATACCTATATGTAGACCACATGAAAATTTTCTTCCCATACAAGACTTGTGAGGGTAGGATTTATTAATTTAAATTTTACTTCATGGTTTGGCCAAAAAATTACGTTACATCTAATTTTTATAATTTTTTATCGGGCCTTGAGTTCATAATTTTTTTAAGTGGTTCTGTTTTCAAACCCTCCATATTTATTTATCTACACAAATGAATCTTAGACGTTGCATAATAATACAAGTGCCAACAGGTAATTCCCAATACGAGGTGGTGAAAAACATTCTTAGTATACCTACCTACTCGTAATTTTACATCACCACCTCTTGTTGGAAATTGCTGAAGTTTCTGAACTTGTACACGTATCAGTTATAATAACTAAACCCGAATAATGTGTTTTTAAAGCTCAATGTAAGAGCAGTGGTTCTAATTATACAGCTGTGATTTTGCTAAGCTTAAGCAGGGTAGTTCGACTAAGCTTCAGTCAGATTGTTTTATATATTTCTTCCGCTCTCATGATTGTGTCATGTACGGAAACTGAAAACAGAGCAATATGACTTATCAAATGCAATTTTAACATCGCTTTATATGAATTAATATCGAATCGTCGACAAAAAATATGGGGATCTAAAAATATCATAAATCTCTACCGTTGCTGTTTTATGTAATTTAAATTAAGCTTATTAGTGACCGTGTTAGTGCTACGGACCAACCAGCACTATCATATTCAATACTAGCGACCCGCCCCGGCTTCGCACGGGTTTATATGTATAATATATGCATGTATTATGCATAATATAAACCTTCCTCTTCAACCGCATCAAAATCCGTTGCGTAGTTTTACAGATCTAAGCATACATAGGGACAGACCGACAGCGGGAAGCGACTTTGTTTTGTACTATGTAGTGATATTACAAATTTTCGCGTTTGAGGTTTATATTAAAATTTTTCTTTGCCTCACTCATTAGCAAACTCAAAGCAGCTTAGCTCTCTGCCACATCTGCTTGTTGACTACTGGTCTGCCTGTATTGAATAATAATAAACAGGGTGTCCGGTAAATAATGGACAACCTTCTAACCACGAATAGGGCACCTTAAGACTGGTCCAGAAAATCGACTTTGAGGTTTTGTAAAAGTCCCCTGGTTTTCGAGATATTCGCACTTTTCGAAGAGCGAATTGTACCAAATAAAAAAGGTGTTGCTATAAATGTTCACTTTTAAACACCTTGTTTTGGTACAATTCGCTCTTCGAAAAGTGCGAATATCTCGAAAACCAGGGGACTTTTACTGAACCTAAAAGTCGATTTTCTGGACCAGTCTAAGGTGCCGCCCTGTTCGTGGTTAGAATGTTGTCCATTATTTACCGGACACCCTGTATACATATATACATATATTATAGGCCTCATTAATGAACACGCGGTGCGGTGCGTCACGTAAGGTGCCGTGTACAACTGTAAGAAACGCATTAGTTTTTCATCCTAAACATACTTATCTTAGACATTTGTCTTCTTATTTAAGAGCTAGGCTCTTGTCGGTGGAGTAATTTCCAACTTGTTCTACATTCTGTCTTTCTTTTTATTTCTATATACTTACGATGAAACGTATCTTAGACATTATATATTTGAAAATAAACCGAGCGTTTAAGAAGACTTTTTTGAACATAATATTATATATATCCACGACCTTAGATAGACGTGTGATACTGATATTTTATTACCTACCTACTAACATAAATTATGTTTTGTAAATTATGTTCTTTTGTTGCAGTGCGGACGGAGAATACATCGCTACTAGTTTCAACAACATGAGAAATAACGTCAAGTAAGTAATTATAACACTAAGTTTTTCATTTACGTTGTGCTATAAAAAAGGTTTTAGACCTTTTTTTTTTATTATCTCCACTTATAATAAATCTCTAAATGAAAAAAAGAATCAGCCAGTTTGAAACTAAGCTTTGTGTGGTACGAATGTTCTCAGCATCCCATGATCGGAAAAATATGAAACATTTTATATAGGTACATTATTATTCTAGCTGCAACTTAGGATAGTTTTTATCCGACCGATTACTAAATATACGACTTCATTTAATTTTTCATTTATTTTTATTGAAATCAAACGTTGCTCCAACTGTCAGCTATAAGAAACGTCAAATTTTCGTCAAAATGGCGGAATTGCTTTGCCTTTCACTTATTAATAATTTAAATCCAGTCTACGATGGACCTTTACGATACACATGCCAAAAGTTAAACCATAAAAAAATATTCGATTGTGATATGAGAACTTATATGCGCAAATGACGCATTATGGCGTAATTTCAAAAAATGTATTAACTAATTTGAACAATAAAATTAACACGAATTTGTTTTTTTTGAATGGCAATGGCACGCGCTCTTTGCGCATACTGCCAAAGTGCCTGCGGCGCTACCACGAAAACCGAAACTCGAAGTTCGTATAACTGCATCCCTGTCACTCGTGTTGTTAGTGCGATAGAGATAGAGATACCCGAATATTTTCGAATTCCGAAGTTCGTGGTTATAGCTCAGGAATCGAAACTACACCCCGTAAGCCGCGTCCGCTGCGTCATGTTTTCGTGGTTCTTAAACGTCAAACATGTTTTGCCAATCAAAACAAAACCCTATTTGTTTGCCGAACCTGACGGAAAACATGTTAGATGTTTAAAAACATGGAAAACATTGGTGCAGCGGACCCGGCTGTAGGTAGACACTAAATAAAATAATCATATTGTATTTTGTCGAAAAAAGGATAATAGAGAAAAAAATCAACGCAAGAGGTTATATGTATAGGTAATACCTAAGTTCCAAAGTTTTATATTCTGTCCCTTTTCCACCAAACGTACCTACCGACATATGAAACGATTGTTTTTTACTATGACGCTCGAGGATCTTGACGTCACAGTCCCCGATCGTTTTTTCTTTTATTTTAGCTTTAGCGAACTTTATTATTTTAGCAAGAGACTCAATATGTTGTAGTAAGCTTACTGATTAGAATACAAATAAAGTATTGTCAGCGTTTTGGAAAATTCAGCCTCTTAGGGGGTTAAAAAGGGTTGCAAAGTTTGCATGAGCGAAACTTCTTTTTGAGATAGCTTAAAAGTTTGTAGAAAGATTACTTATTACAATTCAAATAAAAAACAGCGTTTTGGAAAATTCCACCCCTAAGGGTATGAAAAAGGGGTACAATGTTGGTAAAGGGGATTTTTTTGAGCTAGAATCTCAAACCTTTTCAAAAAGATTACATAATAAGATAAAATAAAATACTTTCATCGTTTTAGAAAATTTCAGGGGAAAATTTCAAAATTTGTATAAGGGGGTGCAACGTTGGTAAATATATTTTTATAGCAAGCGACAAACCTTTGTTGAAAGATTACTCATTACAATACAAATAAAGAACTTTCAGCGTTTTGGAAAATTCCACCCCTAAGGGTGATTAAAACAGGTAAAAACTTGTATGGAGGAAAGTTTTTTTTTTGAGCTAGAGACTTGAAATTGTGTAGAAAGATTATTTATTAGAATACAAATATATAGGTAAATTACTTTCAGTGGTTTGAAAATTTCCACCTGCTAAAAGGGGGATAAAGAGGTGCAATGTTTGTAAAGGAAAACTTTTTTTTAGGTAGAAACTTAAAACTCTGTAGAAAGATTAAGTACCTACTTATTAAAATACAAAAAAATACCTACTGCCAGCGTTTTGGAAAATTTCACCCCTTAAGATCTCGATCTTAGCCTGTTTAGACTGAAAAACTTAATTTAGCATTTTTTGAAATATATCCGCTAAAGGGGATTATAAGGGTGTTCAAAGTTTGTATGGAGAGCAAGATATTTTTAAAGTAAGGGATTTGTAACTTCGGTTTTAGACTGTTTGCTAAAATACTACAAAACTTATTTCAGCGTTTTTTTTATTCATCGTCTAAGAAGGTTAAAAAGGGGGTTCGAACTTTGTATAGAGAGGAAGACATTTTTAAAGTAAGAAATTTGTAACTACGGTTTCAGACTGTTTACTATGAGGGTTCAGAGAGGGTTCTTAGTTTGTATAGAGAGCAAGCGATTTTAAAAGTAAGAGATTTGTAACTTCGGTTTTAGATTGTTTTCTAAAAGACTAGGTAGAAAATTAATTTCAATGTTTTTTTTTATTCATTCCTTCAACAAACATTTAGACGATAATATGTTATACGCGGACGAGGTCGCGGGCAACAGCTAGTAGTTAATAAACTTAATAATAGGCGTCACGAAGGTTTTTAGGGTTCCGTAGCCAAATGGCAAAAAACGTAACCCTTATAGATTCGTCATGTCGCCGATAGTCTCATAATGACTCCGTAATTGTTTTTGCATACTTATAGATACCTACTGCATTGATAATAACCGGTCTAATGATCACATACGGCAGGAGCTACAATACATACCAACAATTAAAAACGTCTTACACTTCCCGGCCGGCAACTATTGGTGTCCCTCTCTTACTCACATTTCTTTTTCCGTTTGGCCTGCAGCGCGGTCAGTAACGGATTCGTTACGATATGTCCTCTCTGAGCTATAACCACGAACTTCGAATGTCGAAGTTCGGGTATCTCCATCTCTATTGCACTTACATTACTCGAGTGACAGGGATGCAGACGGACGAACTTCAAGTTTCGATTCTCGTGGTAGGCAGGGGGCCTGAAGGGCCTCTCAGATGGGCTCTTACTCACATGTTAGAGAAAGACACCAGTAGTTGCCGGCCACATATTGCAGTGAAAATATGGCCCGTTTAGAAGCACCATTAGATATACATTACACATACATCAATACGTGTTATATGGTAGGTATATGTCACTTGGGGTAAAATTTTGGCTAAATGTGAAAGTGGCGTATCTTGTGGAACTTGGCGTCTACTACATTTGCTGTGGCGAAGCAAGGACCCGCCCGGTATAAATATTGCATAAGCATTGAAAGGGTAACCCCTTCAAGAGTTTTGATAGAAAAAATCCTTTCGAAAGGCTTTTTTTAAGCGCTTGGAAAAGGTATCTGATATTCGTTAAGAGAACCGCATACCCGTATTTAAAGCGCTTTAAATACGGGTAAGCGGTCCCCTTTCAATGCTCATGCAATATTTATCCTTTTGCTAATGACAATAAGAGCAATACCTATTGCAAATGTACGTAGGACGACCGGGTCCAGCGGTATCGGTACAGCGAAAGTACGAGTCTGTGGAAACACAGAAAAGGACATGCTCTTCAATAGTTAGACAATGGGCCAAACTTGGCTGTTTTTTTACCGGTCATCTTTATTCAGTTTTATTACTTGTCATTCATATAATCGAGGTTTGCCACAAGCCACAACGCGCTACGCCGACGGACCTCCAGAAGACCTGATCACCTTTAGCGACGAGGCCATCAAGTGGCTGATGCCTTAAAATTAATTCATAGTTCTATTTATCCCGTTTATTTTTCCCATAATGCCATACCATTAAATAAATAAAGCAAGTGACATAGCTTAAAATATGTAAATATGCGATGTGAGGCTTTCTTTATTGCCTGCCGTGGTGACTGCAAAATTTTACTGCACGCACGCACACGTAGTATTTAGGCGGTAATTACCATTTTGTGGCTAGTTGTGATTGTGACTTAAAATAATGCAGGCACGTGTGCCAGACCAATTCCTCTTGCCGCTACGGTTAAATTCGATTTTAAAATTGCAAGCGTGTAAAAAAACTAAACCTGCAGATGACAGCAATCTAAAATATGTAAACATTTTCTTCTGTTACTGTGAGACTCTATTATCTAGATATTCTGTGATAAATGTTACAAGCAATGCGCCTAATGATTCCAAAAATAATAGGCGAATTATTATTTAATTAAGTTAAATCCTATTGTCGTATTATTCTGTAGGTATTAATAAGGTGGCTCTCAAGTAGGTAAGCACTAAAAGGTTATCGCGATCTCCAGACTATAATATATGTACGTCGACCGAAGAACAAAGGTCCGTAGTTTGTAGAGGGAATCAGCCATGCAGCTCGATAACTATCATTGCGGCCTTCGACCATTGTAAATAAATATTCATCATTCACGCGACTTATTTGCGGCTCCTCTATTAGCTGCCAAGTTACGTTGATGCACCTTATCTTATATCACAATAACATCGATTTAAAATACCCTAGATACACTAACAACGCCTCAAGCGCGGCTTCAATCAATTGTGCTAAAATCGCGTTTTAGCACAATTGCGCTCGCAGTCGTGCGCCGGTCACCGTCAGATCACCATGCCGAAGTGCTCCGTGAAAAAGAGCAAAAATAATACTTCAAATAGCTTAAAAAAGGATGGGGTTTCGTATTTTCGGTAAGTATTAATTCAAGGTTTCATAATGTAATGGATTTGCAGCTAAATTTAGCTTATAACTAAGTAAAAACATTATTTTTCTAAAATAGTTTGAATAAATCGCTTACTCGGTTGTCCCTTTCCCGCGCGTGTGGCAATTCACGTGTTAAAAGAGTCGAAAGATTCATAAAGTAGAACAGAGTTAAATGGTGAATATATAGAGCCGCCTGTTTAGTTTTTTTAAGGTAGTTTTGTTGCCTACATCTTTAGCAGTATGTTGGTATGTTTCTAAGGAATTAAAATTAATAAAATGTTTTGGTATTTTAAATCGATGCATAATAAACATGTGACATAACAGTGAAAATGTCCGAACGTCCTAGTATTCTCAACATCATTGTTTATACGAATATAACTATAAAGGGTTGCATATAGAAATAATTATATTCTACCACCTCTAAAAAATAATCGGAATTGATTATGTATGAGTAGGTACCGATAAACAAAGCTTACGAGTAAGCAAATGTGCAAGAATACCTATAATCAGAATAATTTATAAATTTAATATGAATGGAATTAATCATTGTAAAAGAATTTGTGCTGTTTAATTTAAAATTGTGCTGAGTTGTAGTCGATGCTGATGAGTTGGTTACACTCATATTGTTGACTCAGCGTCGGACTCCTTCCTACTACGCATCGTCGGACTCCTATATGTTGTCTTAGCAACCGTATAATAATATTTAATTTAAACACTTCAACGAAGAAAATATAAACGAAGAAAATATAAACGAAGAAAATATATTTTCTCAAACATGCAATGAAATATTCTCTTTACGTTCCTTATAGACTCGGAAGTATCCTTTTTCGGGCGCAGCATCTCGAGGCGGCCTGAAATGGGATTTCATACAACTTTTCAGGCCTAGGCCTGCAAAGTAACTTTTTAATTTTCATTCCACTATTTGTGGCACAGCATCACGGCATTCAGCCATGAAAATTAGTTTGATTTGAGGATTTTTATTTTTTTATATCATTGCATGTTTGAGATAATCATTATACATGCCTCGGCGTGAAAACGGATTTCCGGCCAAGTAGGGATAGAGATACGAGTGTTTTCCCGGCCTCTGATGTAATGTACTATTTCTCAAAGATGCTCAGAAATGTAGACCTTATGTTCACGAAAATAGACCGCGAAACACAGTGCTACGATAGTCACGAAGTTACAGGTCGGTAATGGAATTTGCATAGGAAATGTCCGGCGTGTTTGGAAATTATCGGAGCACTCGCCGCCCGCCCGCACGGTCGCCACCCGGCGCCGGCGCCGGCGCAGTGACGCCGGGTTACGCAGCAGTTTTGTTATTTACTGAATTTTAGAATTTTACTTTTAAAACATACCTCTATGCATACCTCGGCCGGAACTACCGGATTGTCTGCCTCGTATTATTATCCAATGTCTATATCACACTCTGCGGGCAATATCTTCCACTATTATTGAATACGTTTTCTATAAATAATATGTAAATATCGTGTTACCGGCATGCCTACATAAGCGTCGGTAACGCACATATTTAATATTCGGGACAAATACCTACTTCATATTTGGTATCGGCAAACCTGCCCCTTGCTTTGCATTAAATTTGCATATAATACACATACAATCCTGATTTATTCGATCAAAAATCTGGTAACGTTAGAATACATTAGCATAATTATCATATCGCAAGTGATGTTTCCAAATACATTGTGTAGAGAGGATAATCCATGAGTTCGGTGACCCGATAAACCTGACACGTAACAGCTATCAGAGATAACGGATCCTATACTGTTACAATGGTCCTTCCTCGGGCCGCAGCCGGTCCTGGCCGCACGGGCACCGTTACCGCCGCCACCTCTCGGCTCTCTCTTACAATCCTTTGTGTTTTGCACGCCTGACCGCGATCACTTCTCTTTATCTCATTAACTAATGCTTCGATAACTGTGTAAACTGTGTTGCACGCTTACCCGCTTTTGACACAGAATAATGAGGAAACGAGTTCACCCCCGATACTTATTCGCACTATTTTATTGTTTTAACGTCGCAAGCACGATTCGGATATCGTCCTCGCAATGAGCCACGGTCGTTCATGAAATTGTCACGATCTTCTATTTACATGCTCCTTTGGAAGCATCGAGTCTGATAGAAATATGCTCATCTAAATTACTTTTTGAACTGGTATATAATATATATAGGTACAGCTTGTTAAAAAGTAATCAAGTAAGGTGGGTATCTACACTCTGTGGTCTTTGATCGAGAGGTTATTTTCTGGTAGACAGAATTATTTTACGTTTTATGTGTAAATTCTTTTCTAAAAGTTTCAGCTTTGAAACCGGTGATATTGACAAAATTATACTTAGGTACTCTGACAACTTTATTGGCGTAGGTAATACTAGCACTCATATAAGGTAGATCCAGATTGGCTGTAAAATATGTAAAGCAAGTTTCCCTTTCGGAGCGTGTAAGCTCTTAATATTATTACAGTGATTATTATTCGATTGCAGAGAAAGTGTGACTGTCCTCTATGGTCTAACAGCTATTGGGTGCTATTTTTACGTATCAAATGCGGTCGATGTATTATGTATACGCGATATTTACACATATCATATCATCAAATTGGTTTCTGTGTGGCTTATTTGATTTGGTTATTTTCGTATTATTGTGATTCTGGCACTTTGCGCGTTTACATTGAAGTATCTGGCATTTTCGTTTTAATCTTCTGGCAAATTTGTAATTAGAGTTCTATGAAAAATGCATCTGACTGTAGAGGTTTTTAGAGTGATAAATAACATTAATACCGAATAAATCAAGAAAACATTTTTTTAAAGTGTATTATGATTATGACCTTACTCACTAAAATATATTTATATTTGAAGCAATACCAGAAGGTAGACTTCTATATACTTTGGTAATAATAGCAAGATTTGTTAACTGGCGCGGCCTGGCCGCGGCGGTCAATAGTAAACTTATAATTAGCTGTCAAATTTACTATTGACCGCCACCGCAGGCCGCGCCACCAGTGTGTTGCAAGCATAAAACAAGAAATTACACCTTTTATGTTTATAAATAGTTTGTGGTCCGCACGACGGTCAAAAAGGTTCGCTGACCCAGCCAAGACATTGAACCTATGTCAAACCGGTCATATGACATTAAAACCTTTATCCGACAATAACCGACGCTCCGGAGTCTTGTTGCATAACGTCTAAAGCACGGGAGCTGCCGTGGCACGACGGGTTCTCGTTGCACTCAAGCGGGCAGCATACTTAACACGTCTACACAGTCTACTACAAATCAACAAGTTGTATCGCATTTTATTTAACATGGATGAAATATAAGTACTTATTATATTTTTAATCCCAACGTCAGTTCGAGGCCTTCGTCTCTCTTTCTACACCATCGTGGGTCTATGTACCTATAATACAATACGCAGCGAAGAGAGATGTAAGTAATGCTTGCACAATATACGCTTGGCGTATAATCTATGCAATAAAAAATAATGTTTTAACTTGATTTACTACTGACGGAAATATCGCTGAACCACTCAACGTACTTACATAAAACTGAATGCATATATACACCTCTTGACGCTCCTATTTTTATGAAGTCGGTTAAATATCGATGAAGTAGGTATTGTTTAGTAGCAATGTTTATTTATTTGCACGCATAACAGAACCTTGCGTAAGACTAGACATGCAGCTGTGGTTTAAAAGATATAGTATAACCGTAATATGGTAGTTACTATAGCCTCTAGCATACCTTCCGTAACGTGTTATTTACTTCCTCAAATGAAAATTAACAAAATCTCCTGAAAATTACGCATAAAGTCACAATTCAACCTATCAATAATAGACTTTATTACGAGATTAGGCTGTATTATATAGACGTTATGCCCACTTATTTCTTGAGATGTAACTAAGTTATAATATGCTTATTCTGGAACGTTAGGGCCATGGCCAAAGCTCGCGATAAGACAATATAATTTTGATATGTACTTATACCTATATGGATATATCGCGTTAGATAGATCTCCTTTTTCCAGTTAAATCTCATCATCATATCAGCCGAAAGACGTCCACTGCTGGACATAGATAGGCCTCCCCAATGGGTGCCACAATGACCGGTACCTACTGCGCTGCCCGCATCCAGCGGACCCTCGCGACCTTTGCCGAGGCTCTAGTATAAGTTTTATCCATACAATACGTTTTCGAACGCGTTTGCGTTTAGTCTCAATTTGTATGGCAACGCGTAGTTCCTAAAGTTACCACCAGAGGCGTTGTTCGCGTTGCCATATAAATTGAAACTAAACGCAAACGCGTTCGAAAACGTATTGTATCGATAAAACTTATATTAGAGCCTCGTCATCAGTCCACCTTATGTTAGGTGTAATCGGATCTAAAGCTACATATTTTATAAGTTAAATAATATTTAAAAAAAAATCTTACCCGCTTTTTCATAAATACGAAAACCAGCATCGTATTGGGGTCAAGTTAAGGTAACAACAATGCGATAGTGAGAAACATCGTTTCAATAATGTTTCTTCCAAAACCAGTGGCCATGATCGAGGGTTATTCCGGTTGGATTCGTCATGTCCACAGATGTATGAATATAAGGAGATCGGACATGCCGGCCGATTTGTATTGAGTACGCCTGTCGCAAGTACATTAACCCACATAACGCCCAAGTAATTAACAAGACAAAGCACGCACACATCTTAAACACACACACTTGTATACCTACGCGCTTATTGGACAATACACGCGCATCATATCAGGCATTTTGGGAAAAACGTAATATTCTCTGCGATCAGCACGCGTGCACAGTATGGCGGAGTATGCCCATTGAGCATACAGCTGCGACACGGCCGCCGGCGTCTTGTCCTCTCTCTAGTATTCAGTCTGTCTGTCAGTCCGTCCGTATGTCACAGCCACTTTTTTCCGAAACTATAAGAACTATTACTGTTGAAACTTGTTAAGTAGATGTATTCTGTGAACCGCATTAAGATTTTCATACAAAATTAGAAAAAAAAAACCAATAAATTTTGGGGGTTCCCCGTACTTAAAACATACTCAAAATTTTTTTTGTCATCAAACCAATACGTGTATAATATAATTTTTTTAAACTGGATAGTTTGCTCGAGAGACACTTCCAAAGTGGTAAAATGTGTCCCCCCCCCCCTGTAACTTCTAAAGTAAGAGAATGATAAAACTAAAAAAAATATATGATGTACATTACCATTGAACGAGATCTAGTAAGTAGTTTTTTTTTAATACTTCATAAATCGTAAACCGCAATTTATTTTACGGAACCGTTCATGGGCGAGTCCGACTCGCACTTGGTCGCTTTTTTTTATTTAAGTTGCTGTTTCAATCAAATTATTCATCACTTTTTTTAAGTAAGTCATAATGTTTCTTCTACATATTTTGTAATAATACTAAATAATAATATAATGTATCCAACGTCCTCATGTTCAGGGCTGTTATTACATAAATACTAATAATATAATATATCCAACGTCCTCATGTTCAGGGCTGTTATTACATAAATACTAATAATATAATGTATCCAACGTCCTCATGTTCAGGGCTGTTATTATATAAATACTAATAATACAATATATCCAACGTCCTCATGTTCAGGGCTGTTATTACATAAATACTAATAATATAATGTAACCAACGTCCTCATATTCAGGGCTGTTATTACATAAATACTAATAATATAATATATCCAACGTCCTCACGATCAGGGCTGTTATTACATAAATACTAATAATATAATATATCCAACGTCCTCATGTTCAGGGCTGTTATTACATAAATACTAATAATATAATATATCCAACGTCCTCATGTTCAGGGCTGTTATTACATAAATACTAATAATATAATGTATCCAACGTCCTCATGTTCAGGGCTGTTATTATATAAATACTAATAATACAATATATCCAACGTCCTCATGTTCAGGGCTGTTATTACATAAATACTAATAATATCCAACGTCCTCATGATCAGGGCTGTTATTACATAAATACTAATAATATAATGTATCCAACGTCCTCATGTTCAGGGCTGTTATTACATAAATACTAATAATATAATGTATCCAACGTCCTCATGTTCAGAGCTGTTATTCGGAACGCGCTAATACGCCTCACCTCACCTGTCACGCACGCCTAACGAAACTAGACCTCTGATTAAACTTGGTTAGCTATGAATCACGGTGCAAAGATATATTTGTAGGTGAGGTGAAGTTAAAAAGTGTTAGAGAATAGCGGGCCTGTGCATATAAACGAATTCAACTAATATTACCTCCACTTACCCTCCCATGATACTCATGTCCCTTAAATGGTATGTATCGAGAATATAGTTCATGTCTGATACAATATCACTTACATACGCTTTTCCAATTAAAGCCAAATAAACCAGTAGGTAATATAAGGCAAGGCCGAGGCAACAGCGTGGCGGCCAAATAACACACTATAGGCGTCAACAAAAGCGCACGTCTTCTAAAGTTCCTTTTATTTTTGCTGGATTGTTGTTATTGTTGTATTTTTCATTTTTGTCATTTACCACACCACCATCATCATTTTTTCAACCTAATACTCGGGCGACGGAGCGTTTAATGATACACTGTTGTTAATCTATTTATATATATTTCTGATTCACGGGAATACTTGTATCGGCAAAATTTCCAGGTAGGTAAATAGGTACATTAGTTCTGCTGCCAGATGAAAATGGAGATTAAGTAGGTATATGTACAGGGTGGGCCCTGTAACTGGAGCACAACATTAAACGGTAGATTATTAAGCTTGTGAACAATTATTTCCAAGTTTTTGTACGCAAAAAAATTATATTTTTTTTGAAAAAAAAATCTTAAAATAAGTTTACTTGTATTTTTTTAGTCTTCTGGAGTGCTATGAGTAACTTTTTATTTTAAAAACACAAAAAAAAACACAAAACTAACTGTTGAACATAAAAATGCAAAAACAATTATGACATGATGTTACCTCAAAATCTGCATTGACTGCCGTGATATGATCTCGTGGTGCCAACATTAACTTTAGATCAAAATTTCTCCGAATCCAAAAATTTTGAAAGTGAATGTTACACAAGGGGTTACTGCAAATGCTCGAAGGAAGCCTCCTTTTGAATATTTGCTCCAGTTACCCTGGATAATTCCTGATTCTAAACACATTTTGTAAATATTATCAGAAAGTAATATGGGCATTCGCATATACTGAATGTGATTTATTCTTGAAGTACATACCGATACCTCCTACGTATACTGGTACAAGTGCAAAATAATGGTTTCACAGGACAGCTGTTCAAAGGTACTTAAACCCGTAACTTTCTCAGTTTTTGAGATAACTCTTCAAAATTTTGGCTCAGTACTAAGGAAGGCATTTTCCATAAACCTACATTAATCAAATTTATAAATTTTTGACCGTTTTGAAGAAAACTGCAAATACACTAGTATACGTGTATTTCACATGTCGTACTTGTGTGGTATACTGAGCTAATTACCACTTGCTCCAATATACGTCGTAGTAAATCGATAATTCATTTGATTATATTTTTGTATTGTATAAAGATAATTCGATAATTATGTTCATAGGGCTTGTATGAAAAACAAAGCAGGTGCAGTTTTGCTTCTTATTAACCTCTATTTAATGTTGTTCTAATGATTTGCTTACTTGGATCAATATACGTTGCGATGAATTTACCACTTGTATCAATATACAGCTAGTAATGTATTAAAAGTACCATAAAGAAATATTTAAAATAAATTATAAAAAAAACTCAAATGTTCTATGCTATGTAAAGGTTTTTATTCTCATAGAAAATTGTACAAAGGTAAGTAATTTTTTTATCACACTGTCAGAATCAGTCTTGAGCATCATTAATAAAATTAATCATCTGAATATGTTTATGTTTTAAGGCGAGTTTAATAAGAATATATTCTTACCATATTACTACTTAGTATCTAGGAACTAGTAATTACTGTATCTATGATCACAACCAGTTACCTTAACTTTGGCCCTTTTTTACTTCACAACGTAAATAAAGGTTTTTACAATTCACAACTGAGATCATCGATTCTCTTAATATAAAATTCACGTAATGAAATTGAGATCACTTTGACCTAATAATTAATAAAAATAATACTTAAAAAAATACAAATCTACTATAAAATGAACACAAAATAACTCAACAACAAAATTAACTACTTTAGTTGCTTCAGTTTTATAAAATATCAACATTGCTTATTTAATAAAACAATCTAAAGCATTTGCTTTTTAACCGACAGGAACATATTTTAGGTAATCAAAATAAGAAACCTTAATAAGTAATCAGGTCATTGTATCAGACTAATTTGTGATAGAATTCGTGGTATTTAACAGGAATTACACCAGTCTTACACATATCACCAAGATCTTTCAATTTTTGCTTGTCGAGAGGCAATGGTGCTTGGTAAGCTACAATAATACTATCCAACCCTATTTCAAGCTCACTTAGTCGGCTCCTTGTTTGTTTCATGGAAGCACATTCAATAGATTCATATTCCTGTTCGAATCTGTACTTGTACTTTAATGTAAAGGGCTCTTCGCGTGATACATATACCTCACACATTCGGCTCCACATAACGGTTTGCCCTTTTGTACCTTTGCTCCAATTATTGAATAGCTTCAGACAAGCCTTAAAATTAAATACCGAGTCTTGGGAGACTTCTATAACTTCAAACGGTTTTTCTACTTTCGCCATACGCATAGCCATATACCATTGCTCAGGTGTGTATATATTGAAATTTTTCGTTCTTTTTTCAATTAGAGCATGCATGCTGTCACCTTCATTTTGTGTATGCCCAACTACAAGAAAACGATGTACTATTGATATGTTATATTTCCATTTATCAATAAAATACCATAAGCAACGTGCACTTAACATGGTGCAGGACATGGACCATATTATCCGCGAGTGCCCACTCACCAAGTACCAGGGCAACCCAGCCGACTTTTTCACCCTAGATAACAACGTAACCCAATGGATCCAGCAATTCGGTGTACTGCTCTAATTTGCATGCATTTTTTTTTTTTTTAAGAAAGAACGATTTTAATTTTTAATTTAGCCATACGAATAAATAAATAACTTAACATAATTACTCAAAATATTTGTCCACGTAGATGTATGCTTCGTCGTCTACTACTAAAACAAAGCGGAACACCGTCCGTACGCAGCGAGAGCTAGCGTCCATACTGAGTTACTGAGGCAACTGCTAGTTACACTGGACTAAACCCGCCCCACCACTATATCGGTGCCGCGTATAGTGGTGTAAGTGAGTTGCCTCAGTTTATGTCGTACCGATTAGATGAATGGTGTTAGATGCATTCATACACGCTATTTTTTTTCCGAAACTAATTGGAATATGCGTACGAAATTTTTGTGGTAGGTAAATATAGACATATTAATCACAAAAATGCAAAAAACTGAAAATCTCAAAATTGTCACTTGTATCAGTATACGTAGGAGGTGTCGATACGAGTATGTTAATAAAAATCGTAGTTTGTATTTAGTAAGTAAATGAATAAAATGTTAACCGTTTTTCAAACATTTCATACAAGTCATTACATTATCTTATTGCCGGGAACGCTGTCGCCATTCGTCATCAATGTCATCATCTTTCCTGCACGGTTATTACAAGATGGCACGCGAGCTATGTCGCCGCGAGATAGACAACCCATCTCTTTTCTAAGTGTTCTAATAAAAAAGAGACGGATAGTGTATATCGCCACGATACACTTCGCGCGCCGGCTTGTAATAACCCTGCTGGCCACCACACATCACTGAGAACACCACTCGGTAAAAGAGGAAAAACTACGTATGCTACGTGTAGATGAAAACCTTCTGGCCCCGTAGCATGGATGGCGTTATCACGCGATAAGTGATAGGATAAGCGCGTCGTCTCGTTCTATCGAACGGTGTCAGCCAGGGATGGATGCTCTATCCTGTCACTTATCGCGTGATAAGGCCATCCATGCTACGGGGCCTGTAGCTCTATTATACGTTTTATCGATACATATGCGTTTTCGAACGCGCTTGCGCTTAGTTCCAATGTGTATGGCAACGCGTAGTTCCTAATAGTTACCACCAGATGCGCCGTTCGCGTTGCCATGCAAATTGAAACAAAACGCGAACGCGTTTGAAAACGTATTGTATCGATAAAACTTATACTTGAGCCTTTTTTTTTATACCACTTCGTTGGCAAACAAGCTTACGGCCCACCTGATGGTAAGTGGTTACCGTAGTCTATGGACGCTTGCAACTCCAGGGATGTTACATGCGCGTTGCCAACCCTTTAAGAATTTATACACTCTTTTTTTGAAGACCCCATACTGCAGTCCCTTGGGAAAACCTCGGCAGTCCCACAACCGGAGCGTCCGAGGGAGGAAATTTCTCTGAAACCGTACGGTACGCGACCATTTAGGTTCCAGGGTTTGAGGATGAATGCCCTGCCGATGGAGAGCTCTCTATACCATAATAAAACGAGGAATGTTTGTGCGGCCCGTGTAATACGTATCCCCAGTACTGTCGTCCGCATAATAATGAATTCCATCAATGGACAGCATGTCATTGATATGCAGCAGAAACAGCGTTGGATACAGTACCGAGCCTTGTGGAACACCAGCGTTTATGTCCATGCTTTCGGAGCAACTGCCGTCGACAACGGTGCGTATGCATCTGCCGGGCAGACAGCTGGCAACCCATTCGCACAAACCCTCGGGAAGTCCGTAAGATGGCAACTTCGGTAGAAGACCTCGATGCCAGACCCGATCGAATGCCTTTGCTATGTCCAGGCTGACAGCCAGTGCCTCGCCTTGGCTCTCAATGGCTGACGCCCATCGGTGAGTGAGATACACTAGAAGGTCACCAGTCGAGCGACCGTAGCGGAATCCATATTGACGGTCACTGATCAAGTCGTGCTCTTCCAGGTATCTCAGGAGCTTTGTGTTGATAACACGCTCCATCACCTTAGAGAGAAGGGAGGTTTTAGCAATAGGCCTGTAATTCGATGGGTCTGATCTATCACCCTTTTTCGGTACAGGGTGCACCAGGGCGATCTTCCACGAAGACGGAACTTGCTTTTTGTGGTAGGAGAGTGCAAACAGGCGCGTTAGTACGGGACACAACTCGGGAGCACACCGCTTAAGCACCATTGCAGGTATGCCATCTGGTCCACTCGACTTGCGAACATTCAATGACAGCAGCTTCCGCCGGACATCTCTCTGCGTGATATTTATTTCCGGCATGGAGTATCCGCAGCTTGGGATAGTGAGTGGTACGTTGCTGTCATCAACGTTCAAAGTTGAGTTATTTCATCTGTTCATTGTTTTGAAGATAAGAAGGTGTTGCGTTTTTCCTTAGCAGGAAACTCGCAACAGTATTCCTAACTAAACGCTCTGAATGTCTCATTCTTATCTTGATTGCTGCACCACATAGATACTTATTTCAAATCTGCCCCTCTCTGATGTAGGCTGTGTATAATTACGTTTGCGTAATTCAAGTACGGAGCGGCGAGAGATAATTCTCGTTGCGTCAGTAAACCTGCTTCTTACCCGTAAATACTGACAATAATCTGTCAAAGGAAGTATAGTGTTTAGCCTCTCACAAACTGGCGTGGACTGCGGTGGCGGTGGCGGTCAATAGTAAACTTGACAATAACTGTCGCCAGTGTGGTTACGCAGGTCGATCACGTAACGCATTGTAAGCGCGTCAGGTCAATTTCAATGTCAATTTTTATATGGAAAATTGACAGTTAAATTGTACCGAGGCGCGTTCGGAACGTTACGTGATTAAGTACCCCTCTGCCGGATTTTATGATCGGCCGCCGACATATACCGCTCACAGAAACACTAGTTACCTAATTAGATTGAATATGTTGAACTTCAATATCGGTCGAACTACGGAATGATTTAAGTAAGTTTGCGAAGGGAAATGAAATGAGAAGGCCGCGTGGCACATCGAAGGACCGATATTGTTTTTGTTTGCTACGCTCTTCTGTTTACGTAAACAACGCTTTATTTGTATTATTTACCTTCTTGCTGTTTCATAGAAAATACGATACTTGTTTCGTTTACTAACAATGCCAGGAAAGGAGACTAGGAGATCCTAATGTAAAATGAGGTTGAAATGGGTCCCTGTAACTACATGAAATTCAGTGCATGGAGCTCTGCTTTTCCTCGAAATGCAATACATCAAACTTTATCATCATATTCATCATCCATGATCGTATTTTTTTATCATATTCATCATCAATGATACTTATTTGAGGAAAGACACACCATATAATATGATAAAAAAAAATTAAACAATAATAAGTAGCTGAACACCTTGATACCTTATCGCTTTCACCCTTTAGGCATCTTCGTATGGCAGTTTAAACATGATGTTAAACCGACACGGCGCAATGGTGTTCAGCGTTCAGTCCCTTGTGCGTTAGCCCGTCCGTACCGTTCTTTCTCTATGGCTAACAATTACTCTCTTAGTTTCACGTTATTTTCTTGCACTGAATGAATGCTGATTCTTAATAAAATTATTAAGACTAATAGAGTTTTTTAAGATTTAATGTGTCAGATGCATAAAATAAGATTAAACTATATAAGTAAATAAAATAACTCGTGCCCCGTACCTACATGTTCCCGTTCAATTCACGTAACGCATTGTGCGAACGTCGGGTAGGTCTACTACCCGACGTTCGCACAATGCGTTACGTGATCGACCTACACTGATCACGAAATTCCTAGGCATATCGTGAAACGCCGCCATTTCATGATACGCCACCATTTCATGATTTGGCTATAACGTTGACCAGGCATATCATGATGTGCCTGATAAAAAATACGGTAGATTGATTTACTGGCAAAACCGACTCAGTCTTCGAGGTAATTTTTTTTTTATAAAAGAGCGGAAAAACTTGTTGTCAAACGAATCATACCAATTTGATTCAGTTCACAATTTGACGATTCGTCATTGATAGTTTATAAACTAACGAAAAATAATGCGTTAAATTGTGAACGGTTTTGACAGTTCACAATTTTTCGAGTTTATAACATCGCGTGTAAGATTATAAACTGACGGTGTTCATACAGTAGCCGGTATCAATGTCAATGAATTTAGTGTCAAAAGAATTTAGGGATGGGATAGTTCACAAATTTGTAACCTTAAATATATTTTCTATTCCCCACACGCGTGTTACAAACACATAAGAGAGTTTGCTTTAGGCTCACGTAAGACTGGATGAGGCGTCCATAGGGACTATTTTCGTGTAACACTAAGGAAAATAGCAGGTATACGAAAATCAGGTTACCAAAGCGAAAGTGGAAGCAGTTTTCTTCTTCAAAGAATAACGTTCATTTATAGAAAGCCCACGTTGTGTATACAGCTTTTGAGGTTCATATTTCAGCAATTCACTGGGTATCTTCTTCATACGCGGATGGAATAACGCGTTAGTTACCAACAATAGGCAGTAGTACTACGTCCACTCCATTGTTAATCTGATTATCTGCGAAAGTCCACGTAATCAACGTTACGACATAACAGCATGATGAAACCTATTGTTTTATAAAAGGGATGTTGACACTGATAATAAAATCAACAGCCTTTTTTTATGAAACGTAAAAAACGCTCTGTTATGCTGTGTATAAATTTTGTATGGAACAAACTGTGACTTCACGATTATCTATGGTCAAACAGCGTTCATTTTTTGATCTTATGTATTAAAAAACCTTTTATAGTGATTGTAAGTTGAAGCGTCTTCTTAATCTATCGCCAACTTATTCCTTCATCTCGCTGATTATCATACTAAACATATTGGTAAAGTGAGAAGAGTTTTCCCCTTCAAAGGCGGTATATAAATATTTTATGTCTTTTATATAAGATTCAATGTCACTTAGCATGTGGAAAAGGTTTCTTACCTATACCTGTACTAAAGATATAGACAAAACTGTAAACACACAGAGAGCTGCCGACTCCTTGTGAATCCATACTGGCATACGTTTAAAAGCTGGTACCTATACATGACGGCCGGCTTAACCTAGTTGGTAGTGACCCTGCGTATAAAGCCCTGGGTCCGAATCCCGGTAAGGGTATTTATTTGTGTGCTGCAGCAATATTTGTTCCTGAGTCATGGATGTTTTCTATTTATTTTAGTATTTTTTTTATATATGTATATAAGCATGTTTATCGTCGTCTAGTGTACCCATAGTACAAGCTTTGCTTAGTTTTATGACTAGGTCGATTTGTGAATGATTGTCCGCAAAATATTTTTTCTCAAACATGCAACGAAATGTCGTCATTACGTGGGTTATATCAGGCTTCAAAGTATCACGTTTCGGGCGGATCAACTCGAGAGAACTGTAAAGGAATTTCATACGAAATTGAAGACCTAGGCCGGGAAGTATTTTTTTTTAATTATATTTCCACTATTTGCGGCACAGCATCACGGCATTAAGCCATGAAAATTAGTTTAATTTGAGGAGTATTTATTTATTTATTTCATTGCATGTTTGAGAAATGCACTATACATGCCTGGCCGTGAAAACGGCTTGCCGGGTGAGTAGGTATATAGACGGCCGACCGTAGGGAGGCCGGATAGTGATACGAAGCCGGGAAGCCCTTTTCACGGCCAGGCATTCTTTCCTGGCGTCTGCAGTAATGTACTATTATATTAATTCTATTTTTAAATAATACTGTAACTTGACGTGTTTGTTAACAGGCCCTCATTTTGGGGCCAGCGGAGCAAGATGGAGAAGAGGCTGGTGCTGGTGGCCGGAGTGACCAGCGTGCTGGCGGTGGCATTCCTCGTGGCCTTCGTGCTGGCCCTGTTGCTGCGCACCACGCCCTCCTCTGCCGGTGAGACCACTCACTCACCTCACACATATATATTACTTCAAACTAACTCAGCATCCCTGAATGGAATCAACTTGAATAAATCACTCCACAGCATCGCTCGCTACGCAAAAATGGACAGATATAAAGTTGCCATTTCACACAACGCCCGATGCAACGGAGAGCGCGCGGCACGGCACTTCATAGTGACATTCAATTAATGTTCCGCCTTCCGAATGACAGTTACCTATGATATTCTTTTAATCTGCTGAACGCGACGTGATCCGACTCGACGCCTAACTACTGTTGGGCGGTTTGTCAAAGTTAACGACTGAGCGGTTCTACGTGCAGAGCGGTGTTTACCTTCAATTTTAAACAGTGCTTTATGAGTTCAGACAAGAATGGTGATGCCACAATATAAAGATAATAAGAAAATCATGCACCAGTCTTTAGCTATTTAAGATCTGAAATACCTACTTAATTAATTAAAAATCTAGCTAGATCCTGGTTTATATACATTGTTACTCGTAGATAAATTATGTTATAAACCTCCAAATTCTTAGGCCGTGGTCCAGTTGACGCCGCATGCTGTGTAAATAGCGTTTAGTCCATACAATTTGACGATGGATGCCGCGTGCGGTGCGGCGGCGACCTGAGACCACGGCCTTAGAACTAGACTTACGAGTATGTCAACATTTATCAGCCTTTATGCGCGGTTACTGTTTGTGCCGCACCAGATGCAGATAGAATGCTTAATTAGAGAAATTTAAAAGTAGATATGAGTCACATAAAAAGTTACAGTCACAACTGCATTTTTTAGTTACTTTACTGATACTTTAGCGTAGTTCATTTGGCCACTCGAAATAACGGACAGCAAGACAATATTTATACAATGGAGATGTATGTTTAATAATATTTTCTTCTACTATTATTATCCTAGCTATAAAACTGAACTAGAATCATGACAATTAAACTTTGCATTCTAAACATGTTGAAACAGCTCAAACTTCGACTGCGAAAAGAACTGTGCCGCTAGCGTTGTCTTAACTTGAACTGTTCCAAATAAGCCACGAATAATTCACTTGCATGTATGTGGTTATATTATTTAACGATTTCTCGGCTTATATTGGATATGAATCGAAGCAATGTATTCCCCGCGGTAGTTCGTTGCGGAAATTTCCTCACATCCGGCATCGGCAAGGCCGGATGTGGCATCTCCAGGGCGCGCGGTCTGCCGCGGAGCCGCGCCCGCGACAGGTGGCTGAGTTCCCGCCAATCCTGCTTCATTTCCTTATCTCTCAAGTCGACTGACTTATTTGCCTATAGCTAGCTTATTGTTTGATTGCATGCTGGCTTTCACATATCGGCCCACGGGCCCATTTGAGGGCCATTCTCCGAGCGTTTGAACCGCTCGTTTCTAACGTCATTGTCGGCTCGAGATTATTTCAGCAGAGGTAAAACATACCGCGGAAAATTAAATCAGAAATGACTCAGCACCGGTATTGGCTTACGTCTTCATCAAAAGTGGACTCTGATATTCGTCTCTTTAATAGTATTTCTTGGAGACGACAATGACGAAAAATAAACGCCTTAAAAACGCTGAATATTCGCCCTTGAACTGTTCAGAGTACAATCTCTGTGGCGATACATTTAAATGCATAACTTTATAGTATCTAATTATATTAGTTACTAGCTTTTGCCCGCGACTTCGTCCGCGCGGAACTCGTTTATATCGTAACTTTCTCCCCCCTTTTCACCCCCTTAGGTGATGAATTTCCAGATAAAAACTATCTTTAGTAAGGACTCTTTGGGAAGGCCCCGGAATTCAAAGTATTTCTATACCAAATTTCATCTCAATCGGTTCAGCGGTTTAAGCATGAAAAGGTAACAGACAGACAGAGTTACTTTCGCATTTGTAATATTAGTATGGATTGTATGAAGGAAAGGGTATAGATGCATGTAGGCTTTTTTCAGTATTATTTTGCATATTTTCATATCACACGGCCGTAAGTACCTTTTCTACTAAACCGTAGGATTACATTAACTGACTTGTAATTTAAACATTTTATATTAAAAATAAAAATACTTCAACAAAATGTTACATCTAATAGTTTTCAAAATAGCCATAACAAAACGTCTTTTTTACCCCGTTTTAGAAAACATCTTCAAAACTAAGGCCGCCATAAGGTACCTTTACCTTTGGAACGTCACATACATATATTTACTTATGTAATGTTCATATTCCCCAGGACTCCCCATTACCGCTTTACCGTAAATGGGTTCAATCCAAATTTTCACCCCCTATTTCACCTCCTTAGAGGATGATTTTCGGGATAAAAACTATCCGTTGTCATTCTCCAGGACTCAAACTATCTCTATACCGAATTTCATCTAAATGGGCTACATCCAAATTTTCACCCCCATTTCACCCCCTTAGGGGATGATTTCTGGAATAGAAACTATTATATGTCCTTTTCCAGGACTCAAACTATCTTTCAACCAAATTTTATCAAAGTGTGTCACAAACAAATTTCCACCCCCAATTACACCCCCTTAGGGGATGATTTTCGGGATAAAAACTATCCTATGTCCTTCCTTAACTATCGTTATACCGTAAGTGGGTTCAATCCAAATGTTCATCCACCATTTCTCACCCCCTTAGGGGATGATTTCCTCCTTTTATGTGTTCCGGAATAAAAAATATTCTATGTTCTTTCCTAGGACTCTACCTCTCTCTATACAAATTTCATCTAAATGGGTTCTATCCAAATCTTCAACCCTCATTTCACCACCTCAGGAAATGATTTTTCGGGATAAAAACTATGCATTGTCCTTCCCTAGGACTCCTTCTATCTATTTACCAAATTTCATCTAAATGGGTTTTATCCAAATTTTCACCCCCTATTTTATCCCTGAGGGGATGACTTTCGGGATTAAAACAATCCGTTGTCATACTCCGGGACTCAAACTATCTTTATACCAAATTTCATCAAAATGGGTCACAACCAAATTTTCGCCCCCAATTACACCCCCTTATGGGATGATTTTCAGGAGTAAACTATCCTATGTCTTTCCCTAAGACTCCAACTCGCTATACCGTAAATGGGTTCCATCAAAATTTTCATACCCCATTTCACCCCCTCAGGAGATGATTTCTGGACTAAAAATTATTTTATGTCCTTCCCCAGGACTCTGAACTATCTCCATACCAAATTTCATCTAAATCGGTTCTATCCAAATTTTCACCCCTCATTTCACCCCCTCAGGAGATGATTTAGGATAAAAACTATGCATTGTCCTTCCCTGGGACTCCTTTTATCTCTATACCAAATTTTTACTAAATGGGATTTATCCACATTTACATCCCTATTTCATCCCCTTAGGGGATGATTTTCAGGATTCAAAGTATCCGTTGTCATTTTCCGGGACTCAAACTATATCTATACCAAATTTGTTCTAAACGGAGTCCATCCAAAATTTCACCCCCCATTTCACCCCCTCAGGGAATGATTTCCGGAATAAAAACTATCCAATGTCCTTCCCCATAACTTAAACTACCTCTAAACCAAATTTCATCAAAATGGGTTACATAAAATTTTTCACCCCCCCATTTTACCCCCTAAAGGGAAGATTTTCGGGATAAAACCTATCCTTTAACCTTCTCTGGGACTCAAACTAATTATATACGAAATTTCATCCAAATCGGTGCAGCGGTTTAAGTAGCTCCATACAAATTTCCACCGCCCATTTCATCCCCTTAGGGGTTGATTTCCAGGATAAAAACTACCCTAAGTCCTTCCCCAAGACTCAAACTATCTCTATACCAAATTTCATTTTAATCGGTTCAGCCGTTTTCACGTGATGCGCGGTCACATAAACAGACAAACAGATAAACAGATAAACAGATAAACAGATAAACAGACAAACAGACAAAAATTCTAAAAACTGTTGGAACGTGTTCTGTTATCGATTCTAAGTATCCCTAGCCAATTTTTTTTCGAATATCTTCCATGTACAGACTTTCGATCCTCTTCAGCTTTATTATATGTATAGATAGATAGATGTTGCAACGATGTACGAACATATTGAAAATCTAGTGTTCTTATTTCATTGATTACGTGCGTCTTTTTATTAGTTAAGAATGAAAATAGTTAGTTACCTACTTACATCGCCGTATCTAAGCGAAAAGAAGCTAGTACTTAGTGCTTAACCATTCCAAACGTTACTGTACTTAAATGAAAGATCCATTCCATTAACGACACATAAACATAACAATAAGAAGGATCCATTTAGTTCAAACGGACCAATTTTTTTATTGAACATGATGTTGATATCACATACCTATAATATTTACAAACAAAGTAACTATAATTATTTATTACTAACTACCTAGTATTTTTTTGGTCCACTTGATTAACCTGACAGACACATTGGTCTACTCGTAGCGTACGTACCTACACACGATTAAGAACGAAGTCAGACGTCACAATAGTGAGCGTACAAATTAATCATTATAATTGTCAATAATTAAATAATTAGTGACTTAATGGACAATACACGACACACGTGTAACAATAGTTACGTAACAACTCGAAGATACGTACGTACCTATGTAAAATGTTATGATGTGGATGTGACTGTTATGTGTACCTAAGTGTTAAACTAAAAGTATCTATAGACCGTGTTTAGTTCGACTATATATATGCCTAGTTGCCTACCTACATATATTACTAGTATAACTAGTACTAACTAATCGTTTAGATAACTGCTTTTTTAAATTATAGAGTGATATTCGCAATCGGTGAATTAAATAAGTAGGTATGCACATACCTACTGATTCCAAAAATGTGTTTGTTTCAAAATTAACATATACATTCTGATTTCACAGGTCTTCATGTTGCGTAATTTACGGGAACCAGCTAGTTAGGTATAAACAAAGAGTGTTAGAACTTATTTTTTGGCATTGGCATTTGTAATTAGCATATTTGAATTCAGCTCGTCGACAGTGAGGTAAACCTGACGGTAAATCAATCTACATAGAACATACCTACATACTTAAGTACTTGCTCCTGAAGTAGATTAACTAGACAAAGTCTATAACGCTAACATTAATGACTCTATTGACAAAGACATTTCAATTTCTCTGACTGATTAAATAGGGGGAGTCCGGGAAAGTTGAACCCCGTTTTGCTTAAAAACACAAACTTGTTTATGTATCAGTGGCGGTGCGCCCATACAAGTCGATTCCCACAGACTTGCCTAAATATTTATTTTTAGGCAAGCCTATAGTTTTATGCTCTTAACTCTTTCATAACTTTTTTGTTCCGGGTTGCCCATCGAAAATTTTCACGCGCCGCCACTGTTATGTATTACATAACATTTAAGGCAGTACTATGAAATATGTAGGTATTATCTCAGAGTATTTAGGTAAGATAAACATTTAGACTCTAATACGTAAAATAATTGCGGCTGAAGTCTCTCCAACTCATTGAAAGATTGACCGGGGACGAGAGACCTAGCCATGTCAGACAGTAATGATGTTAAAAAGAGTTATTTAGCTCAAATGATCCAATTAAGTAATCATTAAATCAGTTCAAACGAATATCCGTATTTGTCCCGCATAGTCTCTTCATTCATCTTAGGTATATTATCTAAAAAAAAAATTGTATTAATGATATACCGATACCTGCAGACTCAAAGGGCGTAGCAGCCTGTTGTTGTAATGGCTGTTACGCCATTTGAGTCTGCAGGTATCGATATGCCCATTGCGTCCTCTTTCTCGACTATGGTTGGAATCTCAGATCATATGATCTGAGGTTGGAATTTATTTATTAATTTAAGCCCATTAAGCAAGCTATAAAACCATTGTGTTGTGCTGTGATATTAATGGTAGGTTATATTAGTTTGGATGTTACTATAAAGTGTAGGGAGGAAACAATTTATAGTACCATCCAAACTACTAAGTATTTAAATTAACTCTGTCTGTCTGTTACCTTTATCACGCTTAAACCGCTACACCAATTAAGATGAGATTTGGTATGGACATAGTTTGAATCCCGGGGAAGGATATAGGATAGTTTTTATCCCGGATATCATCACCTAAGGGGGTAATCAGTAATCAGTAATCAGTATCTTTATTGCTTTCATAGGTAAATACAAGATGGTACATTATATATGTTCAGCTATGAAACCCTGTAGGGCACTACAATATTAAATAACTAAAACTAAAATGTATTAATTTGCAACAGCTTAAGGTGCTTATCTCTTAATTGTTAAACTTATACAAAACGGTGAGCATGCAAAGATAATCTTATGCTAAGTATTACAAATATTTATTAATCTAGCTATAGCTATACCTATACTATTATATCAGTAATTAACTTTCAAAAAATTCTTGCAGTGAGTAAAACAGTTTTTAATTAGAAATTTAGTGACTTTTTTAATAAATAATTTATTGTTCTCCTCGTCCCTTATAATCTTTGGAAGTTTATTGTACACCTTGATACACATTACGTGGGGACTAGAGGCGTGCATTTTTAATTTAGATGCTGGAATTGGAATCTTATCTCGGGGACGTAGGTTTGAGGTAGTCGGTCTCTGTTGGTCTAGAAATAATGTGTTATGCTTTCTTAAAAACTTACATAGCTCTAGTATGTATAAAGAGGTCAAGGTCATGATAGTGAGTTTAGGAAAATGTGGTCTGCAACTATCTGTTTGGTATATATTGACTAAGATCCTTATACATTTCTTTTGCAACACAAAGAGATCGTTCACATTTGTACTGTTGCCCCACATGATAATTCCATACCGTAGCCGGGAATGGGCAAATGCGTGATAGGCACTTAGTGCTGTATTGAGATTGGTATGTTTTTTAATTTCCATTAGGGCATAGGTAAAGCTTGATAGTTTTGAAGCAATTTTTTGGATGTGGGATTTCCAGTTCATGTTTGTGTCAATTTGGAGTCCAAGAAGATTCGTTGAGTCGATGCATTCTAATGTTTGATTAATGTAGGTAAAATTTGTGTTTAAGTTGTTTTTTTGGTGTGGTTTATACTGCATAATTTTTGTCTTATCTAAATTCAATTCAAGGTTGTGAAGATGTAGCCAATCGACAACTTTGGATAGAATATTGTGTAAAAGGGAATTTAGGTTATTATTACGAGTAGAATAAGGAAAGACTATTGAAATATCGTCTGCGAAAAGGACACAAGTGTGGTCTAATATTTTGGGAAGCTGATTTATATAAATTAAAAATAAGAGGCAACCGAGATTACTTCCTTGTGGTATTGATCCTGATAGTATCCTACTTTCTGATTTTACGTTTTCTATTACCTTAGTTTGAGAATTATGATATTCTACTTGGACAAACTGTTTTCGATTTGATAGATAAGATTGGAACCATCTATTATGAGCAATACCCCTCACGCCAATGTTGTAAAGCTTGTCTAATAAAATGTTATAGGATACTTTGTCGTAGGCTTTGCTCATGTCTAGTAATACTCCGATGGCATAGTTTTTATCATTAATGATGTTATATATTTCTTGAGCATATTTATAGAGAGCTAGTATCGTTGATCTATTTTTACGAAATCCATATTGATTCTCACATAAAATGTTAGAATCAATATGGATGAAATGGGGGCGAAAGTTTGTATGTAAGTTTGTGTTGGTTTGTATATAAACGAGTTCCGGGCGGAAGCTACTTAGTAATATATTTTTCCAACCGGACCGCACTAGGTTCCTTACACCCGTTTGGGTCAAGCCTCCAATTGCCCTCTTTACATTAGTACTTAATACTTATCAGTTAATTGTAAACTTTTACGACGGTCCGAAAATTCACATTTCAAATTAAATAGTTAGTCACTAAAATGAGGTATAAAAACGCCTCGAGTAAGAATGGTACCGCATTGAAGAAATGATAATAAAAAAAAGAATACCATAAATTTTCACTTTCGAACTCTAGAAACTATACTTTTCTGTCCAGTTGAAAATCATAGGAGCAAAGCGAGTAGGAAAGCGGACTCTGGTAAAAGCCGGGATACGGTAAATGGGAAAAGTAAAAAACTGTACCTACCTACTAAGGGCGGCCGATGTCCTATAGTCACATGTAAAATGGGTCAAACATCTGTAAACGGCACTGGCAGTGCAAAATTTACATTGACTCTAGCTGAGACAACTCCCCTTCGAAGCACAGAGTCAAAACAATAAGTAGCCTATGGTCATCCTTAGCTCTTAAGGCGACGGGTAACGCAAGGCATTCTCCATACAAACGTTGTGCAAGTTTTTTTTCGTCGCTATTGGCACTACAGCATATTCGTTTTTTTGCTTTTTCATATTTAATTTACGCAGGGCGTGATGTTAAAATTTTGTTAGATTTAATAATAATAATATATATATAGAAAAAAAATACTTCAGTAAATAGCTAACAAAAAAAACCGGCCAAGTGCGAGTTGGACTCGCGCACGAAGGGTTCGTACCATTATCTATAAAAACGGCAAAAATATCACGTTTGTTGTATGGGAGCCCCCCTTAAAAAATATTTTATTTTGTTTTTAGTATTTGTTGTTATAGCGGCAATATAAATACATAATCTGTGAAAAATCAACTCTCTAGCTATCACGGTTCTTGAGATACAGCCTGGTGACAGACAGACGGACGGACAGCGAAGTCTTAGTAATAGGGTCCCGTTTTACTCTTTGAGTACGGAACCCTAAAATAAGTGTAATGACTAAAACTTTAATTTATAGCGCAAACACAAATGAAGAAAAACTTGTACAACATTTGTAGGTATGGAGAAGGCTTGCCCTACCACATGTATACCAAATTTAAGAGAAATTGTTTCAGTAGTTTAGGTTTGATAAAGTAACAGACGGACAGACCAGATTTATAATATTTATATATTTGTATGTAAATTCGCGGTGATTCATGTCTCCTATCTGGGCAAGTCACTCGAACTCACCCTATATACCCGCGGATATAATATCAAAGTACGAGTAATAGGTACGTGTCTATCTCTACCAGAATATCAGAGTAGGCAAAAAATCACCATAAACTCGTTGTGAAAGCTTTTAAAGCAAAAATGTTTATATTGTTTTGTGTGTAGGTATATACAGGGTGGGCCCTGTAACTGGAGCAAAAAATTAAACGGTAGATTATTAAGCTTGTGAACAATTATTTCGAAGTGGTTTTATGCGAAAAAAAAATATTTTTTTTGAAAAAAAAAATTCTTTAAAATAAGTTTACTTGTATTTTTTTACTCTTCTGGAGTGCTATGAGTAACTTTTTATTTTAAAAACACAAAAAAAAAGAAAAAAAAAATGAAAAAATCACAAAACTATCTGTTGAACACAAAAATGCAAAAACTATTATGACTCATTACATGATGTTACCTCAAAATCTGCATTGACTGCCGTGATATGATCTCTTGGTGCCAAGATACATTACTTGGAGGTCATAACTTTAGATCAAAATTTCTCCGTAACCAAAAATTTTGAAAGTGAATGATACACAAGGGGTTACTGCAAATGCTCTAAGGAAGCCTCCTTTTGAATATTTGCTCGTGTTACAGGGCCCACCCTGTATATATATAATATACTATACTATACTAAGAGGCTGAAAAGACCTAATTTGTTGAAATTTATATAATTTAAGCAGTTTTTTTAAGAAAAATTAGTTAATATTGGTCATATTTCCAAGACCGTAGACGGCCTCGAAACATAATTGGACGAAATCGGCTCGACAGAAAATAATTGCAAAGATTGGTCTTAAAATCTTCTCAAACTTTTTTGACGTATGGGACTGCAATTAAATACATGAACTCCACATATTCATATACCTAAACCGCTAACGAGCCATATTTCACAAATAATCCACAGTTTTTTTTATTTCAATATTAATTAATTATTTTCTTCTAAAACCTGGCCGCCCAAGTAACACTCGCTCTCGTTTACTCCGATACAAGAGTGCGCGTTTTTGCTGTTGACAGCGCCTTAAAGTCAGATGTAACGTTAAAATCGCATATAAAACATTTTCCTGTGCAATACGCTTGGTGGATAATATTTGCGTTATATCACGAGATAAACGTGATTGAAGTGCGCGTAGGTAGGTAACGTAAGTAATAAAATAAGTGGAAATCATCACGTTGCTGGCAGCAGGCGTCGAGGTGGAAGCGAATACGGAAGCTTGCCATGGCGCAGACGTGATTGAAATTCGCACATCGATGCGCGAGATTCGCCTCGCGGAGCCTTCAAACCTTATATCCTAACATATAATTTGTGTCAAGGAAAAACGAAATGGTAAGAGGGGAAAACACAATGAGGGTCGGCAAAGCGCTTGTGATTCTTATGGAGCCGCAAGCGTTTATAGGTTTGAAAATAAGACTACCTCATCCTTAATGCATCGTACAGTAAGGGAAATGTAACACCGTAGAATCCTATCGTAATAAGGTGACATATCACTGGAGTTTGAGGGACGGCGGCCTGTCAATTGCGACAGGGTTCTACGGTGGTACGTGAATACATTTCCCTTACTGTACCTACATATATGCACGTATGGTATGACTACCTAATAAAAGGGTCTTGAGCGTAATATTTACTTAGGTAACATGCAAGAAATGATTGGTTAGGTGGCCATTATGATTGTTTGCCGCCGTCGTAGTATAAAAGATGTACGGCAAAATTGGACCGCTTAAGATACTTGGACATTCAATAATTGGTTTTCACACTCACCATATATTGGAATATAATGAAACGTCCCTCGCTCTGTTAAAAATATATACCTACACATTACATAAATAGGTACTTCGAACAATGGCAATATCTCCTCACGCTTGACAACAGATCAATTTGGTTCGATTCATTATTAGCACACTCTTGAGAAACAGCGGCTAAACTTCAACAATGGTTTAATAAGATTGTATATATAATGAAAGTGTATGACAATTTGAAATGTAATCACTGACCAGTAGAGCGCATGATTTGCTTGTGGAACAATAAAAGCCTCTAAAACCGTTCGCGAGCCGGCTATTATTTACTTATAAATATTATTGCTGCCACTCACTCACGCACCTGCAGTTGAGACACCCGGCCCACTAAATGCAGCAACTTTGCAATATCGACATTTCGTAGGTATAGCTCTCTTATAAGCTAATTTATTATGTAGTAACCAACAATATTGTCAGTACAAAAATATAAACAAAATGACTACCTATACAGATATTTCTTGGCGTTTGTTAAAACGTTGTTGACTATAATGATATTGAAAATAATTTATTGCATGTTAAATATTACGCTCAAGACCCTTTTATATTATCTTAGATAGTCGATAGTAAAGAAAAACCGGCCAAGTGCGAGGGTTCCGTTTATCTTTAAAAATATTTATTTTATTCTGTTTTTAGTATTTGTTGTTATAGCGGCAACAGAAATACATCATCTGTGAAATTTTCAACTGTCTAACTATCACGGTTAGTGAGATACAACCTGGTGACATGTGGACAGACAGACAGACGGACAGCGGAGTCTTAGTAATAGCGGGACCCTACTCTTTGAGTACGGACCCCTAAAAATCATGTAAGTAGGAATCTACACGAGAGCAATTAATAACATAGGTGGCACTTATCCTACCGTTTGTTAAACGGACGGGGGCCCGATTTTTGACTTTCGAGCGCTCGAAAATTAAATAAAAGTAAATACTATTATAGTCTCAAAATTGCAGGCACTTACTTTCTAACGATAGAATTGAATACGAGTGCTAAATACCACTCGTTCTTAAATTTTCTATCGCTATTTCAAAATAGCATTTCATAATTTTGGACAGTTTTCGAATGAAAAAGTCGAGCGCTCGAAAACTGACAAAAATGATGAAATACTATTTTGAAATAGCGATAGACAACTGAAAAACGAGTGGTATTGACCACTAGTATTCAATTCAATCGGTAGAAAGTAAGTGCTTGCAATTTTGACACTACAATCGTATATACTTTTATTTAATTTTCGAGCGCTCGAAAGTCAAAAATCGGTCCACTGGTAGGTTGTTTCTTATTTTATCGAAAACTTTTATTTCGCGGGCACACTCGACGTTGGCTTAGTACCCCAATTTTTTAAAATGTGTTTTATAAGTTTCGGGGTCAATCCCTCCCCTTCTCCTTTTTTAAAGTTGGTTTTAAAAGGAAAACCTTCAACGTTTATTTTTTTTGTAGGAAGGTAAATACTATTAAGGTTGTCCAGCGTATTGCGGACACTAACAACGATTTCCTCGAGATAACCTCAAGGAGTCACATCACTCGCGCGCATCGTAAGAAATATGTAAAATAAGGCTAGGCATTATCGATGGTCGATGTCAATGATAATTGGTTTTTAAAAGCATCGTACATTAGTACTCACGTTACATCTTCTTGTTTGTACTGAAGTATTAAAAGAACACAAATTAGGAATTGAATAATTATTAGTATTATTACTATCCAACATCCAACTAATAAAAAGTTAAGAACTTACATTAACTGAACTTAATGGATACTTAGCTATTCATTATTGTCTCGTGACAAGTGTAGGTAATTAAATTACCTTGTCATTTACTTAATGTCTTAAATTACTATTTATTCGACTGCGGCAGAAGGAGGGTTAAGATATTAAACGTTCCTTTTAGTCGCGACTGGGTGGGTTGTGTCAAATGATAATCAAAAAAACTTTTATTATCATTTGTTTCTAAAAGTGTGGTTGTGTTTACGCGGGTAGCGCATTAATTGACGGCACAGCGGCACATTGTGTACACTTTTTAACATAATAAAGGGTGTCCCAATAGTCACTGACATTTTGAATCGGGCACTACTTTTGTTGTGACAAGCGTATAGTAATAAATCTTTGACAGATGTCAACAGCAAGACTGGTCTAAACCAGAGATAGAGAAATTCACGGTCGAGCAAAGCGTACAAATAGTTAAAATTCACTACCAAAATAAGTTGTCGATATCGCGACATGCTGACCAAATCCTTTCGGCTTGCAATTGCTGGTATGGATCTTGGCAACATGTGGTTTCAATCGGACGGCGCCACTTGGCAAGTTGCCACACACCCAACGACTGCAGGTATTGCGAACGAAATTCAAAGGGAAGGTCAATGACAATAAACCCCAAACGGTTCCGGAGCTCAAACAGGAAATCAAACTGGCCATTGCAGCAATGGGGAATAGATGAAAATTTTACAAGTGCCTGAATTTTTTTTGGTGGTTCGAATAACGTTCCTTAGCACCAAAAAAATTTTCAGACTTTTCAGTTGCGTCAATTATTTTTGAAAAATATAAACAGTTTCCTCTCATACGTTTTGGGTTTAGGACGGCGAATGACACACTTTCCTTGATCCGTCTCACATTACAAAAAATATTTTAAATATCTGACCCTGGCAATGACAAATATATAGCTGCTGCAGCTGTCGATATAATTGCCAGTGTCAGTTTACCACGGATTTTTAAGATATTTTTTTGTAATATGAGACGGATCAAAGAAAGTGTCTCATTCGCCGTCCTAAACCCAAAACGTAAGTGAGGAAACTGTTTATATTTATCAAAAATAATTGACGCAGCTGAAAAGTCTGCAAATTTTTCTGGTGCTAAGGAAGGTTATTCCTATCACCGAAAACATAATCAGGCACTTCTAAAATGTTCATCCATTCCCAATTGAGCCACAATTAAATATGCCAGAATGTCATCGAAAGTTTCATGAAAAGGGCTCGCGTGTGCAAGGCAGGTGGAGGCGCCCATTTGAGCGATATCATCTTCCATAAATAACCTCCATGCCTCTACTTTATAATTCAATAAAAGCTCACAGATTTTCAACAAAACAACGTGATTTCTAAAAAAAATTAAATATCCGTGACTATTGGGACATCCAAACCTATAGTTTGAAACTTCAGTTTGAAACTACACCTTTATAATTAAGATATGTTACTTAGAACACGTTACATTGCTAGCAAAAATTCAAAATATTTTTTTTGTGCCCTATGCCTCATGTAGATTATAGATACCGTTTTCGGGTGGCCAAATATTAATAACAAAGCATCGGTGTTGTAGTACCTACTTAACTAGCGTGCTCTAGTGGTAAATTGATTGTATGCAGATGGCAGTCAGACACTTAGGTAATTTATAATAATTTATCAATCATTAAACGATATGATACAGAAGATCATTTTTTACAAAAGTATTTGTCTTAACTATCATCTTATGTTATGTGCCGTATAACATTGCAAATATTTTGGCTTCAGATTCATTGTTAAATCAGCATATTTTTCAATTCAAAATTAACAATTGATTCCTAACTACTTCAATCATTGTTTCGACTACCCGTTTGTCTTTGTCTCTCAGTTCCATCTTGCACTCTCATCACACATTCACATGTCATATATATATCTGCATTTTAGACATGCCACACACTAGTGAACTGAGATTTTCTGAATCCATGCCGCCTGGCGCCGTATCCAAAGGGCCTGACGAGAAGATCTGCAGCCAACCGGGGTGCGTCCACACAGGTAAGATTTGTTGTCATTCTCTCATACGTACTATGTCTATTTGTAAATCTCTTGTTGAGTTGCATTACGTTTCTTCACCAAACGGACGCTGCGGAATACCAGGGGACCGATTTTTGACTTTCGAGCGCTCGAAAATTAAATAAAAGTAAATACGATTCTAGTGTCAAAATTGCTGGCATTTACTTCCTACCGATTGAATTAAATACGAGTGGTGGATACCACTCGTTTTTAAATTTTCTATGTCTATTTCAAAATAGAATTACATCATTTATGACCGTTTTCGAGTGAAAGACTCGAGCGCCTGAAAGTCAAAAATCGGTCCCCAGCGCTGCCGGGTCCATTTGGTGACACGGCCAAGGCCATATTTTTTTGCCTTTTATAGGTGTATTCATTAATTTCTGTCAAGAATAAAAGATTTGAAAATGAATTTGAAAAATTTGTTCAGCCTCCGTAATAGGTATTTCTTCTTACTTAACTTTTCAAACTATCAATATACTTTCAGAATAATGAGTTAGCTAGATACATGTCGTATAACTGACTTGACTGACAGTAAAGTTAACACTCGCAGCATAAATACTGATACTGCACCGATATTGCACCGCCAAGTGGCATAACGCGTCGGGCGCCTTATAATGGATTAAACGATCTGTACCTACCTAACCTCGATGGTCGGCAACACAAAATGCTATTATAAAAGAAATCCTGTAAATGAAACACCATCCAGAACCTTCTTGGAAATCGGTTAAACGTACATACTTACATACTTTATAACACTCCACAAATGTAAATATTGAATTTGGTAGAGCTTTCGATATTGAGTTATTGTTTACTCCATGACCAAAGCCAACGACGATTGAATTGAACTATTGCTGATGTTTTTCCCTTGTGAGGACAAAAGTTAAGGCAGCTCATTCCTCTAATTGTTTAAATACGGACGGACCCTCAACTATTGCAGATGACAAGCTTTATTCATTGAGAAGCAATTTCCTTTTTATTATAAGAATTCTTCAATTTTACACACTTTCATTAACCATGCCTAAATTAAGCCAACTGGGCAAACCCTCTGAGAAATCGAAATAGCTGAAGAAGTGCGTTAAGATATTAACTAAGTGTAAGTTTTACATACTTCGAGAAAAAAAATGTTTTATGTGTGTCATAAAAATATACAGCGCAATGTTTGTCTCTAGAACAATACAACATACGTTACGGAAATCTATGTTACAGTAATATCAAATGCCAATCAACTCTCTGAATGAATAAGGTTTGCTATTTTAAATAGTATCAGTTATCTTCCAAGTTGTATTCGTTCCATTCTGTTGAGATTATGTTGTAGTAATAGTGTTATTAAATGTATGTAAGAAAATTATGAAAATAAATAATTAGTTACACATTAAAATACCTTTACAAGTTTGTAACAAATGCATTGTTATATACAGCTTCAAAATTGCTGCTGAACATGGATGAAAAAGTGGACCCGTGCGATGACTTCTACCAGTTCTCTTGTGGGTCATTCCTGAAGAGCACGCGCATCCCCGACGACAAGACCTCCGTCAACACGTTCTCCATCATCACCGACCAGCTGCAGGAGCAGATCCGGGCGCTGCTTGACGAACCCGTCGTGCCGCACGAGCCCCGTCCCTTCGTGCTCGCCAAGACCCTATACCAGGCCTGCATGAACAGAAGTAAGTCACCTGCTACTTGCCTCTACAGAGCACGCGCCTCCCCGACGACAATACCTCCGTGAACACGTTCTCCATCATCACCGACCAGCTGCAGGAGCAGATCCGCGCGCTGCTCGACTAACCCGTCGTGCTGCACTAGCCCCGTCCCTTCATGCTCTCCAAGACCCTGTTCCAGGCACAGGCCTGTTCATGCAGATGAACAGAAGTAAGTCACCCACCACCCGACGTTGCACCGCACCGATGTGACGCAGCAAGGAATACTATTAGAAACGTAACAGATAGCGAGATAGCCATTTCTCACAGCGGAGTGTTGAGAATCATCACTATTATGGCGACAAGATCTTCGGTTCCCTTGCCAGTAGATTACTGCAACCATTAAAACCAATTACAGGCACCCTTGGGGTTATAAATATGCTGCTTTCATACCGGTACTTAAATATGTTACGATTAACCGTACGACCCGTCGTTTTCCCTTATATTTTCTAATGACGTTACCTAGATAGGTGTTTGACGACTTTTACGACATTCGGCGACGTTGATTTTAATTTAAAACACAATATTACTTTCAAATATAATTAGGTAATCAGATGACGAATATAATTGTAGTCATTATAATTGTCTCATCAAAATTTCAATCAATTTCAGTAGTACCTACTATTATTAAATGACCATGATACTATTTAGATAAAAAGATCTTTTAAGATTAGTGAACATCAAATACCAGCTGATGGCTTACAGTTACAAGAGTGACTTAAGTGAAGAATTATGGAACATAATAAGCATTAAATTTTCTAGCGAAGATCAGCGAAAACTAATAAGTAAGTATTGTATTTTTCATACGTACCTACTTACATGCAAGTTTTACATGATGTTATATCTAACAACAATACACGAGTAGTTACAAACGAGTGTGTTGTTTTAACCGGCGCGGTGAGGTATCACGCGCGGGATAGTTGCGAAAACACATTTAACAATGTATTAAACTTTTAATCGCATTAGCATGGTGCTCGCGCCTCCGCGACACGAGCCATGTTGTTCCGAACTGCTAGTTTGACCTACATATTGTTGCCACTTGCCATGTTTCGCTTGCCTGCAATTTAATAAGAGAATACCATTAGAAACTTATGAACTGTTTAAACTGTGCTCGCAAATACGTCTACCTATATCCTATTTAGTCGAGCCACTTACCTAACTTGGTTGCTCCTATTATTCGACATTGTTGCTAAATTCTGCTTAAGTTTGTTCCATAATTGTGAGTGAAAGCGAAAATAAAATGTTGCTCTGCTTCCGCTATTTTGCACAACCGATCGAGTGACGTAAAAGTGATGGATGGACAAACACTGGAGCGGATACGTTTCTGTACCCTCTCTTCATTACAAGAAAACTCATTTTACGTCAGCCTCGTCATCCATCACCTACTAGCTTTTATCATCTGGTGTGTAGTGTCAACCTAGGCCCAATGCCTTGTCCGCAGTTCCGGAACGGGATTTTGATTTAAGTAGGTGTGTCTATTGACATCATTTGTGAAGCGTTTTGCTCCCTTCTTACGTTATGGTTAGCGCATAGCCATGCGTGTGAGGTGAGCTCGACGCGTCGATGATGAAATATTCAAATATAATTTTTATGGTTAATGAAGGTCCGTTTTTGCATTTCCCTTGTAACGGGATTTTTGTCTTATGTTCATTTTCCAAGCTTCCTACGCCAAGGTGGAATTTTACAAATGTCCGTTCTAGGACGTGATAGGCATTGTGCCATTTGCGCTATATTCCACTTATTTTATTTATTAATTCGTATGGCATGGTACAGTACGTTACAAATTCCACTTGTTAAAAGCAAAGCTTCATCGTTCAGAAATTAAATCTGTTCCTTAGAACGTCGTATTAGGTAGGTACAAATACCAACTTCCCGATTCCCAGTGAGTATCTACGTACTTTTGTTCGTGATTATGAATTATTTTCCGTAGTAGACACATATTTTAGTAATAGACGGAAAGGGGTATATTATAGCCGTAGGCAAACCGAGGCTAATTTAGCTCACCTTTCCCTTAAGAGCTGTAGTTGTAAAAGGTAATCAATTGACATTAAATAGGCAAGCCGCTGGTGGGAACCGAGTTATAAGGACGCCACTTTACTACTCATCATCATCATCATCATATCAGCCGAAAGACGTCCACTGCTGGACATAGGCCTCCCCCAATCTGTGCCAAAATCTACTGGTATGTCATTATTACCTACATAAGTACTGTTTAGTATGAAGGCCGTTAAGTCTATTTAGACGCCTTTTTATGTCTTTTTTATTTAGCAACTCAAAAAGCTTTTACAATGCACTTGCTCTGAATGTTCCCCTTTATATGGTTCAACATAAACACGGGATGTGGTGTATGCCAGCACGAGCAGCGCCGGGCGGAACCTGCCCGTGCGGAATGGATTTCAGTACAATATTCCCGCACACTATGCGGGAATGAGATTTCGTGAGTTCGTGACAATTAAAATTTCACTTTTTATGCATATTTTTTTTATTTCCTCGCATGATGCATTGTAAAATGTTGTATGATACATCGTGCGGATAGGTCTCCCTGACGGTCGTGTTTTTGGTCATCGCCACTCGTTGGGAATTACCTACTTTCCGCACTTGTATCATAAATAACTATTTCGGTGTGTATAGCACGATGAAATAAATAGGGTGAAACGGTCAACTCTATAAATACTTAAATATTAAATATGCAGAGTAAAACCCCAAGGTGTTTACGTAATTTGATGTAAGGTACTATCTATGATTATTTATAAATTTAAATATTCATTATTAATACATAATTAATGTTTTTGGTTACATAACAACCTAAAATTACGTACCTAAACGCATTGGATGCGCTATCACTGTTCAGTTAAGTATTGGTTTTTCCTTATCCTCTTTTGACTGGTAGAGATTTGGAGACGTAGGTATACTCATATATGTATCAATAGACGTGTCTTGACATTACGCTATTTCTTCCTGTTATAAAAGTTACTACGTATATACCTATCTAGTGCGTGTGTGTGTAGCCTTAAATATTAACTTTTTCGAAATTCTACTTTTGACTTCTAGACGAAAGTTTGGTTAAGTGAACCTCTTAATATTTTGGATAATTTCGCAAATGAGACAAGTAAAAAAATGAAGTTGCTTGGGTACTAACCGAGAATACTCGTACTAGTATAGACGTACTCGTAGAGAGGCTAATGCTTAGCAGTGGGCGATTGCAGGCTGATAATGATGACGATGAAGATGTATGGAGGTGAGTTGTAACCTGTTGGTGACGTTGCAGGTTCCATCGAGGCGCGCGGCACGAGCCCGCTCCTGGAGATGCTGCGCCGCCTCGGAGGCTGGCCGGTGCTCGACGGAACTTCCTGGAACGAAAACGACTTCTCTTGGGAAAAGTCCGTCTACAAGTTCCGTGCTGCGGGATATTCCGTCGACTACTTCTTTGACTTCTCCATCGGAGTCGACGTCAAGAACTCCACTAAGAGAATCATCGATGTAAGATTACCTATTAGGTTGTTTCGATATCGTACATAATAATCACAAATGCTTTAAGGAAACCCGGTCGGCCGACCACATTTTCTTCTTTCTATACTTAAATATGTTTATCTTATAAGTTGCTTATTGCGAATGCATATATGCCGCGCGACTACCCTTGTTATTGCGAATGAACGACAATATCACGTCAGGAAGCATAATTTGTTGTCAGGAAGTCATGAAGTAATGTTTCTTTAAAGCGGCCTAAACAGACAAGGGAAATAATAACATTGAGCGCGGATGTTTATCAACAGTTGGACCAAGCGTCACTGGGGCTGAGCCGCGAGTACCTGAACCGCGGGATGAGCGACAAGCTGGTGCAGGCCTACTACGAGTACATGGTGGACATAGCGGTGCTGCTCGGCGCCGACCGCAGCCGCGCGCGCTCTGAACTCAACGAGTCCTTGCAGTTCGAAATGAAACTCGCTAATGTAAGCATGAGCCCCTAGGATCTACATACGACGGCTTTATGATTCACCGACCGATTGTTTTACGAGCCTCCGTTATGGAGGTTGCCAAAAAACAAACATTTACGTCGTGCTAAAAATTGAAGATCCGTAGAAGATAAAATTTTACCATTACGATCAGTCCAAGGTCCACTCTTAAATATGTGACCCAATTCTGTTACAACAATGTGAATTGATTCGCATCTTTAATTCTCAGCTCTTTGATTACTCAGGGTGTGGAACCAAAAAAATTACGCCACCCAATAGGTACAGTCGACGCCAAAAATATGTTTACAGTTTTCGCCTTATTACAATCGAATAAGGTGCAAAAGTGTAAACATATTTTTGGCGTCGACTGTACTTAGTTGAACGTTTTGTCGAAAATTTTAAATAAAAAAATCCCGATAGTTACATTTTATATTATATTACGGATATTTTTTTCCTAACGCGTCATCCCTTTGCCGAGGCTGGTATTTAAACTCCCAGACAGTTCCCATTCCCACACACACACGGCTATGAGCGGTTGTCGCGTCGATGTCTCGCGCCAATTTCACCGTTTGTATGGAGATCTACTTTAAAGTAAGGAAAGCGCTCTCAAATTAAGCTCTAAATTACGTATAACATTTTATAAAATATCTACATGCATTCTTTTGCGTGATATAGATTAATGCCTTTAATGGATTATCTTATCATGACTAATTGCATATTTATTGTTCCTAACTAATGGTTCCAACTTTGTGTACCTGAAGCAATAGATGAACGGGGTTCATCTACTGGGCAAGGCCCTGTATAGTTTTTTTCAAATGCTGATATAAATTCTTATTGAAAAGGTAACTTACCCGTTAATTTTTGAACCAAAACTTGAACTTTTGAGCGTAACTATCACAACACGGTTGTTTTGGGATTTGGTTAACTATGAAAAGCACCATAATTCAACAAAGAACCTGTGCCCTGAAGATGAACGAATAAGATTAGTTCGTTCAACTTATGGCTTCGATTCCAATAAGTAAACGCTCTGTTGATTTTAGTTCGTTTACTCATTTTGCTATCGTGCCCAATACATGAACGAACAAAATTTATTCGTTCAAGTTTTAAGCAGGGGTTAGTACAATGAACATCTTAATAACAAAGATACGATAACATGAAATCTGACTTAGGTATACTCGTATGTATACAACCCAACAATTAATCTATTTCATTCCAATGATACATTAATGACAATAGTTTATTAATATAATGTGTAAAAAACAATATCTTATAATTGTATCCATATGTTAAGGGTAGGTACTAGGTACATTTGAATTGTTTTATTTTGTGTTTAGTAGGTACTAGTATCAATATTTTGACTAGTATAAACGGTTATAACAATGATTATATAATTACTAGACAAAAATGTGAGACGCTGCGCGGTATTACGTTTTTCTTTATTTTAACTATTGGAGCCAAAACGTTCGCTTATTGGGCACAGCGTTCAACTTCTGGCCAAACAGGCATAATGTAGCATAATAAAAAAAAAACGTTATTGTAATAGGAGGGTTTAAAATAGTCAAATCCAATCGCGACTATATACATAAGCGGATAAAAAATATAGTATGTACAAACTAGGTTACAACTCCTACAAAAAAAAATCGTAAGTTGGGATAGTCGCTTAAATGTTCATCTTTTGGTTCCACCACGCTATTTAATTTAAATATATTCAACGTGTCAAAAATATTTGTATGAATAATCTCACAATTTTACAGATATCCCTGCCTCTTGAAAAACGCCGTAATGCTACTAGTCTCTACAATCCTATGACTATTGCTCAAATGCAAGAAAAGTTCCCTAAGTAAGTCGTCACTGTTTATACTTCATCACTTCAAGCTAAATAAGGTGTCTGATTGACGAAACAATAAACGATTTTTTCTCTTTAGGATACCATGGCTGCAATACATAAACACACTTCTGGCGCCTCATACGCAAGTCGGATTAGACGAAATTGCTATAGTTAATGTGCCCAAATACTTTTCGGAGCTCGAGGTATGTATTATTAAACCTTAGAATAATAACGCCTAGAAACGCAGTTCACGCGTAACGGTGAGGCCACCAAAACTCGGCCATAAATGGCCCAGTACGCCGATCGGTGGAACAAAATTGGTGCGTTTGTGTGCGTATTGGCGCGTGTGAATACGAGTTGATCACAACTACATGAATCCATTTTATGCCTCACGCTTGGCGCGTCGGCCGTATGAAACTATCCTTCTATGCGTTATTATTCTAAGTATTAAACTGGTTCTAGCAAGCGCGTTAGGACAAAGCTACCTACTTAAAATGCATTGACTCGGTGGCTACACAATAATTAGAATAAAATAAATATGATTGCAGGTTCTCCTGGAGAATACTTCGAAACGCGTGCAAGCGAATTACGTGATGTGGCGGGTGGCCGGTGCGTCGGTGTCTTACCTGACGGAGGAGCTGCGGCGCCGCCAGCTCACCTACGTGACCGCGCTCTCGGGCAAGACCGAGCGCGAGAGCCGTTGGAAGGAGTGCGCCGACACCACCAGCGTCAGGTAGGGCACAGCGGAATGTCATCTCGCTCGTATGTGGACCAGCCCAACTGGGGATGCGCCTCCACCTTACTGCGGCGCCGCCAGCTCACCTACGTGACCGCGCTCTCGGGCAAGACCGAGCGCGAGAGCCGTTGGAAGGAGTGCGCCGACACCACCAGCGTCAGGTAGGGCACAGCGGAATGTCATCTCGCTCGTATGTGGACCAGCCCAACTGGGGATGCGCCTCCACCTTACTGCGGCGCCGCCAGCTCACCTACGTGACCGCGCTCTCGGGCAAGACCGAGCGCGAGAGCCGTTGGAAGGAGTGCGCCGACACCACCAGCGTCAGGTAGGGCACAGCGGAATGTCATCTCGCTCGTATGTGGACCAGCCCAACTGGGGATGCGCCTCCACCTTACTGCGGCGCCGCCAGCTCACCTACGTGACCGCGCTCTCGGGCAAGACCGAGCGCGAGAGCCGTTGGAAGGAGTGCGCCGACACCACCAGCGTCAGGTAGGGAACAGCGGAATGTCATCTCGCTCGTATGTGGACCAGCCCAACTGGGGATGCGCCTCCACCTTACAGAAGAGAAGACCGCAGCCATAGTAGCACCACTGCTTTGTAGTGTTGCTAATATATTTTTCTCAAAAATGGCCCGCAAAGTGAACATAACTCGCTACATATTGGAATGCACTTTAGTGTATAGTTTATGGCCAGATCAAAATAAAAAAATGAAAAAAACATTGCAGGCCGCCTGGAATGTTAAATATAAATTCCTTTATTTATCGAGTGCCAAACTTTTTAAAAAGTAGAAACTGGCATATAAAATACGGCACAGAGGTCGATCACGTAACGCATTGTACGAACGTCGGATAGGTTTTAATGTCACTTTTTATATGGAAAATTGACAGTTAAATTGTACCGACGCGCGTTCGGAACGTTACGTGATTACCCCTCGGTCGTATTCAGCCAAATCAAGTCGTATTTTTCTGTTGCCAACGCGACATTTTTGTATGTGTCATAAAAAGATTGCGTTTTTCGGTGGAAAAATACACTTGCGATTTTGTTTGAAAAAAATATGACGTTTAATTTTATGCAGTTTACAGTAGGTATCCTCAATTTGTATTTAATAATAACGCTTGATTTCAATTTTGTCTTTTTTATTCCCCCATTTTTGAGAATAGCACTATACTAGCCTCAGCCGGAATGGCAATTGCAGGCTTCGTATTATAATTAAACGGAGCAAGCTCGTCCGTTTAAACAAAATACTCCGCCTGCAATTGCCTCCTTCCCGGCCACGGCAATAATGTACTAATTGCATGCTATGAAGCATGTGGTGTTGTGTTCCTGGTGGTGAGTAAGGTCGCCAGAGCTCCCTAGGATGCGCTGTATTGGGAGTGAGGGACCTGCGTGTCTCTATCTGCCAACACAGCGAATCCTCAAGTGAATAAAGGGTCGGCAACGCGCTTGTGATTCTTCTGGAGTCACAAGTGTCCATAGGCATATCCTGCTTAACATCAGGCAGGCCGTAAGATTGTTTGCAACCGTCGTTTTATAAAAAAAAAAAAGGTATCTACACCCGCTCTACCACCCCAGGGCTGTTATTCGCCTAACGACACCTACAACTCTAATTACGCTTAGTTATTATGCATCGCAGCGTCAAGATATATTAGTGGGTGACAGGCGAGGTGTGGTTAAAACAAGTTCCAGAACAGCAAAGCAGGAGTCGACGTGATTCGCGGGCTAGACGGTAATGCGTCAGCATGGCTAGCACAAGACTGCGCGCTAGATTTAGCGCGCAGTCTTGTGCTAGCTTAGCGGAATAAGTTTAAACAAATTATAACATGTTTTTAATGTTTTTTATTTCAGCATGTCCATTGCCGTGGGTGCTCTTTACATCCGAAAATATTTCAATGAGAATTCAAAAGCCAACGCCCTGGAAATGGTGAATGATATAAGGTTAGTCATGTTACCTACTCCATATTTTAATGCGTATTTATTATAGTAACTTTTTACATCGAAAGGTTAAGCAAGAAGGTTTAAAACGCTTGAATAAAACAAAAAATATTCATCCACTATTCATTTGCATTACAATTTATACGAATTCGTAGGTCAAGAAAGGTGCAAATGTGTCATGAAATGAGTAATTTTTCAGTACCTACATCGATGATACAAATGAAAAAAAAACAAGCAACGGAGCACCATTTGTCACAAATTTTTATTTCTGCCGTCGTTATGTAGAAGATATCCAAGCTCTCGTTAAACGTCTGTCAAACTTCTCCTTAGAATGACGTTAAAATATAAGTTTGTAATAAAATAAGGAAACAAAACGTATTTTAGATACCTAAGTTTTTTGACTACGTTGTATGCTTTACAATGTGGTCATACTGTACAAAAAGTAGGCTGTTGAGTTGGCAGTGATGTATCTCGGTTGGTCGAACAGGCATCAGTTCCGGAAAACGCTTGAGGAGGTGGAGTGGATGGACGAGCAGACGAGGCGCGCCGCGCTTGACAAGGCCGACTCCATGGCCTCGCACATCGCCTACCCCAGCGAGATGCTCGATGACAACGAACTGATAAAGTTCTACAGTGGTGTAAGTATTCATTATGATCAGATTTTCCCCAAAATAGCGTTATCCCTCGAAAGGTCTGAAACAGCCGGCCGTATATACTTATTGCTCAGATATTATCTCATATAAAGATATATTCAAAATATAGCACAGATAAAAAAGTAGGTACCCACATTACATATTTTATTATAAGTACATTCTATTGTCGTAGGTAAAATAACACCATTAACTAAATAAAACGATACTAAAAACTGAGGATTTGGTAGATATGCTAAATATAACGATGAATGATTTTTTTATGGAAGGCTATGAAGTGAAACGATCCACTGTTGTGCGAGATTGACGTTCCCATAACGTAACGCTAAGTTATATTTTTTTTTAAGTTTGGCTGGAACTAATCTGATTTATATTATTACATTCCGTATAATTAATAGTACATTGACGTGATACATACTATCATGGCAACTTGCGACATCTCATATTGCGTGTTTTCATGTCATGACTACTTGACCAGCCACATCATATTTTTATGAGTTCAATGGCAGGTTCCGGGACGCTCCCTTATAATATCCCCATACCTACCCACTGAAAGTTTTTGTCTTTCAAAATAGAAATGATAGAGACATGAAATGAAAGCGACGGCCTAGAGAAGTCCCCTTCTTTTTTAAGACAATTGTACTCGCACGCATCCCTCACCAAACGGCGTCGGAATGCTCCCAATAATTTATAATTATTTTATTTATATGTACAGTCAGGGGTAATAATATACGTACTTAAAGACGGACATAAATATTTGTTCAGGACTCTATTGTTAATGTTATAAAGGCGTGTGCAGAAATTGATGTACTTCAAAATAGAAATGATAGAGACATGAAATGAAAGCGACGGCCTAGAGAAGTCCCCTTCTTTTTTAAGACAATTGGACTCGCAGCCCTCACCAAACGGCGTCGGAATGCTCCCAATAACTTATAATTATTTTATTTATATGTACAGTCAGGGGTAATAATATACGTACTTAAAGACGGACATAAATATTTGTTCAGGACTCTATTGTAAATGTTATAAAGGCGTGTGCAGATATTTATGTACTTCAAAATAGAAATGATAGAGACATGAAATGAAAGCGACGGCCTAGAGAAGTCCCCTTCTTTTTTAAGACAATTGGACTCGCAGCCCTCACCAAACGGCGTCGGAATGCTCCCAATAACTTATAATTATTTTATTTATATGTACAGTCAGGGGTAATAATATACGTACTTAAAGACGGACATAAATATTTGTTCAGGACTCTATTGTAAATGTTATAAAGGCGTGTGCAGATATTTATGTACTTCAAAATAGAAATGATAGAGACATGAAATGAAAGCGACGGCCTAGAGAAGTCCCCTTCTTTTTTAAGACAATTGGACTCGCAGCCCTCACCAAACGGCGTCGGAATGCTCCCAATAACTTATAATTATTTTATTTATATGTACAGTCAGGGGTAATAATATACGTACTTAAAGACGGACATAAATATTTGTTCAGGACTCTATTGTAAATGTTATAAAGGCGTGTGCAGATATTTATGTACTTCAAAATAGAAATGATAGAGACATGAAATGAAAGCGACGGCCTAGAGAAGTCCCCTTCTTTTTTAAGACAATTGGACTCGCAGCCCTCACCAAACGACGTCGGAATGCTCCCAATAACTTATAATTATTTTATTTATATGTACAGTCAGGGGTAATAATATACGTACTTAAAGACGGACATAAATATTTGTTCAGGACTCTATTGTAAATGTTATAAAGGCGTGTGCAGATATTTATGTACGTATATTATTGTCTCTGACTGTATACTTTTTCGTTTTGATATTTACAAAGTGACAGAAACCGTACAATATTTAATAGAGTACCTACTTAATAGTTTCCTCATGTAAAAACTTATAAAATAGTGTTGCAGTAATTACCGGCCTATAGCTCTTTTATCTACCTTCTCAAAGATTTTCGAAACAGCGATGTCAAACCGCCTATCTCATATTGTGAAAAGTACAAAATATACAATGATCGTCAAAATGGGTTTAGGAAAGGTCGATCAACTACGTTAGCTGTTTTCAAATATATCACAGACGTATTGAATGTAATTAACAGTAAAAAGTACCTACGCTATAGGTGCATTATTAGATATGAGTATAGCCTACGATTGCTTCTTGTATAATATCTTACTAAAAAAGTTAGTCGGAATAGGAATTAGAGATCTACCATATAATTGGTTCGTTTCTTATCTTGCAGGACGTTCAGTATCATAACCATATACTCGTAACAGGCAATATACTTACAAACATTTAAGTCACAAACAGTTAAAGTTACACGATCGATACCACAAGGAAGTGTCCTCGGGTGCATTTTATTTTTAATTTACATAAATGATCTACCTCAAATTATAGAACACTCTTGCACCCTCTTTGCAGACGATTTATCACTAATTATTCCCTGTCAAAATTAATTACACTTACTTAAACAATCTTTTAGAATCAACGCTTACAAATATTGTTAACTGGTAAGACGATCACAACCTGAAACTAAATATTAGCAAATCAAAACTTACCGTCAAACATGCCTACTTTGCCACCAGGGGGAACTTTGCCCAAGAGGAAAATTTTAAAATTTGCTTCTTGGGCAAAGTTCCCCTGGTGGCAAAGTAGGCATGTTTGACGGTATGCAATTTAAACCCTATCAGAAACTTAACCTAAATGTAGATTTTGAATTTCAAAACAGTAAATTAGAATGCGTAAAATCCTTCCCGCTGTTGGGTATACTCATTGATACAGCCATTAACTGGAAAGAACACATAAATGCTATATCTTTAAAGTTGAACCGATTCACATACGCCCTTTATGAGCTAAAAAAGAGAACTGATGTCAAAACAGCTACATGTGCCTACTATGCTTAACTATGCAAATGCATAGCTACAATTAAATACGGCATAGTTATATGGGGAAATAGTTCCGATTCGAAAAAAAAAATCATATTCCAAAAACGATGCTTAGACGATAGCATGTTCTACGCGGACGGAGTCGCGGGTAACAGCTAGTTTCAGCATAACATTTTGACTCTACCGTCAATTTATATTTTAGAAGTAAGTGTTTTTGTAAAAAATAAAATGTTCCTTTTCCCACAGTACACTCGTCCGTCCCATTTACGCCCCAATAGTAGACTAGCCCAACCTAATTCAAAAATGAAAATGATCCACTCCGGCCCTTTCGCTATGTCAGTCAATATATTTAATAAAATCCTAAAGTTGATGCAGGAAGAAACTAGTATAAGTATATAGATTTAAAATACAATTAAAAAAAATCCTTATTATTCCGTCCTTGAGTTTTTAAATGAGCAATGATAAGTTACCAATTAGTTCACTAGTTTTAGTTAATATGTACCTAGTAATAGTTTTAGTTTTAGTTACGTTGCTATACCCTAGCAGGGTTCATGTTGAGACTGTATATAGTTTTAAGACCACATGTACACATGAAACGCAATAAACCATTTGAATTTGAATATGGATTAACCATTACATTATTGCAATAGAATTGCTTACAAAATATAATTGAAATTATAATAACTAAAAATAAAATTACCTATGGACTTCATGAGAGGAGGCCTCTGGGCCGGAGTGGAACGTATATAGATGGACTAACATTCGAAAAAAATGCATTTGCAAAACCAGTGCAACAATTTACTTGATTTCCTATCAACAGTACAACGGTTAGTATATGGGAAGTCACAATTACACCTGTCAATCAGTAGACAGACAGGTACGAACCGTTTTCGGCTGTCGTAAACGAGGTCTGACTTTGACTCTTATTTTTGTGTTGTTATGTGCTTTCATTGTAGTTTCAAAAACCGGTTCGAAAGGCATATATGGTGAATAAATATAAAGAAACTAGCTTATTTCAATATATATTCAAACTCCTAACTGTGCAACGCATTCGTGCCTCTCGAAGCTAACGACTTCCATGAATGTAGGTATTGATAATTTATAAAGGCACACCTAACTTTGCCCTTGAACTTGATATTGTGTTCCCAAGAAAAAGGTACCTACCGCCGTGTCGGTAAATAGTCAGCAAGCGCTATTGGTATACCTAACGATGCAATTAATAATCGAAATTATTGGCAACCATCAAAGCAATATTTATCTTGTGAAACGACGCAAATAACCAAGGCATATGTTATACTTCATATGCACCCCTCATCTAAAATTTATGAAACAAGTGGACCCGGTGACCAAGGGCCCTTTAATAATCACCAGCCACAGGCGTGCAGCCAAGCTAACATTGTTTAAAACCCTTATTATCCACAGTTTGCATTTGCAATGAAGCCATTAGGTCCAAGGCTGTTTACATGATTGATTGTGACTGCTCGAGTGCAGATCATGCCCACTTAAGTACTAGTTACAAACACATTTCTATTAGATGCTAGAAACCACACAACATCGTTATTTCGCATTATGCAACATGCAGTTAGGTTAACGATCGTGGTCATCAAAACATAAATAAGTAGATAATACACAGCACTGTCAACAGTGCTGTGTATTATATAAATCAAACTTAAGTATAGTAGACAGCGCCGCTGCAGTGATAATATATGGCTGTCCCTTTCTGGCTTTATTGGCCGAAGATGCCGCAGGAGTGTCTCACGAAATTCTTTTGCCAGGGCTACTGCTCCATTAGGTTGCCAAGAAATGTATGAACCTAGGATTTGTGTTCAACTATTAATGTTTGGTTAAACTTCGCAGTTGGAGATGTCGTCGGACCAGTTAATGGAGTCGGTGCTGAATCTGACGCTGTTCGGCACGGAGTACCTATTCGGCAAGCTGCGTGAGCCCGTCAACAAGACCGACTGGGTCACCCACGGCCGCCCTGCGATCGTCAACGCTTTCTATTCCTCCATTGAAAACAGCATCCGTAAGTGTGGGACTTCGCAGGTGGAGATGTCAGCAGACGTCAACGCTTTCTATATTTTGAATGAATGAATGAATGATTTATTCGATAAACACAACCACAACATTAAATACAAATGCTTAAAACTAGGAAAAAATAAAAAGAAGTACAATGTTGAGGGTGGTCTCAAAAACGAGTCCACTCAGCATGTGTCGGAGCATGGAAAACCCCGACGCTGATTTTCAGTGAATCCTTTATACAAATTACATGACACAAATAAAAATAAAAATAAATCATTATGAAGAGTCCGTTAATATATAGGGTGGCATTAGGTACGTGGTAGTAGCTCAGAACATGGCTTCACGAAGAGTCCTCTTATTTTAATTAATGATATATATCTATACAGGGTGTCCTTAAAAGTCAACGTCATGTTCATGGTCTGCCATCGACAGAAATCAGTGCCTGTAGCATTTTAAAGTAGATTTAGATTTTGTGTCTAACTTTCCGTGTCTGCTATCGTCCCTGAAACTAGCAGATCTTATAGTTAAAGCAAGGCGTAGTTGCAGTATCCAAGAGCCAAGCCAAAGTCAGTAGCCACTAGCCAGTCACAATAGTTATCAAAAAAGTAGAAGAAAAACGCCAAGTGATTATACACGCATTTAAAAATTTACAGGCGTTCTAAAAAAAAAAATACTGATAACTTGCGTTTTTTCTTGGAACTGATACGCGATGGCACGTTCTTATTATTTTATGACGTTAAATTTCGTCAAAGCCACTCGCCCTCTGAAACATAAGAAGTACCTATTCATTATAATTTTGTAACTATTTCAGAAAAAGCAGCTTGTCAGTCATGGACAATCTGAGGAATAAAATTTGTGCAATTGTATTATTACAGAATTCCCGGCCGGTATTTTGCAAGGAGCTTTCTTCTCGGCTAAGCGCCCCGCCTACATGAACTACGGTGCCATAGGATTCGTTATCGGCCATGAGATCACGCACGGTTTCGATGACCAGGTACCTACTCAACATTTTTGCATGCAGTTTAAAACTTATTAAAAGATTAAGGAAACATTTACTCGGAAATTCAATCTTAAAATCTTCATAATATGTAAAGATCGTTATCAACGTGCTGTATTGGTGGCAAAGGGTATGGTTGGCAGAAAAAACAAATACATTAGAATATTCACTTATGTTCTTAACCATAAAATAAATACTTACCTTCTTTCCACCCTAATATAATTTTAAAATAATGTACGTCAAATGACATAAAATGTCATAAAAATACAACTATAGTTGAAAATCTAATTACATTACGCGAAGTGTTTATTTTAACTTAAATAATCCAATGCACATCGTATCTAGATTGGATATTCAAGTATTACAAGTGGAGTCCTAATAAAGTACACGTATGATCACAGTATGGATTTGACACAATATTCAAGTATTACAAGTGGAGTCCTAATAAAGTGCACGTATGATCACAGTATGGATTTGACACAATACTTACCCTGATTTTATTACGACGGACGAAGCCATGCGATGTACTGTTTGCAATATCAACATTAAAAGGAAAAAATACAATATAAATAAGCACTTAAAGTCAAAACCTCATCTAAATAAATCTATATATTTATTTCGTGATCGAAATTTAAAATCAGATTTATTGTTCGTTGACACAAACTTCAACAATATCGCCAAGTCAATTCAATTGCTGGAGGATCCAAATCCAGACCTGAAGAGTTCATTAAAAATTGACTAAATAAAAAAAATGGCAAAGTTGAGATTACATCCCACGGGCAAGGAAGTTTATTTTGTACTTAAACATATCCTGAAGAATAACCCCGGTTACAGTACTGTAAACGTCGTGCAGCAGCTGATTGAAGGCAAAGAGGTGGATATGCCGGAGGGTGTCAATAAAAATTGCGTGCAATATTTTAGAGACTTAAATTATCTTACTTCTGTTAACGTAGAAAGGTCATTTAGCAATTTAAAATGGATTTTTTCCAATCGTCGTGAACGACTGACAGCCAAATCTGTTGAACAAATATTAGTCATTTATTCATTATAATTTGAATAAGTTGTTATAAATATGTATATAAATCTCATAATTTGTGAAATGTATAATGTTTAAAATACTTGCGTAATTTGATTTTTTGTCAACCATACTTTGCCACCAATATTTACAGCACGTTGATAACCAAACGTCGGACTCCAGCGGGCATTTTCGTGGCATGTCAGAATGATAGGTAAGGTTCGCAAATCAATCGATTCACTTTCGAGTATTTATACTTAGTATTTGGTACCTAGTATTTATAATGTGAAATTCCAATGATGTGACCTTTCTGTGACTTAAGTTCGGAGTGATGTCGTAGTATCGTATCCATTGCAATACATAGATATGCAAATTAACAAATAAAGCAAATCTTTCTATTGATTAGACGGCACTCTACCAACAAATATAAGTATGAACAACAGTCATATTGACGCATGTCAGCTATTTATTTGTTTTTTTAAGTGTCCACTTCAGTGGGCTATCAGTAATCACTTCAAAGAGTATTTACACATTAAAGATGAATAAATGATAACGGATAACTAATTTAATTAACTATCTTACAAATAATACATTATAATACTCGTAAGTTAGGATTTTTTTGTAAACCTTACCTTGCCCTCAAACTGCCCCCTATAGTCCGACGTGTGTTGATAACGATCTTTATTAATATGGCACAAGAATCCGACTCGACGAAACTTCGACGGAAGTATATTAACACGGATTTGAATTATCAGGGACGGCAATTCGACAAGAGCGGCAACCTGATCGACTGGTGGCAGGAGTCGACCAAACAGGAATACCTGGAGAAGGCCAAGTGCATCATAGACCAGTACTCTAACTACACAGTCAACGAAGTCAGCATGAAGGTACACGTTGCTTCACTCTTTATTATACTTATTTAATTACTTGTTCTTACCTCTATAACGTATTTATTACTAAATGACCTAACCTAATTTGTAGCTCAATGGCGTTAACACTCAAGGAGAGAACATCGCTGACAATGGAGGCATTAAGGAGGCTTACTATGCGTACCAAGCCTGGACCCAACGCCACGGAGAGGAACAACGCTTGCCAGGCCTCGAAAAATACTCCCCGAGACAGGTAACTATATCCATCAATATCGGAGCCTCGCGAACCCGTCACTTGAGGAAATCCCTTGAATCTCTCAGATTCGTCTCTCGATCATTGAGAAGATCTGTTCATGTGCAGCTGTCTCGTTTGCCTAGAAAGAGACTCTGTTTTTGTGGCAGAGTAGTGCCGCCAGTAATAAGTAGGTAGGTCACCGGCATCAATATATGACGGATCAAAGGCCGCAAAAATATCTGACACGCTCTAACGGCGCTAAGGAATAGAGTTGTCATCAGATATTTTTGCGGCCTTTGTTCGATCGTATATTCATTGCCGGTGATTGTACCTACGCCGCATATGTGACTTCTGCCTGCTCAATAGGTTACTTAGTTATTATAGTTAAAGCAATATAATATGTTTGTATAGGTACAAGAAATAAAGCCTTATCCATTTATTTTTATTTAGTGTTTGTATGTAGGTATTTTGGAATGGTGCGTGTGTAAGAAGTGTTTTATTTTGCAGCTGTTCTGGCTGAGCGCAGCCAACACCTGGTGCGCGGTGTACCGCAACGAGGCGATCAAGGTGCGCATCACGACCGGCTTCCACGCGCCCGGCCGGTTCCGCGTCATCGGCCCCATGTCCAACATGGAGGAGTTCGCCGAAGACTTCAACTGCCCCGTCGGCACCCCCATGAACCCGGTCAACAAATGCAAAGTGTGGTAGTCCTCGCAGGTGCTCAGGTGGTTGAATCGACATTGGGCTGACCCGTCCCTCAAAATCGAGCACACGCGAATATCCTCTTATCACTTCCATACCCCACCCCAAAGCTCAACGAATACTCCACGTGCTGATTTCTAGTGCACGTTTGCTGTTTTCTACAGTGGCCGTTGTTCCTAAATGTTTTTCCCAGTACACTGCACCAGATTAACACGTTTTCTAGAATTTCCGGACGGTTCGTGTGCACATTAACGCACTAATAGCTCGATGCCCGAAGTAGAATCATTGTGCGAATGGTAGTATTGTGGTACGTTTGTCAAATTTCGATGGAGACCTGAGTATTCAATTTTATGGTGAAACAGTTGTAAATATATCGATGTCTGATGACTTTTAATCAAATTGAGTGTTAAATATAGGATCAAATGTTACACTGTGCACGAAGTCGTCACTTAATGTGTATCAGTTACTTACTTTCGAAGCCTGTACATTTTAGTAGGTACAAACTAACCTAAAGTGTTAAGATTTCTATTTCAGTGAATTGTTAAAATTGATGTAGGTACCTTAAAACTATGTTAAACTAAAATCGCAAGGGCAGAATTGAATATTCTAGTAGAAATAATTAATTGTTGTCTTATAATTTATAACGATGGTTGAGGACCGAAGACAGCAGTCGATTTATACTGTATGTATAAAATCTCTCTCCTAGCAGGTAGGTAAGGAAATGAACACTGATAATTTAATTCTTAGAGTAAGTAGATAAGTATTACACTTTTGGATACAAACGTATTGTTGTGAGTCTTTAAACACAAATAAAAGAACATTTTTATCAAAGTGTGTTTCAATTTGTAGTATTGGTTGACCCCTAGTTAACCCCTAATCTGTCCCCTTAGTTGGGTTCAGCCAAGTTTCAGCTTTGGTTTGGTCTCGTCTAAAAATCAAGTGATCGTTTATATGTAAATAATAATAAGATCGTGAGGCGTTAACAATATCACAATATATTAGGCAAAATCTGATTACTGACCTTTTCTTTGTCTAGTGCCATAGTAGCCATATAGATACTAATTGTTTAGGTAATCATATCCTATACTATTAAACGAGCAATATTTGTATATATATTTGAAATCACGTTCTCGGAAACGACTAACGATTTCGATGAAATTTGGAATATGTGGTATATTATGGGGACGAGAAATCGATCTAGCTAGGTCTCATGTCTGAGAAAATTATTTTTCACCGTATTTTCTCTATTTTCACCCGAGCAGAGCTCGGTCACCCAGGGACTTTTATACTTAAATGCCAACATTTTAGGTGTGAGTGTGATAACGCTCGCTTGCAAAATAAGCAAACGTCACTTAATTGTTTGCAGTAGGTGTTTTTTTAGTGCTATTTTAAATGTTAATTTGGTTCATGTTGGATGTCTGCGTGCAAAGTATTTGTTTACACCCAAAGTTTACACCGTTACTATGCACTCACTTAGTTACCAATCAATTTAGACGACAAGACGGCTCTGTCCTATGGTATTTGAATCGAACTATCTAGTTTATACTAGTGACAGCGCCATCTACACTCGCGAGCAAAAAAATCGACTCAACATTTTTTTGGATTTCAATGTGCAATATCTCTAAAACTAATATAGGTATTCGTAGCATAGTAGCATTTTCTGAAAGCTGGAAATGTAAGCTTTCAGAAAATAACAAATTCAAGTCATATTTTTTTCAGGTTCTGAAAAAAAACGTGATTTTTCACAAAGTGGGGGAAAACTGGTTAATTTCATAACCACAACATTGAAAGAAAACAAATTTTATGGAGGAAAAACCGTTTATTTTTCATTTTAATACCGCGTATTGCCACCATAGGCGTTTCTTACACACTCGATACGGTTCCTCATGGACCTTATCAGCTTTCTGATGGTGTCCTGCGGGCAAACGTCCCATTCCTCGACCAAAGCAGCTTGAAAGGCCAAAATCGTCAATCCCACATGTGCTCGATGGGATTCAAGTCCGGACTCAGCGGTGGCCAGGTAAGGGTGGGGATGCCGACCGCCGCCAGGTACGCTTTGGTCACTCCAGCGGTGTGACAAGGGGCGTTATCTTGCATCAAATGAAACCCCTCGTCAAAAAAACCTTCGTATGGGACAACATGGTCCTGCAGGATGTCAGTGATGTACCTATCCGCGGTCAATCCACCTCCTCGGCCGCCACCAGGGATGAAAACCAGCTCAGTCCTCGCCTCCATTGAAAAGCCGCCGCCGTAGGCGACTGTTTCTGAGAAGCAGCATTGTGCAAACCACTCTTCAGGTCTTCGGTACACCCGTCCTCTTCTGTCGCTGCCATGGAGACAAACTCTGCACTCATCAGTGAAGAGTACCCGGCTCCATTGCTCGTAGCTCCAATTTTCGTAGCGTGCTACGAAATCCTTGCGTAGGTCCCGATGTCTCTGCGTCAATTTGGGCCCCGTAGCTGGCCTTCTTGGGGTGAGGTTTGCTTGTCTTCGGCGAACTGTCCAAGAGCTCACGGGCTCCTCACGGGTCCGCATCAGCTGCTGCTGGACGTCAACGCCGGTTAGGTGGCGATTCCGAAGACTGGTCGTCACGACAGGACCATTTCTCTCTCTCGGATGTGCATCTTCGACGGCCGGATCGGAGACCGGTAAGGGTTCCGGTCTCAGCAAATCGACGATAAACCCTGGAGACAGCAGACTAACTTAAATTCAGCTGTTCGGCAACTGAACGCTGAGAAAGTCCTTGATTCAGCAAGGCGACGACTTGGGCGGCTTCATTTTCGGTGGTGTCCATTTTTTCCAGGTGGTTTCAGTGGTCCAATTGCGAGAGATGTGCACAGGTCAACTTGTGATAAGCGACTGATAAGAAACGTTGAAGTATTCTCACGAACCCGGTTTGGGCTCGGTAAAGCCGTTCGCGGCGTGAGCCGCATGTGGCGGGATCGGGCGCCGTCCGCGACTACGGACGGGTGGCTGGGGTGGGCGAGACGCCCGGCTGGTCCGGTGGGGTCATCTGCTTCGTCCGTCGGTGCGATCGAGCCCTGCCGGGTGGGACTCCCGAAGGAGAAGCCCAGCGAGCGATCTGCGGACCGACGGCGCAGGAACGTCCATGTGTGTTTCAGTGTTGGTACAGCTCCGTCCAAAGTCCCCTCAGGACTATGGGGACTGGATCTGTACCTTTTTGCAGGGCGTCGAGCACGTCCTGCAGGATTGCAATACATTGCGCATTCGACCTCTCCCTACCCATCGGTAGGGGAGGGAGCGCAATGTTGCGGGGGGGCCTAGTCGGCGCTGCGGTGTCTGTGGCGGGAGCGGCCGTTTGCGGCCTGCTCTGGGCGGTAGTCCGGGTGTTCTGGGCGGGGGCCTGGGCGGTGAACGCCTGGGCGGTGGCTGCGGCCGTTTGTGCGGCGGCGGTGGCGGTCTGGGAGTCGGCGGGGGCAGCGGCAGCGGGGGGGGACTGTCCCCTGCCCCGTCTGCCTCCTCCTCGGTGGCGGAGGCGTGGTGTCGCCTCGTTTGCACTCGCCATCAGCGAGTTTGGCGCGTTCTCGGAGGGCTGCACTGTGCGCTGCTGGGGCACAACTTGCCCGCGACGGTTTGTGCGGGGAGCTGTGCCCGCCCTCTTTCTGCGTGCCTCTTGATGGTATTCGGGGCACGCCGGGTCGTTGGCTGTGTGTGGGCCGGCGCAGTTTGCGCAGGTCCCCTCCTGGTTCTTCGGCCGCTCACACTCGCCCGCGAAGTGTGGTCCCGCACATCGGACACACTTGATGGGGCGGCGGCAGCCGTGTGAGGAGTGTCGGAATCCCTGGCAGCGGTGACATTGCGCCGGCCCCTTCTTGCCGCGCCACGCCTCCACCACCACTCCCGTCATTCCCATAATTTCCCGGACACCGTAGATGGCCGGGATGAGGTCTGCAGATTTGGTCAGCTGCACATAAAATATGCAGCCGGGTCTTCCTGCACGCGCGTTCACATGGCGCGTGTAAATTGGCGCAAAACCTTTTGCCGCCAGGTCCTCCGTTATGTGCTCCGGGTCCGTGTCTGCGGGGAGCCCCCTGATGCACACTTTCAGGGGGATCTCTTCTCTGGATTGGAGGGCTGACCAGGCTATGGTGTCCCCGAGGGACGTCAGGTAGCTCTGAACTACCCGGTACTCGTCATGGTCCTCGGGGAGGAACCTTATCCCGTTCCCATAGGGGCGGGATTTTGGGAAGCGGCCCAATTTCTTCCGGATTTGCACGAAGTGTTCGTGCCATTCCGGGAGGTGATCCACCGTTATTGGGCGCGGCTTTTTCTGTGGTGGTGGCTGGGGCGGCTGAGCCGCAGCTGGTGGTGGTGCTGTGGGGTTGTGGGCCAGTGCGTCGGCGGCCGGGTCCTGGCGCGCGGGTGCGGCCGGCTCCTGGCGCTCGTCGTCACTGACTTCCATCTTGTCCGCCTCCCCGGCGCTCTCGTCGCTGGATGAGGCGCGGGTCGCTTGGCTCGCCTGGCCCGCTCCGAGGGCGGGCGGCGGCTGTGGCGCGGTCGCGGCTTGTTGTGCGTAGCTCGCCTGTCCCGCTCCGAGGGCGGGCGGCGGTTGCGACGCGGATCGGTGCGCGCGACTCACCTGTCCCGCTCCGAGGGCGGGCGGCGGTCGCGGCGCGGATGTTTTTGCGCGGGGCGCCTGTCCCGCTCCGAGGGCGGGCGGCGGTCGCGGCGCGGTTTTTGTTGCGCGGGGCGCCTGTCCCGCTCCAAGGGCGGGTGGCGATCGCGGCGCGGGCTTTGGCGCGTGGGCCTGGCGCTGCGTTGCGGGCGCGCGCTGAGGCAGGGGCGCGGGGGCCGGTTTTACGACTTTCGCCCTAGGGCCCGCGGCGGGCGGGCGGGGGGCGGACGGTCCGGGTTGGGCGGCGGCAGCTGTTGCTTCGCCCGTTGGTGCGGCGGCCTGGCTCAACGGGCCAAGCCGACCGAGGATCTCCTGGATTTCCTCGGTTGGTGTTCCTGGTGGTGGCGTTCGCGCGGCTGTGAAGGCCGCTGCGGATGTGCGCAGGACATTCCTGAATGCCTGCTGGATGCGTGGGTCACGGGCAAGGCTGGCCGCGTCTCCGATGCCTCGGGTGCGGCGGAAAATCCGGGGGCGGATCGCTCGCTCCTGCTGGGCTCCCGTAGAGCGCTGGGGCGGCGGGGCCATTATGTGAGCGGAGTGCCGACGACGCTTTTCACTGCCTCCGGGACCACAACCATGAACCCTCCCCCCATTCGGGTACACCCGGGAACACAATTGCGGTTGGCGGCAGTGGGGCTGGTGGTGGACGACTGTTCTCCGGCCTAAGCCGGGTCGCTCATTTCGCTACGACTTACTTAAAAGGAGCAGAAATTCGCGGTAGATTGGGTGCGTCCGAGTCGGTGCTTGCGCTAGCTCCGCGGCCGATCCTACTGATAAGAAAAACAGGTTTACACCTGTTTTTATGCATCCTGAAGGCGCTCAACTCGTGGGTAGTTCAAGGCGGTTAAATTTCAATTCCCGTTCAAACGATCATATCCTGAAAGTTATGCGTCTGATTTTCATGATTGTTGCGTTTTTTAAAGCTGAATAAATGTATAACAACGTTCATTTTTCCTGTAACATTTCCCAGTTGCGAAAAATTTGCCCTAAACCAAAAAATGTGGCGTGAGTCGATTTTTTTGCTCGCGAGTGTAGCGGTCCACAAAAGCTTAATCGTCTTGAACATACTCCCGCCTAAATGACTGAAGGTCATTTGTTAAACAAAATAAACATAACAAAACGGACTGTACTTGCACTTCACTAAGATAAAATGTATATTTTGTCCACTGTTAACACTATTTGTCCACGTCACTTAATAAAGGACACAATTTTGAAATTGCGCGTGTCTCTTTATAACTCGTCCCATAGGCCAACGACCAGGGGAGAATCTTTGGTCCTTTATAATGACTAAGTCTCCTTCTTCAAACTCTTGTTTAGATTGCCTCCACTTAGGTATTTGTTGCAATTATGTTACTGCATGATGAGGGAGGTATACGCCTTCTTTTGTTTCTCCGTTTCCTATCTTCTTCATGAGGCAATACGGTGTGTACCCTTTTTATCCCTTAAAGTACCCTACATTGTTTATTTTAGGTATGGTTGGATATACAGAACTTAAAGTGAGAAGGGACCTCGCCCTCGCTACCTATATCTTTAAAATAATTCGAGGAAAGGTATACAATGCGGAGATATTGGAAAGGGTAGGTATATGCGTTCCTCGTAGTGTGGGGCGCCGGCGGCGGCCGCCGCTGCTGTCGGTACCGCATGCGCGCACGCAGCTGCTGCGTGAGGCGCCAATGACGCGCGCGCTGCGCACTCTGAACCTCATAGGGACGGATCTAGATCTGTTTTTCTGTACACTGAGTGAATTTACAAGGATGGCTTTGTTTAAAATTTGTTATTATAAATAATTCGTTATAAGGTGTTGTGCAAAATTATCGCATTGGGTCTATCCTGTAATGATAATTGTATGTATGGAAAAAAAAAAAAAAAAATGTGGTTGAGTGTGACGTAATCCTCTAAAACCTTGTTGTACTCTTTCAATAAGTCTGGTTTACTCTTAAGTCTGTTTTCTGTTACATGGTAGGATCGGTGTCTCGTGTCTAAATGGCAGGTCTACTATGTAAAGTCCGTCGGCGTTTCTCGTGGTAGTTTTCTGGTACAAATCTTCGACTTTAATATCTTCAGCTGTGAATCTTTGTGTCTCTTCCTCTATTGTCTCTATCTCCCAGAACTTCTTTAACATTTGGTTTAAATCTACATTTAAATGCATGCTGATGGATGATTTCTCTTCTTGGTCTCTCTCTGCCTCGACTGTGATCTTTCCTGATATTAGCCAGCCCAGGTGCGTGTGTAGTGCTATGGGAGAGCCTGGAACGTTCTTGATCAGGCCAGGCTGAATCATCTCGTTTTACACTTCTACTCCGAGCAACACGTCGATGGGTCCTGGTTGGTAATAAGTCGGGTCAGCTAGCTGTAGATCTCTCAGATGTACCCAGTTGCCAATAATTAGTTTTTCTGAAGGCATGATGCTTGTGACTCGCTTTACTAGGTAGGTGGTAATCTCCATTTTCTTGTCTGGATTGTATCGTGAGGATATTTCGATATCTGCTGCAAATCTGATGGGAGTGCTCATCTGGCCAAGACCAGATACGTGTCCATTCACTTGCTTTTTCTTCAGCCCCATAGTTTGCGCTGCAGACTCACTGATGAAAGACTCTTGGGAACACGGGTCTAATAAAGCTCTCAGTTCAAATTCTCTTCCCTGTTCATTGATCACGTTAATCCAGGCTGTGGACAACAATGCCGTCATGCTTCCTGTGGTTAGGTGGGTAACAATCTCTCTCTCGCGTTTTGTGTCTTGTTTTGTTTCTCTATGTCGTTTAGTTACTTGAATCTTGTTCTCTCTCTCTCTTGTTTTACGTCTTCCTTGTTTTCTTTCTCGTGGGATTGGTATGGTGTGTTTCTGTCCAATAGTGAGTGGTGTCTTCTTCCGCACTTCTGACATGATAATCTGCTCTTACAGAATTTGACTGAATGCCCAGGAATCAGGCAGTTAAAACACAGTTGGTTGTTTTGTATGAAGTCTGTTTTGTTCTCTAGTGTCAGTTCTTGAAATTCTCTACATTGATACAAATAATGGTTGTGCTTGCAGAATGCACACTTGATCACTGGTTCAACGTGAAATGTTCTGGACTCGACGGTGAAGTGAGGTTCTCCTGGGCGCTTCTGGAAGTACTCTTGTACATGTTCATATTCGTCGATTTGGTAGGCATCTATAAAACTCTGAATCTCTTCTCTAAAAACTTCTTGAACATGCACAGTATTGGTAACTCTGAAATGATTAGAGTACTTACTTCTTCCTCCCACTCTTTGTGTGTTTCGGTATCTAGCTTCTCCACGGTTATGTAAATGATTAGCGTATCCCATGAACCGGTGCCAATGTTTTGAACCTTTAACTTGTTTAAACACTCCATAGTATTATCGAATATCTCTCGAATCGCTTTAGCTGTACCGTTGTGTATTTTCTTTTGATTCATCAACTTGCTCAAGATTGTGTTTACAATGACTCTCTTGTTGTTGTATCTATTCTGTAAGGTGAGCCATGCCATTTCGTAGTTGTTCTCTGTGACTGCTAGATAATCCAATAACTGTGCGGGTTCTCCAGATAAATAGCTCTTCATGAGTGATGCGAACATGTCATGAAATGATGTCCACTCTTGATAGCTGCCCGTAAACTTTGGAATATCGATCTTCGGAAGACGCACATCATCACTAGCACTAGTTCCTGGCATCGGATTCAGACTCGTTCTATTCGTGCAGGATACAGAACCTAAGAAGCATATCGACCGTCATCTCTGCTTTCAAGTCGATGTACATTTCTTCACATGTGGAATACACGTCTTCTTTCAAATATTCGAAGGTTAATTTATCTTCCGGCTTTGCTATTCTAATCAACGATCTAAGATGAACACCACCCAATAGTTGAACGTTTTGTCGTAAAATTGAAATTAAAAAATCGCGACACATTTTACGCCTTCGGGATATTTTTTTCCTAACGCTTCATTCCGTTGCTGAGGCTGGCATTTAAACTCCCATATAGTTCCCACACACACACGGCTGAAAGCGCTCTCAAATTTAAGCTCTAAATTATGTATAAAATTGAATAAAACGTCTACATGGATTGTTTTGCGTGATATAGATTTAATGGATTATCTATCACAAATTGCGTATTTATTGTTAATTTAAGAGATATTTAGCGTTCAAGTAATGGTTCCAACTTTTTGTGACTGAGCCAATAGATGAACGGCGTTCATCTACTGGGCAAGGTATAGTTTTTTTCAAATGCTTATATAAATTCTTATTGAAAAGGTACATAAAACTTTTATTGCTTAAATTAATCGTGTCTTAACTGTTGATTTTTGAACCAAAAGTTGAACGTGAGTATCCATTCGCAACACGGTTATTTTGGGCTTTGTTTTACTATGAAAAGCACGATTGTTCAACAAAGAACCGCTGCCCAGAAGATGAACGAATAAAATTAGTTCGTTCAACTTTTGGCTTCGATTCCAATAAGTGAACGCTCTGTTAATTTTAGTTCGTTCATTCTTTTGCTATCGTGCCCAATACATGAACGATCAAAATGTATTCGTTCAAGTTTTAGGCAAAGGGTTAGTACAATGAACATCTTAATAACAAAGATACGTAATAAATATGAAATCTGACTTATACATATAAAACCCCACAAGTTATCTATTTTAATCTTATGATACATTAACAAAAAATTTTTTTAATGATTTATATGTAAAAAATAATCTCTTATAATTGTAACCATATGAAAAGGGTACATTTGAATTGTTTTATTTTGTGTTTAGTATCAATATTGCGATTGTTAACAAGTATAAATTGTTATAACAATGATTATATAATAATTAGACCAAAAGTCAAAGGCTGCGCGGTGTTACGTTTTTCTTCGTTCAACTATTGGTGTCAAAATGTTCAACTATTGGGCACAGCGTTCATCTTCTGGGCAAAATGACATACTTCAGAATAAAACCATTTTTAATAAAATACTGTATTGTAATAGGATGGTTTAAACTAGTCATATCTAATCTCGACTATATAACAAATCGTATAAAAAAATGTAAACAAACTAAATCACCACTCCTCGAAAAAAAATTGTAAAGTTGGGATAGTCGCTTAAGCGTTCATCTTTTGGTTCCTCTACCCTACCTATTGTTTGCTGAGAATTGATTCCAATAATCTTCCAAAGATTCTTTTCTTGTTTTGACATATCCTCTTGTCAATCTAGATTTTGATGGGCTTTTCTTGAAGTTTATTTGTGCTTTTAGTATCATGGAACACGTATTCTCTTGTTCTGCAATTAAACTATTCAATTCTTCCGACAACTTGAAGCTTTTGAATTCAAATACAAGAAAAATCGAGAGAAAATTTCAATGTTTTTTCGTCTATTCTATAAGATAATTTTAAAATTTTGACAAGCGCCGTTAGTCACTGTCACTTGCTCAAACGAAATATTCTAGTCTTTTTGATAGATAGATAGATAGATAGATGTCATTTATTGTTAAAACTGTGTACATAAGATCTCATTTTAGACATTGGAAGGTATCAACAGTTTGCCCTTTTCGAGCGTACAATGTTATTGAACTTAAAATTAAACTTAATAATTTGTAGACCTAGGTACTTAAACGAAATATTCATTCAGATTGTAAAAGCATTTATCTGCTAGCCATTTCTTCAGCTCCTTGTTGAACTTATTATTATTATCTAATGACTTAATATATACAGGTAAGTTATTAAAGATTTTGATTCCAGTAGCATAGGTACTCTTGCTAATTATGTAACTAGAAGGCCTAACTGTACACATATCATATTTATATTGCGATCTAATTTTTAATTTAGAGTCACTTTTCCTATTAAAAATATCGTGCCGTTCCTTAACAAATAAACAAATTTCCAGTATGTAGATACATGTCAGCGTTAAAATTTTATTGCTTCTAAATATGTCTCTTAAGGATTCCCCATTCTTAAGTTTAAATATTATTCGTAGGCTTTTCTTTTGTAGAATAAATACTGACTGAACATTTACTGAATTACCCCAAAAAATTGTGCCGTATTTGAGTATAGGATAAACGTTTCCATAATATGCCTTTTTTGAAACTTCTATTGACGTTATTTTGGTCAGTATAGATAAGGCATAACAACTTTTAGCTAGTCTATTGTTTATTTTATTAGTGTGAGATTTCCAGTTCAAATTGCTGTCTATTGTGACTCCTAAGAAGTTTGTGTTTGTAACTTGTTCAATTTGTGTATCCTCAATTGTTATGCTTAAATTCTGCGGTATCTGCTTATAATTAGTAAATTGTACTATTTTTGTTTTGTCTAAATTAACACATAATTTTAAGGATGACAACCAATCAGTAACAGTTTTTAAGGTGTTATATAATACATTAGTAATATCAATATCTTTGTCCTCACTTACAAATATGGTGGCATCATCAGCAAACATCACACACAGGTGGTTAACTACTAGAGGAAACTCGTTTACGTATACCAAAAGTTTGAAAAGATTCGAAAATTTTACAAGTGTTTTAGTGATTCCCGAATTTGCTAAGTCCATAGAATATAGTAGTTTAAGTGACTGTACATAATGAAGGGCTTTAAACACGAGTGTCTTAATGCCTAATTATGTACGGTTACATACACTACTTTATCTATCCACATATCATAAGCCTCCACGATGCATTCAGGAGCCGCATATTATGACCGGCATCGCGGCGTTGTTTTCTGGCAGCTGTCATAGTTTTTTCTTAATTCAGAGACAAACTTAGAGTCGGATCCAACTGTCATATCGTTCGATATCTTACTTACGTGCGACATTTGTCAAATTTGTATGCAAATTGACAATTCATTTCGAACTAAACGTCATCTCGACAGATATTAGAATAGAGGTTAAATCAAATTCTTTGTTTTTCAGAGACGTTCGAAATTTGAATGAAATAATATTATCGAAATCGATGTTATTATTTAGCAATAATAACATTTTCACAGATAACAAAACAGTCTATTTTTATGGTGGTCATAATGTGCGGTTCTTGAATGCATCATGGATGGAGGGTTTATGATATTTGGATAGATACAATTTTTAAAATTATACAAGTGTTTTTTTGCACGAAATTTTTTAAGTCCACTGAATAAGATTTTTCGGAACTATCCAACACTTTAAGATTCACTTTACACTTCACTTGTACTCTCGAAAGACCACTTTGTTTACACCGTTACTATGCACTCACATAGTTACCAATCTATTTAGGGGTTGTTTTTTTGTTTTTTCAAATAAACTGTACAGTTAAGGTAAAATTAAGCAACGTTAACTTTGTCATGACAACGTTAATGTTTCACCTTTATTAACCTTAACTAAGGTCAGTACCCAAAGACGACAAGACGGCTCTGTCTTAAGGTATTTCAATCGAACAACCGTTATCTAGTTTATACTAGTGACAGCGCCATCTAGCGGTCCACAAAAGCTTAATCGTCTTGAACAGTATTTGAAGTACCTACGGAAATCTTTTGGCTAAAGTACGGTCTCCAAAATACTTTACTTTGGTAGTAGATATTTATTTTATGTATTCTTATTTATCTATATTTATAAAACTACGGAAGTGTGTGTGTCTGTGTGTGTTTTAAGTCTGTGTATGGGTGCATAATATTATTTACTACTTACAATTAATTCAGTCTGGTCATAGTCCCGGGACAGCAACCAATGTTTAAGCATTTTCTTACATTTATGAGTGGAAAGGGGATATACATATATAGTTCTATTAATTTTATTGTACAAGTATCTTGACATGAAACTTTGTTGCCTTCTGGCAGAGGCCAGTGTGAATGTAAGTGGTGAGCATACATTTATCACAACACGCTTATCAGCAAACTTATCCTTATCGTAGGGGGTGAGCTTGTGCTGTTTGATTACTAACAGCAATATGTATAGTGGTCGGACATAGAGTCAAAAATGAGCACAGAATGAGTATCCGGAAGAAACTTCTTCTACTCGTAATATTAAATGTACAACCAGTAATCAGCAACATTCTTCGTCAGGCCCCGTAGCATGGATGGCCTTATCACGCGACAAGTGACAAGATAGAGCATCCGTCCCTGGCTGACACCGTTCGATAGAACGAGACAACGTTGTTATCTTGTCACTTATCGCGTGATAAGGCCATCCATGCTACGGGGCCAGGACTCGTTACAAAAAAACATGGGAAAGAAAAACAATATTATGGTATTGAATTCCAGGCCCGATAAGTACCTGGCGCAAACGTCCCTGATATACCGGCAGCATTTCCCCTCTGTATTGCCAGTGAAATCCGTTGTACCAAGTACGAACCGGACCTGGGATCGCAGCCGCTTTCCTTCAAACGTCGTCCTAACGCCTTCACTAACGACTTTGCCTCTCTTAGGTATCTATCATACGTCGGCGCCGACATGTGGTAGCGTGGCCGAGCGGTCTAAGGCGCTGGTTTAAGGCACCAGTCTCTTCGGAGGCGTGGGTTCGAATCCCACCGCTGCCAAGTATTTTGAGCATTTTTTATTTTAAGATATCGTTTCTAAAATAAGTTTCTGACAAAATTTTAGTTTTTTTGTGAAAAGTTTGTTTATTGCCAATTGTACTTTTCTGTATACAGTCATCAACTACGATTCGAAACGAGCCCAAACTCAACGGGGTTACGTCTGTTAAGTACGAGTACTGAATTACCATGGCCAGGTGGCTGTCTCCATCATCAGAACAGCTCGATGGTACCATAAATACCATAAAATTTAATTGTCATCCAAACTACCTATACCTTTACCCAAATTACAGCTCATTCGGTTGAAGATATCTGCTTCAAAATTGAGTTGCAAGATTCCACCCGAACAAACATAGTTACATAGTTAAGTACAGTCAGGGGTATTAATAGACGTACATAAATAATGACATAAATATCTGTCCAGGACTCTATTTTCAATTTCATAAAGGCGTGTTTTTAATATCCCTGACTGTACAGTCGCCATCATATACATAGGGTACACTATAGGTGTTCAAAAATATCGGCACATGCACCCTAATACCTTGAAAATAGAGGTGTATTCCGATGTTTGTGAGCTGCTTGTTTGCTCCGATATGGCGACTGTACATACATTGCAACTTAATAGAAAGCTTGTAAAAACAGGCGATATAAAGAAATCCTGAAGTTAGTGGTGGAGGACCCGGCCAGTGCAATGTGGAAACACTGGGAGATACTATCCACATGGAGTCCAGAGGGAGTGTTTACCATTTATTTTGAATGATGATCGAACATAGTAAGGAAGGCTTAGTGTATTTTTAGTTTTTTTTACTAATCTATTTTATGGACCTAGTCAGAATCAAATAAATTGAAAGACAACACATATTTAAAGATTCGTTTATTTGTTCATAAATAATACATGCCAAATAGCTTACTATTATCAGCAGATTGCAATACTGAACGAAACATATATGCATACGGTATGGCTGAACTCAAGTATTGGAGGTACAAGTCAGTCAAAACATTTGCAATTCTAAAGCAGACACACGCAAGCGACTGTTCTAAAAGCACTGAACTGATATCGCTGCAATGTATATATATATATGTATACGACACTGTAGTCACACAGTTTAACCACATTTTCAAATTATTCCTCAACACTATTTATTAATTACTATAACATTACTCCATTTATCTAAAGTTCTGTATTGGTATATTAGTGAATTAAAATATATCACAACAGGATAATATATTTTAATTATCACATCTACTTACATTTAAGATTTCCGTCGGCGTCCTACAGGAAAGTGTACCCAAATAGCGTGAGTTGTTAAACAAAAATTGACTCAGTGTCAGTTTTGTGACGAAAATTAAGCATATAAATAATGTGACAATGAAGTTGTTTCACATTTAAATATCGTGTTCATTTAAACATTGAAAAGAAAAAGTTTACTTTTATACAAACTGAATACTTCATTGTCGTCACAAAACTGAACCTGAGTTAATTTTTGTTTACCAACTCACGCTAATTGAGTAGTAATTTTTTTGCTCTTGGGAACATTTTGATTCATTAGAATCACTGCTTATAGTAATTCGATTTATTTACAACCTAGGTATTACAATAATGACATAAATTTATATAATTGTAGGTATGTATGTTTGTAAGTTTCTTTTGTTGCATGAATATAATTAACATCAACAAGCTGCAGTGCATCATCGAAGGAAATCTATATAAGTTAACCCTTTTCCAGGCTGTGGTCATATATTGACCACCTACAGACTGTCAAACATGTATCTTAATGTCAATGAATAAGACTGACATTTGATTGTCATGTTTCAATTGCCGGCCTGGAAAATGGTTAATAACCAAAATGCAAGTTCTTGAGTATTTTGGAACATTATATTACATTTAATAATGCTAATAATATTCGTAATGTGTGATGCAGACGTCGGATATATACATCAGTGCTGATTTCATCGTACTACTCATAAATCGTAAAAGTACCTAGAGATTCCTATATAATGTTAACAATACTGATAACCACAACAATATGAGGCAAACGCAAATGACTGAACGCACTCTTGCTAGAGAATATCGCTAAAATATAGGGTTCTATGTTACATTGTCGAGGTACTTCAATTTAGACCTAGTGTCACCCTGACAAACTTCAAATTTCAAGTTGATAAAAGTGCAACATATAACCCTATAATATTGGGGCAGCGATATGTCAAATGAAGGTACGCGACGGATTGCAACGAGAACTAGGATGGATTATCTATAGTTAAACGGTATAACTGTCATTTGTTTCAAATAAAGATGTTAGTAAAATGACCAAACCCCACATAGCCAATTGAAGAAGTCGATTCATAATAAATAGTTTATGTATACATTTGTCTGATCTAAAATTCCTATGCCAAATTACAGCTTGCTAGTAGTAAGGGTCACTGAGCTAATCCGCAGACGGACGGACAGACAGGCGGACATGGCCAAACTATAAGGGTTCCTTGTTGACTACGGAACCCTAATAAAAATTATAGATACAGAACGAGTAGTAGCATGACCTTCGAGCAACGCGGCCCCCTCTGTCAAAGTATGTACAAGCCCAAGTGGGCAAGCTTCGTACACAAAACATGTTCTAGCATGACCTTCGAGCAACGCGGCCCCCTCTGTCAAAGTATGTACAAGCCCAAGTGGGCAAGCTTCGTACACAAAAAATGATGAAGGTGTACTTGGGCTTGTACTTTGACAGAGAGGGGAAATGGGGCGAATGCACTCCCTTCCGTGTTGTTCGAAGAGCATGCCGCCCCAGATATGACGAACTGACGAACAAAGAAAGTCTAAATTTCAAAATTCTCATTTATTCATTTCATTCCAAGAAGGATTTAATTAGGTAATAGCTGATGCCAAGAGAAACGTCCGACGTTTCTCTTCTGCCGACTGCGCAAAGCGAGATATGATCGCCTTCAACATCACAGTTCACAAATGGGAGGACCTTGCTGTGAGTGAATACATGGCACAAACTAGTGTTCGACGAGCGTGGTTTAAGAAACTCTCAGAGAAGAGAGCTAAGCGACATCAACGTGTCACCTGTTCGCCGCGAGCAATTTACACCTGCCAGGCTTGCGGCAGTGTATGGCGCTCCCGCATTGGCTTACACAGCCTAATGGCTACAGTCTAATGTCTGTAATAGACTTAGGCACTGGTCCCACCGCCGGCTACAGACTATAAGCTATCGGCGATTACTCGCCCAAGAAACGAATAAAAGATAATAGCTCAAGTGTAAATAAATTTATAGTTCATCGCCGGCGGTGTGAACAGCCAGCTATAAACTATAAATATATAACTCTCTCTTTTATTTACACGAAAGCGATTATCTTTTGTTCGTTTCATGAGCTAGAAAATAGCCGATAGCTCATAGCTTACTCGCTCGCGGTGGGACCAATGCCTTAAAGGCCATTGATGATATTATTTTGGGACCCTAATTTCATCAGTTTCTTTTGCTGTTGACTGTACATTAGAAGACACTTTTTAGTCGGCATCAATCTAACCGGTTGTTGTTGCTATTCCTATCGGTAACACGAACTTGAAAGGCTGACTTAACTCTCATTGCAACACCTATGACTTAAAGGTACCTACAAATTATACATATCTCACATTGATATCCACAACTATTACTGGACCGCTATAGGTTTGGGAATGGATTTTTTTTGACTGCATTCGGTCCCCGGTTACCAAAATTGTAAAGAAAAAAATATGTTTTCTAAAAAATACAGCATGTTAGAAAACCGGGATGTAGTATCACATCTAAAACTGGGAACACTCGCCATATCCGACCAAAGAAAAACACGAAAAATGTGTTACCAACACAGTAAACATGATGTCGCAAAAATATATTGTATGTAGGTGTACATACATGTAACCCGTAAACCGTACCCATCACCCAGGGCAGGTGGGACGATATGCCCTCAATGTAACATTTCAAAAATAGAAAAATAGACCTTCAATTTATAGCTACATCTACAATTACAATTTAAATTTTGGAATAAAATGGGCTCATAACAACCTTAGCAGCCAGAACATGGGTAATCATAAAAGTAGATTAAGAGTCCGCAGTAAGCTCGATTCCATACAACGTAGTAACGACTAGCTAGTTTGCTCTGAAACTTTGTACTTAGAATAAGTTAAGTACCATCCAGGTCTGTAATTAGTTTATAAATGTAGCTTCAGATACCATAGTAAAAAAAATACAGCAAATTTTAAGTTTTTCATACATAATTTGTTTTTCGTTTGTTTTATAAACTGGAGCCGTATAATGTCATTGTATATGCAAAGTTTCGTTACAATCCAACACGTAGTTTTAAAATGAGAATGAAAGTCAGTTTGTATGGAAGTTGAAATTAGGCCGAGCTTACTGCGGACTCTTAAGAGTCCCCCGCACGCGCGACTCAAGTCGAGTCTACATACAAACGTAGTTTGGTTCTCATTTTAAAACGGCACACTGGAATAACATCAAACTTATTTTACATAATGGGACCCGCCATATTATTATCTAGGTTGGAAATTAGTTTCTGTTGCTATAAATTATAATAGAAGGGCGTTCTCACTAAAATGTGCGACACTTACTTTTTTCTCAAAATTTAGATTTTTTTGGTTTTTCCGGTTTAGAATCATGAACACTCTTGATCCCGATAAAGAAAAAAAGCGTCCTCAATTTTTCATATTTTTTTTTAGGATTCCACTGTGTGACGGTCCATACAGAATGTATGAAAAAAACATCACATAGTGGAAAAAAAACTGGGGACACTTTTTTATTTATCGGGAATTCTGAGAAAAAAGATCGGGAATTCTGAGAAAAAAGGTAAAAGTCTTACATTTGAGTGAAAACTCCAAGAAATATTTTTATTGATAATGGTACGGAACCCTTCGTGCGCGAGTCCGACTCGCACTTGGCCGGTTTTTTTTATATTATTATTTTTTCTAGCAACAGAAACTAGTTTCCGACCTAGATTTGGCGGATCCGATTGTTTCAAGTTATTCTACCACGTCGTTTTGAAATGAGAACCAAACTACGTTTGTATGGAGAGCCGAGCGCCCTGGCGACCCTTAACTCATACATTATAACAGTGAAGCTCGCATATAATTATGTTTTAATAAATATACACACTAAAGCCGGAATTACATTACGAAATTAGTGTCATGCAATTTGAAATAGTTTTACGAAAGTAGTTTCGATACATGCGAAAGTAATTTCGTAAAATAATTAGTGTCGTGAAATTCACAGTATCGCAGTAACCATGGCCCCGACAGCATCTAAGCTATATTTTCCTATATTGAATGTATAATTAAGTAATTAATAATAATTGGTTTGTATGCCGCATCTCGGGCATCCCTATTTTTATATTGCAGGTGTTTCGGGTCCCAGAGACACTCTTGTCGCTGATATTCATTGATGAATTTAATATTTTTATTAGTACGAGTATTCCATCGTTGGTTTGCCATTTTCAACGCTAGAAGCGCGCGCGATGATAAAAATACACACGTCCGCACAGCACAGGCGCTTTCGCGACACTAGTTTCGCGTCGCATCTACACCATGAAATTAGTTGCATGACACTAATTTCACCAAAAAATCGCGCAGAACACGAAACTAATTTGCATTCACGACATTAATGCATGCTGCATTATGAAAATATTAAATTACACGTGAAACTGTTGGTAAAACTAATGCCACGAAATTTATTTCATGCCACTAATTTCGTAATGTAATTCCGGCTTTAAGTATAAACAACTGCACGTGTTTATTGCAAATAATGTCGAAATATAACATACACAATTTTAAAGAAGCAAATATTGTACTGACTTTAAATTAAACACAGAATTTTACGAATATAGCCTTGACCAAAATTATTGAGCACCTATGCGATAGTCATATGAAAGTCAAACTTTAAACCGAGCATTTAGAATTTTCTATATTAAAAGACATAACTTTTAATATAGAAAATTCTAAATTTTCTAAATATAAACGGTTATTTTTATTGACGTTAAATGCAAACGTCGAAAAATGCAATCAGTCATTTAATAGCAAACCCGGCCTTTCCTAGTCTACAGTTACAGCAGTCCTAAACTACTGTTACAGTTGACTACTTTCCTAGATAAGAACGTTTTTATATTGTAAGTGTTTATTTATAAATTATAAAGGAAAATAGGGTTGCTCAATACTTTCGAAGCTCGATTCCTAAAACCAGAAGTATAACACAACTCATGTCATAACCCATAACACGTTTTTATAATGGCTTAGGAGATAGTAAATCTGAATACATAGGTGGAGAAGAAAAGAAGGGCTTTGTGGCAGCAAGAGGACATCACTGATACCGCTGTATCGAGTCCATACACCGTAAGTATCGAGTTCATACACCGTAAGTATCGAGTTCATACACCGTAAGTATCCATATCATATCACGCACATTTAAATGAGCCTGTCTCTCGAAAAGCACCCTGCCTGGCACGCTCCTTCAATTTCATAGCAGTGCGCTCACACACTAGTCTCACGACGAATAATTTATTAGTTATACACATTAAAGACCAAGCCTGCATACCCATGTTATCCTAGATTTCGTCGTATAAAAGTTATACACTAGTGGAGTCGTTTTGGAACTGTGTTAGGCTAAGTACCTAATTTTATAATTTATCTGTTTGCCTCAAACCGATGTTTAGGACCCCATTCCATAATCCTATTATTTATTTAAATAACGTCAGATGATAACCTTATACCATTACCACCCAGTTTCAAAGAACCCTTGCACCTCCAGCTGCTACATTCTTTTTCGGCCTATTACCAAACCCTTCCCTGCGTTTATATATGAATTTTGAGTAAAGGCTCGCGGTTTATTATTACTTACGTGAGAACAATATTTCCGTGCGTAATTGAGAAAATTCTTCTAGCCTGCTTAGTTTAGCCAATTGACTGTCATTGGTATTGGACGTAGACATCAAAACTTTCGTCTCGTGTGTGAACGCATCTCCGTGCAATAATACCCATTTGCCATTCTATATCGATTACTATTAATACATAACACCAACATCAAAAGAATAAATAATACAAAAAGATAACTTAGCCAGTAGATTGAGATCACAACAGTGCTTATGAAATAATAAGACTAGTAAAGCACGTGTACAGGTGAATCAGTAAGATGGAGATGTTTGTCGATAGTATTACAACTATGCGCTGTTCCATGCCAGTAGACGGCCGACGTCTCGCAACGTTTAAATATCATTTAATACTTACAAGACAACCTTTTGTGCCCCTTAACAATAATGTATAATATCGCATGTAATATGTTGAGTAGATAGTGGAGATGGCTCACTCGTCGAGGCTCGGCGGGTTGTCGTCGTTGTGCAGGACAGAGTGAGACTTCAGGAATATCAGGAACGCCAATAAGTGATCTCGTGCCGCTTCTGAACCTCTGCAACGCAATATCAACTGTTAAGGCGATGTAGGCTCGTGGTCTTCTCTCCCTCTCACTAAGCATAAGCGTGAGCGAGATGGAAGTGCGGATATCATGTTTTTTTAAATAAATAAAAGAGTTATAGCTAAGTTCCCTCAATTATGATATTGCCGATTTTTAGAAGTTTAGTGTATTTATACCTATGTTCGTGATTTTCTATCGAGCGAAAGTCAAAAACTCTGGATTTGAGTCTTTAGCTGATGTCCCTCGAGAAAGGCCTCAAGATGCGGCCTCAACCTTACAACAACTTAGGGTCAACTACCGTTACCTAGTTTGCCACTAGAACAGCGACATCTAGGGGGAAATTGAGTCACTACAAATTCACATGAAATAGTCAACTTTGAGCGGTTTTGACAAATCGTAATTGTCAGTAATATTTTAATGGATATTATTGTGGTTTTTAATATTAAAAGATGTTAATATACTTTCGCAGAATTAGTACTACGGTGTTTTAAACTTTGACACACAAGAGCTACGACTTTTTAAAAATCCGTTTTCTGAGCTCACGTCGCCAAAGGAATGCGATCGATGTACCAATATGTTAGTTGTAGTAGGACCTAATGTCCTTACCTATGAAATTGGCGGTGTGTATGGAGAATTTTATGAAAACTGTGATTTTCATACATTGAATTTTGCGGATTATTCAGCAATGTCAAATTCAAAGCAAACTAAATTTTGGTAGGAATATTGAAAACTTTTAAGCTACTTTACACATATCTTCATTCCTTAAAAATAGTTCGCATCATAAAACTATACGTAATTGAAACACTTTAACCGGCAGCAGATGAAAAGGGCGGTTTTCAAGCTTTAATTTGAAACACTAAATAAAAAATTCAAACCTATTTTTTGTATTTAAAACCTTTGTTACATAGTCTAATAATAATAGAAATGAATAAATTACGTACAAAATAATATCTGTGAAAAAACCGCCAATTTCATAGGTAAGGAACTAATATATTGCCAAGTTAGTTGAGTGATTAATACATTCAAGCAAAGTTATTATGACTGCAGATTAGGAATGAAAAAAGAAGTCTATTCTATAATCTGTTAATAAAATTAGTAAGAAAGTTGGTAAGGCTAGATGAAAATACTTACTCGACATCTATTTCTATTGCCAAGACAGTGTGGTGCGGCTTGCCTTCTTCATCGAACCATCTGAAACAGGTTTGGAACTGAATATCATCGCTGGTCTACGATCGGTTCACTCTGGCAAACGCAACTTGAATCCACTAAGGGCCTATGCAGACCGCGTTTTTAAACGCACGGTCGACGGTCAAACTCGGTGTGCTTATGCTCTAAATAGTATCAATTACGCGGCAACACGAAACGTCATACGCATTCTTTTCGTCTGTCAAACATCGGATTTGCTAAACACACTGTAACACACATTAGTAGCTACAGCTAGTAATAATTAAGTTTACGTACATACAATTGATTATGTTAGTAACCGATCTATCGTCACTACACGGCTAAATTACCATCAGTGGCTCAACAATCCCGCTTCCACTGTACACTTTGCCTTCACACACACACACACACACACTCTGACACACATTAGTAGCTAGAATCCTGTATATATTGCCGAGTTGGGTATTTATACTTACATGTCGTGGTTGGGGTGGTTGGCGCGGGGCGCGGACGCGAGCGAGCGCGGGCGGCGCACGGGCCCCGAGCCGTCGCACGCCTGCGCGGAGCCGAGCGCCGCGCGCACCGCGTGCCAGTACGCGCGCTGCGCGCCGCCTTCGCCACGCTCGATGCGGACCCACCCTGTATACCAATTGGGTATTTTCATCAACATTAATTAGGTGGCTTATATAACATCACATCTAGCTTGATATACGAATGTCACTTAAACCTCACAGAGGATGGATCAAGGGGCACAGTGGCTCAAGAGGAAACGATGCAGCGGATGAACTGGCCAGGAAAGGCTCAGAAACAACGGCATACGGACCGGAGCCAATCTTGCCCCTGCCACAAAGCTACATATACAATCAACTGGACCAACACACTAAAGACCTACACCAAATACACTGTGAGGAGATATACACATGCAGACAGACCAAAGAGATTCTGTCGAAACGCGACTACAAACTCACAACCGCACTACTAAGGACACATAGAAACCAACTGCGCAAGATAGTGGGTATAATAACAGGACACAACACCTTGTACCTTAGGTATACTTAGGTATCACAGACAGCCTCATGTGCAGAGCGTGCATGGAGGCAGAAGAAACGACTTAACATATACTAAAGGACTGGGGGTAGAAGTATACAGAATGAAGCACCTAGGTTATCCAAACACACTACGGGACTCAGTCAGCAACACCAAGGCACTCACCAACTTTCTAGACGAGCTGGGGTGGTTAGAGTAGCGCCACACCGCCCGCCGTTTCACTCAAAATAGACACAATGGATGTCGACTTGCGGAAAACGCCCAGTATAAGTAACTAACTAGGTGGCGTATGACTTATGTATGAGCCTGTATAGCAATAGGGCATTTTCATCAAAATTAATTTTTTTTTTGGCTTGTGAGCTTGAAGATTCAGTCTCCAAGAGTACAGTGTCAAAATTGAGTGTACACACCAGGTAAGGCAAACGTAATCGCGAACACGCTGTCACGTCTAACGTGCCCTTAGACTGCGACCTGTGCCTGACCGTGGCGGACCTGCCCTTTCATAGCCTAGTATATTTTTTTTATAGTTTTTACTATAAGAAATACGAATATCACTATTTTGTTATAAAAACATAAGATTAATTTTTTATTTGAAAATTGAAATCGTAGTTTTATTATCTGTATGTCGCTTGCCACCAAAACGCCGACCGCCATTTTGTATTAGCAGCAAGTTTTCGTTGTAAAGGGCATGCAAATTTGACGTTTCTATGTCTAAAGGACATTCTGCTCTTATGACGTCACGATAATGGCGACTGCCTTTTTGGCGCGATTAAATATCGTTTAAATTTTAAACATTTATTCTTTGCATAAGACGATATTATTTTCCGGAAATGAAATAGAATCTAAGGTGGATAATGAAATTAAAGATAAAAAATGTAAACAAATGTGTTGCCACTGCAATAAAATCAGTCCCAAGAAGTGGAAACTAAAAATTCGTTAAATACGCGAGATAAAAAATAATGCGACTAATTTATACGTAAAACAATGCCTGGAAAATATTCGTAAATATTTATATAAGCCAAAAGAAAACGTAATTATTTTATATTCATAAATATGTGCAGTTTATATTTACGCCACTGGCAATGGTTAGGAATTGTAAACCTTTGGTTCGTAATTTAATTAATATACCTGGATATTCCTATTCCTTATTCTTAATGTTCGAAGAAGGTTTAAAATTGGTGACGCCTCAAAGATGGAGTGATTGCGTGGCTCATGTAATAAAAGTAGAGGATAACTTGTGCCAACTTGACCACCTAATAGACAATGTAACAGAGACATTAATAATAAATGTAACTGAGGAGGATTCGACGTCTTCCTCAGAAAGCGAGAGTGGAAGTGAATAAATAAAAATTTAAAAATCTAGTGTTATTTTTCTTTGTGTTTTCCTGTCCTAATAAGACATATAATAATGGCACGTCTTGCTTCCATTGCTTGGTGTGGTTCTAGTGGCTGCAGGCTTTTGCTGTATATCGTACCCGGACTATCGTCACCTACTAAGTACCTATTCATACCAACCTACGACATTAAAGTGATTAAAGTAAAATATAAGATTGTTTTAAAAGTAGTGACGATATATTTATTAGTTAAAACCAAAACCTGGTTGATTGGCCCTGAGACGTCACTTCGACGTTGACAGTTCTTTGTTTACATTTTTTATCTTTAATTTCATTATCCACTTTATACGATGTAAAATGTATTTAAAATAAATGTATAATAGTCTATTATAGATGATGTGTAAAGATAGCAATATCATCATCATCATCCTCCTAGCGTTATTCCCGGTTGTGCCCTAAAGGAGCCCGGGGTCCGCTTTGACACCTAATCCCAGGACTTGGCATAGGCACTAGTTTTTACGAAAGCGCCTGCCATCTAACCTTCCTACCCAGAGGGAAAACTACTTAGTCGGGTCATAAGTTCTGTCACAAGGTTTTTGATAGATATAACTCAGCAATAAACTGTTTCTTATTCGTATTATACATGATTAAAAAGCTTATTTTATACGAATCAGATTGCAATACAACATTTTGAACAATTATCGCAATATGACAAAAAAAACCTTGTAACTTGAGACAATCGTGAACCCAAAACACGCCGCATCTAACAGAAATACCACTTACAACAAATTTAATAAAAAAACAGTGTTCTAGATGACCAACAAGGTTTTTTTTTATTTATTCTGAAACCTCGATTTTAGACCATGCTTAGCAACTAGCATTTGGTTTTCTTTTAGCTTTCAATTCCAACTGCTCCCATCGAGAACTTTACGTACTTTTTACGTTTTCAGAAAAACGCGTAAATTTGATCTTGTGGGCAACAAGTACACTACGTAAAGTGTGAATATAAAAATTAGTTTTACCCAGACTTACTTATCTTATGCTTCAAAATGGAGTAGGGAGGGTTCAGGGAGGGGTTCTGACTAAAATCTCACGTAAGTTTGTAAGGTTTTAAGAATCATGGAAAAAAGATACAGTGAATCACGTCCGTGTTTTTCATTGGCTAAAAAAGTGCAAATTCTCTGAAGAAACTAGCATTTGTGTAATATGGCTTTAAGCATTTAAATCCAATAATCGTTCTAATTTATCAGTATTTAATGAGTTATCAAACCATATATATATAACATAAAAAAAAAACGTTTTTGGTATTATTTACTATGCGGCAAACCATTAGTGACAGAACTTAAGGACCGACTAAGTAAACCTTATTGGGATTAGACCGGTTTCCTCACGACGTTTTCCTTCACCGAAAAGCTAACGGTTAATATTCCGTACAGAAGTTCCGAAAACTCATTGGTACGAGCCAGGATTCGAACCCACGACCGCCGCTTGACAGCCGCATGCCTGAACCACTAGGCTACCGTAGCTTTCAATGTACCATACTTAACTTACTTTAACCTTTTAGATGCCATTCTTCACGTACTAAATTGACACTGACCCGCCAAGATAAGACTGTGAATACGAATCTTAGTTGAAAACATGAAGGTGAATTCGACAGCGTACGCCATTACATCTATAGTCGTCACTGGCGCCGTGGGCACGACAGCACGCAACACCTTTAGGTGGTCTTGGCCTCCAAAGGGTCAAGCAAATGTCGCAGTGATACGACATATCGTGTCCGCCATGAGCGGCAACGGTTTACCTTACGATGAGTAAAGGATATCATGTATGGCAGACGTCGTCCACCCCAATCAATAAATAGCACCTCCGTCCATCTCGTATTATATCACCGGTCTTAGCAGACGTGCGCAGCGCCGTGAATTTGTGGTTTCAGTTTAATACGACGAGGCGAACCGACCAATAAACCAGCGGTTTAACGCGCCTTAGTAAATCGGTTATTTTAAAATTAATGTGAACATAAATAAGCTTTTCTCACACATGCAATGAAATGCCGTCATTAACAGTGGGTTATATCTGGCTTCAAAGTATCACGTTTCGGGCGGATCAACTCGAGAGAACTGTAAAGGAATTTCATACGAAATTGAAGTCCTAGCTGGGAAGTATTTTTTTTTAATTTTCATTTCTTTATTTGTGGCACAGCATCATCAATTTTAATTTATTTATTTCATTCTATGTTTGAGAAAAGCACTATACATGCCTGGCCGTGAATAGGGCTTGCCGGCTTCGTATCACTATATATTCCTACTCACCCAGCAAGCCCTTCTTTCCCGGCGTCTGCAGTAATGTACTATTTCTCAAACATGCAATGAATGAAATATTCTCTTTATGTTCCTTATAATAGACTCGGAAGTATCCTTTTTCGGGCGCAGCATCTCGAGGCGGCCTGAAATGGGATTTCATACAACTTTTCAGGCCTAAGCCTGCAAAGTAACTTTTTAATTTTCATGCACAGCATCACGGCATTCAGCCATGAAAATTAGTTTGATTTGAGGATTTTTATTTATTTGTTATGTTTGAGAAAAGCACTATACATGCCTCGCCGTGAAAACGGATTCTATAACTACTTGGTTTTCCCGGCCTCTGATGTTACTATTGTATAAAATCATGAAAATGATACCTGATAAAGCAGGTGGCGCGTCTGGCTGGCAGTTTCGGCAGTAGCACCTTACTTGTCCACTGGACACAGCGCGACGCAGCTCCGGGTACGGCAGCACCAGGAAATGCCAATACTTTAGCACTAGATGCAAGTGCTCGCAGCTTTCTCCCCACGCCTCCCACTCCACCTCCAAACTCTGCCCTTCCCCGATTTGCTGGTCCAAGCACAGTATTCGATTTAAATAATTGAGATTCTCGACAGACGACTCGGCCCAGAGATCGTCGCGGCGTGTTGACTCGTCGATGGAGGACGAATGCTCCTCGGTGAGGTCTGGAAGGTTCCCGGTTTCAAGCGCTAGAGCATCCATGATCTCGTTGTCGAGGCTGTCGACTTCGCTCGCCTCCGGGTATCGGTCGTTGTGACGGATATTCGTGTCGCAACACCCGCTCTCTTCCGACGGCGCCGTCTCCTCGTCCACTCGACACGCGCTGAACTCAGGAGCTTCTTCATCCACCAGCTGACTAAAACCATGTGAGGAGTGGCTTTTCTGTATGCATCGATTAGCGGACTCGTTGTTGTCTATGGAAGAGGAAGTTACGATCAAACTTTGGTGAAGCACTGTGCGGTTGGGACATACTTTTCTGCATTTAATTTGCTTATTTTTGGCGTCGTTTTCGTTTGGAAGACCGTGTGTTGACGGGTCGGGGTGGGTGCTGGGGCCGGGTTGAGAGTATACGGGGTCGGACGAGTCCTCTACGAGGTTGTCGTGGCTGTGGGCTTTGGTTTTCCGTTTGGGGTGCATTTCGGGAGTCTCTGGGGTGAGCTTGGGCATTTTGTCATCGTCGTCTTCGTCGTCAAGCAACTCGAGCTCGGCGAGGGATTCTTCGCGCAGGTTCTCGGCTATGATGGGCAGGTCCAGCGAAGCGCCGCTAGCCACTACAGTCGGGTGAAGCAGAACGGATACCTGTACACAAACATTTTCTTATTACTCACTGATATCATAATCAACAGATAGTAATAGACTACCGTCAAATATGGCACTTTACTTTGTTATGATGTTGATACTAGTGAATTAACGTCTAACAAATCTTTTTAATCCATTGACCTGTACACCGATTAATACACACTTTAAGTGGCAAACATACGGCCCAAAAAATAAAGCTTGTATTGTAATTGATAAAAAAGTTTTAGGGTGAGAGTGTTACTATAGTTTGTGACTATTGTCTCACACCATACTTAGTTTAGTTGGGTTCTCCGTAAGCTTAGAGCATCACCGCCATAAGATGGAAGAACGCGAAATAGCGCAGTAGTTCACCTTTTGTAAGGTCACGGCAACTCTCGCGCGTACTGAGTCTGTGAAACGTAAGGCGCGGGCCGATCGCGCAGCGGCGCTCGCTTAACAGCTCGGCCACGAGCGGCGGCGACAGCGGTGCGCTATATATGCGAGCGAGACGTCTATAATTAATTGGCTTTGTTTTGTATTATTTTCCTGTAATGCTGTTGATGCCCCAAATAAATAAAATAAAATCTCGCTCCCACGTACGACGAACCGCTGCCGTTGCCACCGCTGCTCCAAGTCGTGATCGGGCCTCAACCACGGCAGCGGTTTTTCTAATTCATTGCGTGTGATTCCAACTAACCACAGTGCGTTGCGCGTCTCGACCGCGCAATGTACAGATAAAACGCTTGCCGTACCGCAATAAGGGTGTAGACTCAAAATTTATTATTACTACAAAAGAAAGAAAGCAAAAAAATATGCCTAATGACGAAAATCCCATTCGAATATCTCAAAAAATTACGAAGTTACAACTATTTTAATGTTGTTTGCTAGAGAGAGAAAACGCTATGGGATCGTGACATCACGATCCTCTAGCGTCATAATAAATGACAATCGTTTCATATGAAGGTGCATGGAAGGTGCGTTTTGCGGAAAAGGGTCAGAACATACCCCCTTTTAAAACTTTGGATACTCATAACTTTGTGATTATTTAACCTCTTGCGTTGTTTTTTCTACATTTGACTACATATTTAATACTTTTTCGAGAAATGCAACATTATTGATTATTTTATTTAGTGTCTACACCCCTATTCGCGCAATGTCGTGGCCGGGTCCCAGCGGTAGTCGCGCCGCCTCATTGTCCCGGCATTACGAACAGAAGACGACAAAAGGCTAAGCACCTGATGCACCCTGCCGTACAGATCGATGAGAGGGTACACGTGGCTGAAGGCGCGCGGCACGACGCCGACGACGCCAACCACGTTCCCGTCCACGTCTACCACCAGCTCGCTGTTGAACCTGAAGTGGATCGTCAGCACAGACTGCTCAGTCAGCTCGTCGAATACGGACGCCATTTGGGTCTTTTTCTGTAAAGTAAGAGTACATAGCTGGAGTATTTTTTTAAAGCTACTCGTAATATTAATAATTGCCAGTTAACAGCGAGCGTATGATGGTTGCTATTTTGTCAGTATCACTTATAGCTGTGGACTTCAAGGAGGGAAGCCACATTTGGTATACAGATGGATCAAAAAAAGGTGATGATGTTGGATGTGGTATCTACGGTGAGAGGCCAACGTTCAAAGCTAGCGTCAGCATGGGGAAGGAGGCCTCAATCTTTCAGGCTGAACTCTTCGCATTAAATAAATGCGTGGAGATCAATCTTGAAAGAAACCTAAGGAACCAACATATCTACATCAACTCGGACAGCCAAGCTGCTCTGCTGGCACTAGAATCACTAGAGTCCTACTCTAAACTAGTCCAGAATTGTAAAAATAATCTAAACACCCTGGCGAACTCCAACAAAGTCATACTTAGATGGGTACCAGGGCACTCCGACATTGTAGGAAACGAAAAAGCAGATGAACTTGCAAAGCAGGGCCCTGGTCGGCCCGGAACCGTTATGTGGCATCACAAAACGGAAAGCATATTCTCTGCTAAACAACGCGGAAAAATCAGAGGCAATCAAGCTGTGGAAGTTCACCAAAGGACAAAAACAAGCTAAAGCCCTGATCGAAGGGTTCAATAGTAAGCTGTCTAAAGAGTTATTACAATTCAAAAGGCACAAAACCTGCGCAGTGACAAGAATCCTGACAGGACATTGCTAATTGAACAAACACCTGTTTCAAATGGGTATGAAGCAGGACACAACCTGCAGGTTCTGCCAGGAGACAGAGGAGACTGCAATGCACATTCTCTGCTCCTGCGGACCACTCATGCATAAAATATAAGTACCTACTTACCTAGGGCGGCACATAGTGCACCCACAAGAAGTACAACATATCACCGCCCAAAGAATGTGTGTCAACTATGTATTATTATAACAACATGAATGCAATAAAATACTTGAAACTTGAATCTCGAATTTCCTGGAGGCAACGGGACTTAACGGAGAACTCTAAAGCAAGGGCTGCCACAATAGATCACTTGCTGGTCGAAGCGGCACATTAAGGCTCACAAACAAAATAATAATAATAATAATATCGCTGTGGATAAGACAATCGTCACGTTTGTCGGAACGTGACGATTGTCTTATCCACAGCAATAGGTGACCTAATATTAACATTATACCCCCACCGTGATTTTTTATCATTTATTAGACGTAAAGCGCTGCTATGTGTTGCGGATGACAAATTGGACGGCCCTAGCAGCAGATATTTGAAACATTCAGTTTGTTCGGCAGTAATCTATCAGTAAGTTAATATTTCTTGAGAGCCAGCACTTAAGAAAATCGACACATTGCTTGCCAATCAGAGTAGCGTCAAACTCAAGTAGGATACTGGATCATGCTTAATTCGTGTAGTCCACTACAGCGCAAAGTTTGAAGATCCGTTATTCGAGTGAGAAATAGATATTCGAACTTTGATCATCGCTTTACCGACTGTTTCGATTGAGGTGCAGTGGTTAAATAGTACATTACTGCAGACGCCGGGAAAGAAGGGTTTGCCGGGTGAGTGGGGATAGTGATACGAAGCCGGCAAGCCCGTTTCACGGCAAGGCATGTTTAATGCTTTTCTCAAACATGCAACGAAATAAATAAAAAAAACTAATTTTCATGGCTGAACGCCGTGATGCTGATGCTGTGCCACAAATAATGGAATGAAAATTAAAAAAAAAATTCCCGGCCAAGGCCTTCAGTTTTGTACGAAATTCCTTTACAGTTCTCTCGAGTTGTTCCGTCCGAAACGTGACTCATAGCCTGTTATAGTTATAACGCACGTAATGACGACATTTCATTGCATGTTTTAGAAATAGTACATTGTTTAACGAGGGGCGTAAGTGGAATATTGCAAACAAGAGTCTATCTGAAGCCAACGCCGAGGGCGGATGGCTTTTGATGACTCGAGTTTGCAATATTCTTACGCCCGTGTTATACACAATGTTTTTCATCACATTTGCGAAGAAATAAATAACTACAAAAGACAGAAAAATATGTTTCATACAAGCGCACCAATCAAAAATTGACGAAATTGACCACTTCACTTCCAGATCAGTGCGAGTGGAGCGCGCAGCTTCAATATTTCAACCAATCACAGAGCAGTATTCTTGCAGCGCGTGGCCAACTAGATTTTTTTCAACCAATAACAGCAGAATTCTTGTGGCGCGCGGCCAACTAGATTTGCTTAAACCAAATCAGATCACATACAAGCTCATAACTCCATAACTCCCCCGGGAACAATGGGCTTGTGACCTTAAACTTGTTTACGATGCCATTCGAACCAGTTTTTGTAGATGAACAAATGTTTGTATGGAAGCAACTACATTTAAAGGACATTAATACCCGAAAAATCGAGTTAAAGATAGACCTCGCTGACAGCAACCGAAACGCTTCATACTGATTGGTCTTAAAGTATGACGTCACACCGTGCAATTTGTACTAACCGTTGCATGGAATATGAAGTAAATTGCTGTTTCGGTCGCGAAATACTGCGTTTAGGCCCATAGTTGTCATACAAATTTGTTTCTATGAAAGCGTATGGATTCTATTGGTACCTTTAAATTTACTCTTGGACAATAAATAAAAAAACTTTTTTTTCTTAACTTTCAAGGTTCATATCTTTTTATGATTTGAATTATATTTTGTAATTTATACTTTATTACAATCATTTGATGGTTTACTATCCATTTAGCAACACGACGTTACCAATTTTAACACCACGCAACAAGCCTATTTAGACCATTGTCCTTCTGTACAGGCGTGGAATAACACCATTTACGAACAAGTTACCTACTGTGATGAAAAAGCCATAATACTTACGAAGGTGCCGTTGTCATGCAGCAGATCGCTCGTGACGGCCCATATGGGTGCGTCGAGGTGCATCGCGCACTGCGGCAGCGAGTCCGCGGGCAGCGCGCCCACCGCGCCCAGGGAGATGCTGCCCGACCAGTCGCCGCCGACCTTGTCCACGCGAAACTGTAACAGCGTTGGGTATACTTTACTGGGAAGCCCCCTTTTACACCCGACAACTGTGACGGTTCATCTAAATAATGTGTCGCTACACTTCAAAGCCACTTTGGTGAGACGCGTCTTGCGTGCAAAAAATAATAGCACTTTCGGACCCGGTCAATACTATTGTACGGATTGATTACTAAAGCCCCTGCTAGACGGTCGCAAAAAAGCCCCACTTGACATAGGCAAAGTGCCTAAGCAGCAAAAAACCACAATACGGGAAAAAAAATAAAAAATAAACACGCGCCTCCGACCGAGCGACCTTGGTCGGCACCAACCGCTGTAGTATGAAATTTTACTGCAAACAACTGTCTACACGGTCGGTGCGGACCAAGGTCGCTCGGTCGGAGGGGCGTGTTGGCGACCGTCTAGCAGAAGCTATATAAGCGTCAATTCAAACTTTTTACGTTAGCATGGCTCTGATTTTCCAGTCTGAAATGGATAAGGGCGAATGCGAAAATGTGTTTTCATATATTAAACACATCGCATGTTTGAAAGCTAGGTGTCAATATATGAAAACACAGCTTCGCGCATCTCTGATGGATAACAGGACGGATAAGAGGTTCCATAATGTTGTCACAGCTAGCCACGTCAACGTGGCTTTTGCCATGTTGCCGAGTACAAGCAAAATCATTCTTCCAATGTATGCGATTAATCCGCAAACGTCACTAACTAATATTTCGCTGATGCGAGCTCCAGGGAACGGGGACGCCGTAACGAGCAGTTAAAGGCGCGAAATTTTGAGTTACACTTATTACCCGCGCTATGACAAGCTTCGGTCGTAACGTTACTGCCATGCGGGGCGTAACTTCACGATAATTTCAGTTATTAAATTTAAACAAGCAATGCAAGCCGGCAATTTAGGGGTTAAATATTTCACCTTCCATAATAAATACTAAGTTCTTCTACTAGACACGTCGGGATAAATCGTGCATTACGCTACTAAATACACCAAAATTTTGTATTACACAAACTATAGTCGTTTTCATTCTTTGACTATATTTTTGTAGGAATTAGGATATTTCACATGACGCCGAACACAAGTGTTTAAAGCTAAGATTTAGCGCTGATGTACTATGAGGATCATATGCAATATGTATTTCGTTTTTGAACTTAAATAAATAGTAGTATAAGCGTGATTGCGTTCGCTTTGATTCATGGTTGCACAAAATCGGTCGCAATAAATAGAACACTGAGAGAGCTTAATATATCTAAAGAATAATAATATGCAGCACATAAATGATAACAATTAATTAACAAAAGATCGTGTATGAGATTATTAGAAGATTTTTATAACGAATATCGGATGCAAGAAACATAAGCAAAGCATAGGAGTATAATTGTTTTAGAGCGTAGAACTTCAACATGGTTCATAATCTTTAAACTTTGTTTATTTATAAACATCTAATACAAATATAAGATTAGAAATAGAAATAGAAATATTTATTCGACAAAAACATGATACACTAGGATACAAAGTCATTGGGTCCCGAGCTAGGATTCCCTGTGTTACGGGACCCAGTAGAACAGCAAGCATACGATATTAAATAACAGACAAGTATAGAATAGATGTTTTACAAATTACAAAGCTACAATAATTTTAGTTCTGTCAGTGTAATGTGTGAGCGTGAGTGTGTGTGAGAGTCTGAGAGTGCGTGTGTGATCATGAGTATTTTGAAGTGAAGGTATAAGTAAGTAAATAAATAAATAAACAATTGATTACTCGTGAGATTAAAAATATAATATAGCTTTAAATTAACAGAGAACAGTTAAGAGCAGTTCAGTCTCACTGTAGTCGTGTTGCAGCAGCCATTTGGTTAGAGTGCTTCTACTAGGGGGGCGACGGGCTGTATAAAATTTGCAGAAGGTCTTTAGGACAAGAGGGGAGATAAATTGGCTGAAACGCTGGGCAAATCTGGATGTATACTTGGGCGTTTTCCAGCGTTGACGTCGTCTTGTGTCTGCGTCAAAGTTTTTGTCGTGTCTTTTGCCGTATGCAAGCATGACCTTTCTAAGGAACAGCTGTCGGACCGTCAGGACATTCGCTTCCATGTAGAGGTCTGTAGTGCGGTACCGGAATGGTTTTCGGAATGCGACTTTTAAAAGAGATCGCTGCGCCCTTTCCAAGCTGATAAGGATGGTCTTTGCTGCTCCACCCCATACTGAGTTACAATACCCTAGTATAGATTCCCCGAGCGCGAAATACACTGATTTTAATAGCTCGGGATACGCAACGTGTCTCAGATGCCTAAACACAAACATGAGTTTCCGAGCGCGAGACTTTAGGGATTCAATGTGCTGACGCCAAGTTAGGTGCGCGTCTAGCAGCACGCCAAGATATTTAATAGTGTTCGTACGTTCAAGAATACTAGCACTGCTTGCCGTAGAACTACTCCCATCATTCTGTACACCCACTCGCATGGAAAAGTCATCACTTGGCTGGCCCCTAGCATTAATAGAAAAGCATAAGTATTTAGTTTTACTAACATTTAATGTTAGTAAATTTGCATCCAACCAGCCTGTGACAATCGCCATGCTGATTTCGGCTTGTCTTTGTACTTCTGCCCAGTCTCCGCCCCTAACCACGATTGCTGTATCGTCCGCAAAAGACACAATGGAAGTTTTGTTCAATTGAAGATTACAGAGACCGTTAATGTACACTAGAAATAAGGTTGGCCCTAGAACGCTTCCTTGCGGTACTCCGAAATCAATATTGCAGAACTCACTACAATGGTCGCCAACACGGACACACTGTTTGCGGCCCTGGAGATAGGATTTGAACCAGTCAAGTACCAATCCCCTCAGCCCGAGTCGTTCTAGTTTACCTAAAACAATGGGGATAGAGACCGTGTCGAAAGCCTTAGCAAGGTCCAAAAACACTCCCACGCACTTCTCTCCTCTATCAACACATTCTACTATACCACTGACGAGCAAATCGACTGCCTGTTCTGTAGAACGGTTTTTCCTAAACCCGAACTGATTAGGCGACAGGAGTGTGTTGCACTCGAGAAAGTTTAGTAGCTGGCGATTAATGACCTTCTCGATGAGTTTTCCGATTACGCTGAGAAGTGAGATGGGCCGATAGTTAGTCACTTCTTTTCTGTTTCCTACTTTGAATATTGGCACGACTGCAGCTATTTTAAGGGCATCGGGAAAGGTGCCGGACGTTATACTTAGGTTGCATAGGTATGTAATGGGTTCGGTCAGATGATTTATGCACATTTTTAATAGGTCCGGGGTTATGCCGTCCATGCCGGACGCACTTCCTGACTTTAAACTTCTGATAAAAGATGCCATTTCGAACACGTCTGTAGGTCGAAGGTAGAGCGACGAGGCTGGAGGCATTCCGGAATCTTGGTCCAAACTGTCAGGCCTTTCTTCATTGCATCCCTTCTTTGCAAGTGATATTTCAGCAAGGTTCTTACCAACTGATGTGAAGAAAGTATTGACCTTGTTGAGGGATTTCACTGGGTCCTCTTCCAGTTGGAGTAGTGCCGTTGTTTGGTCTCGTTTGGTTGGAATGTTGCAAATAGACTTGACCGTCTTCCACGTTTTCTTTGCGTCTGGCCGTGCTGCTATGAGTTGCTCCTGTTGGTGCTTCATCTTAATTGACTTCAGCAGGTCCGAGCAAGTGTTTCTATAACTTTTGTACTTACATTGAATTGCAATGTCATTCGGATTTTTTGTTGCTAGCAGGTGCAGTCTGCTTCTTTCACGAACACATTTGAGCAGCCCAGGTGTTATCCATTCCTTAATCGTGACCTTGGAGTTCGAAGTTCTAAATATTTGTTTATGGTTATTAATTATATTTGATATGGTCGTGCAAAATATATTTGTTGCTGTATTTACATTGCATATTTTATACAGCTCAGCCCAGTTGAGATTCCCTATTTCAGATTTTATTGCGTTTAGGTTCGTTTTAGTTATAACTTTACTGCTTTCTTTTCGAGGTGAGTAATCCAAAATTGAAAGTACTAGAGCGTGGTCAGTAATATCTTCATGACAAACAATAACAGAACATTTGAGCTTTGACCTGATCATGGCGTGATCCAGACAGTTCACGCCCCGCGTAGGTAAAATATTACCTGAATAAAGCCCATGTTCCGAGCACAAGTTTAAATAGTCATCCGCACATGGGGTGTTTGAGTTTGGGGCTATGTTAATATTTAAATCACCCGTTACAACCAAATGAGTGCTATTTTTAAAGTTAGATAAGAATAGGCCAAGCGAATTAATAAAAGTTCCAGGATTTTGATAGCTTGGCGACCTATATATGCCAAATATACTAATATAGTTATTAATTGTTAATAATAAAGCATTCGCGTCTTTAATATCAGTTTTGCATATTTCCACTTTAAGTTTATTTCTGACAAAAATAATCACTCCATCGTTTTGTAGGTAGTGATTATCTGAAGCAAAGCAATTGTAGCCATCAATAGACGGAGGCTGGGGCCACACTGTTAACCAACACTCCGTTAGAACTATCACATCCGGAGTTACATTGGCCCGTTTCAAAACGCATCTAAAATAGTCAATATTACACTGGTGGCTACGAATGTTTTGCGTCAACACAATAAAAGGTGTCTTAAACTCATTAAGTATATCCTTGCATTCTTCCAAGCAAGATACCTGTTTGTTATCGCACAGCTGCGCTGCATCGATATCGTCCGCCACTGTGTTTAGGCCGCTCGCTGAGTTATAATCCTATATGTATATCTATATAGTATCGCGCCGTGCTTACGCACTAGTACTGCAGCGGGGAACAAGTTGACGAATGTAAATAAAATAATAGTAAGGAATAAAGTGTCTTTCGTTAGTATATAAATATTGTAATGATATAGACAATATAGTTGGAGTATGTTTGTATGAGTGTACTTAAAGATATGTCGGGCATTTGACATGGTATGTACCTTGTAGGTATATACATGAGAACATATTCGGCACTGTTTAGTATTATTATACTGGATATATCCGTATCGGCAATAAACTGAGTCTGACACTATAGTTAAAATATGATTATGTAATTTAAGTAGTAGATTATAGATGCAGTATTTAATGGTTAAATATATATAAGTACGGTCGAGGGTGGTATTTTTTAACATATTCGGTATAAAATCTATTTTACGAAGTAAACATGATCGGGTGCTTAAAAGGAAAGACAGTTCGCAATGGTTATGACTATACGCTAAACGAATTAGATAGTACATTATGTAAGTGAAGATGGATGTTTAAAATGACACAATTTACTTGAACAAAAAACTAATAGACTATTGTTTCAGGGTTTTTAGTACTTCCGCGTTCTTCACCCAGACATACTCCGCGCGATTAAAGTAAATCTTTTAAACATACAACCTAGAGCATACTTGAACGCAATTGGGAATGGATGAAAATTTCAGAAGTGCGTTAGCACGAGAAAAAAGTTACAGACTTTTCAGTTGGGGCAATTATTTTTGAGAAATATAAACAGTTTCCTCACTTACGTTTTGGGTTTGGGACGGCAAATTAGACAATTTCCTTGATCCGTCTCATATTACAAAAAATATTTTAAATATCTGACCGTGGCAATGACAAATATAGCTGCTGCAGCTGTCAATATAATTGCCAGTGTATTAAAACCACGGATATTTAAGATATTTTCTTGTAATATGGGATGGATCAAGGAAAGTGTTTTATTCGCCGTCCTAAACCCAAAACGCAAGTGAGGAAACTGTTTATATTTTCAAAAATAATTGACGTAACTGAAAGGTCTGTAACTTTTTTCTCGTTAGCACGAAGGAAGGTTATTCATATCACCAATAAAATACTCAGGCACTTCTGAGATCTTCATCCATTTCCAATTGCCGGTAGCACAAAGAGAGACCGAAAACAAACCATCGACATTTTAAATTTCATGCCAGTATTTCATGCTTTTTATACCTATAGTTATAGGGACAAGTGATTTCATTACAAACTAAATAAATAAATTCGCTACGCAAATACTGAAATAAGGGTCTGCTGAAATGCTGTCTGTTGCGTCTTTCTTCCGTCTTCTTTTTCTTTCTGATGATGATAAGTTTAAGTATAGATATTTTTACTTTCACATACAAGTACAAGAAAAAATGCGTCAAGAATAAGTGTACATGTTAAAGATCATGTGAAATTGGAGGAAGATTTACTTATCTTTTATTCTTCGGGTTCATCGAGATTTATATTTATATCATAAGATTGTATAAGATGTTTTATTTTATTTAACATAAAAGCCCAATTAGATCTCGCATTCAGCATTCGCAAAATATTAACCAACCAGCTAGCATGGATCGATTATTGCTAGTAAGGGAAGAATGGTTCAGGTCCGAAATAAACGCACAAGCAAATTATATAATGCCGACGAAGTTCATTTGTATACATTTACTTAGTTAGTTCGCATTGCAGACTTAATTTATTTTAAAAGTATTATTTACATCAAATTAACTAAGATATTGATAAAGAATTCGTGTGAATCACTGACTTTCCAAGCTTTTCTCCAACGAATCCCATGTCTCACCTACAAACGTTAAAAACCTTTTGATTGATGATTTCGAAAATACGACGTACCCTTTAAAAAAATGGCAGTTATTTGAGCTCAGATAAAACGCCAATACAATTATAAATGTCGATTGTTTGCTTCATTAACTAATGGTGATGAGTTATCATCAAACTATTGAGATCGCGCGTTGATATTTGTTAATGGATTCTCTTTATCGTCGGAGTCCGCCAGATAACAAGAGACGAAGTAGGTACAACGACATACTTCTTATTTATCAGTTAACTGCGCAGTTGTGAGTTCGAAGGAACCGGCTGACCTCCACGAATACAGTCGAGATCGAAAATATGTGCACGGACTTAGTGATCCAAAATATGTGAACATGACTTTGTTGTTAAGGCTATAAGGTTGATCAGATATTTATTTTTGAACTTCTGGGAACGTACACAATCATAATTAATGAATGGACCTTAAATTTGTTTACGATGCCATTCGAACCAGTTTTTGTAGATGAACAAATGTTTGTATGGAAGCAACTACATTTAAAGGCCATTAATACCTAAAAAATCGAGTTAAAGGCGGACCTCGCTGACTGCAGCCGAAACGCTTCATACTGATTGGCTTTAAAGTATGACGTCACACCGTGCAATTTGTACTAACCGTTGCATGGAAAATGAAGTAAATTGCTGTTTCGGTCGCGAAATAATGCGTTTAGGTCCATAGTTGTCATACAAATTTGTTTCTATAAAAGCGTAAGGATTTTATTGGTACCTTTAAATTTACTCTTGGACAATAAATTAAAAAACTTTTTTTTCTAAACTTTCAAGGTTCATATTTTTTTATGATTTGAATTATATTTTGTAATTTATACTTTATTACAATCATTTGATGGTTTACTATCCATTTAGCAACACGACGTTATCAATTTTAATACCACGCAACAAGCCTATTCGACTATACATAAGATGAATACGTAACGTAACACAACTCACCCTGGTAAATAAAGAAACACACTCGAGAGCAGATTTACAGGTTACACAACTATCGGTGACGGCAAGTACACCGAGTGGAATTGATTCGGAGTCGAGTTATTAAATAAAATGTTTTTCTTTGCATAAGCAGAAGTCACAAGTCTAATCAAGTTTAACTAATAATACAATAATAACAGTCGCATCATGGCAGCATAAAGCAAATAAAATAATTCATAGCATGACTGACACAATATTAGAATCCGCATATTGTAAATACATTACTGTATATCAGTTATATACCTATATTGATGTGGGTTGACGAATCTTACTTCACCGTGATACAGTTTTTAACTAGTACGGGAAGTAAAGGACTTCATTTTGCACCAATAATTTAAATTACAAAAGATAACTATGTGACTAGTTTCAACCACACTTCTTTGTACCAATAACTTCTGTTGTAATGAAATAAAGATCCTCCGCTACGCGTCGGCCCTCGAACTACCTCGTCCGTCTGTTGCTTACTTTCTAGCCTCTACAACAATGTACTTATAGCCCGTCAGTTAGATTATCAAAAAAATATAGAACACCTATTTTTTATTTTGTCAATCAAACAAACATTGATGAAGATATAGCCCGTTAAAGTTCTATACTAACTTTAACGGGCTATATCTTTACCATTTTTTGTTTGATTGACAAAATAAAAAATTCTTGTCAAATATTTTTTTTTTAAATAACTGACGGTAAATAGAATTATATATTTTTTACCCAGGAAAGTACCCAATTATTTACCAGTGGCGCTAGTGTGCTTGAACGCCCTCTGAAGAAGAAAGAGTATAGGAATACACACCCTAAAGTTGTGACCCCTCCGCAGCGGTTGGCTGACTATGGCGATGCCGTCCTTGTACCCTGACGTACGCATCGCCACGGTATCTGTAAAATAAATGGACAATCAAATGCCTCTTAATTAACCGACACCAATGAAGTGCTACAAAATGTCATGAGCTCATGAGTCATGATGAAGACCAGTTACTTCGTTACTTTTAAATTCAAATAGTCGTCATAACTAAAACAGTGCATGTATATCATTAATTTGTTAGTGTCCGAGTTTCGGACAGGTCACAATCACCATCTGCGTTGCACCCAGTTGTTTTATTCCATTGAACTAAATCAGTGACAATTTTAGAAGTGCATGCAGCGTGCACTAGAAAAAAGTTGCAGACTTTTCAGCTGCGTCAATTATTATTGAAAAATATAAACAGTTTCCTCACTTAGGTTTTGGGTTTAGGGCGGCGAATAAGAAAATTTGCTTGATCCGTCTCATATTTAAAAAAAAACTTAAAAATCCATGGTAAACTGGCACTGGGAATAATAATATTGACAGCTGCAGCAGCTATATTTATCATTGCCAGGGTCAGATATTTAATAAGTATATTTTTTTGTAATATGAGACGTCCTAAACCCAAAACGTAAGTGAGGAAACTGTTTATATTTTTCAAAAATAATTGACGCAGCTGAAAAGTCTGCAACTTTTTATGGTGCTAAGGTTATTCCAAAAAAATTATCAGGCAATTCTAAAATGTTCATCCATTCCCCATTCTTATTTTGTAATGTTTTTTGTGATGTGTGTAAGTATGATTTATTCAAAGAACACATTAATAAATGAATGTTATCATAATCACACAGGCACCACTAGCGACTATGCCGCGCCTAGGGACAACGCTAGTATGAAGTTTTCCTATGAATGAATTATCAAAAATGATGTATAAAGTTTCACCTGAGCTGCAAAGCCTAATGTTCTTCCCATGCACGTAGTGGAAGGTGTACGGCAGCGGGTTCCTCCGCCGGCGCGAGTCGGCGCTCACCATCGTCACGGCGGACGTTTCCGTCGGCACCGACAAAGTGTCGTTGCTCGCCGCCAACACGTTCGCAAACTCCACGTTCGAGGTCATTATCTCGTTAGAATGGCACGACTCCTCATTCAAGTCCTCGATAACCTCCACCTGAGTATCGTTGGAGTTGTTCTGAGCTGACTGAGCCACGCTAGCGTTGGTCGCGTTCTTGGCGGCGGCACTCAGCGAGGGCGGTTTGACGGGTTCGTCGTTAGGAATAGTGTTTTGAGGCAGAGCGGTCCCCACGTTCGCGCCTTTGGAAATGGCTTGAATTTTGGTCACGTGACCGAAGATTTCCATGACCACGTACACTTTCTGTGAAAGTGATTTTATTGGTTATATCTTACATATATGATAATATTAATGTTAATCGTTGTATCTCAGCACGAATAGCACAACCACACGTGACGGCTTGAGAAAAGGTGCGACAAAGAAACATTCTAGTAAGTCTGTCGCGCGTTTTGTTGCACTAGTTGCGCCGGTCTTCATGGTAACCCTTCGAGCAACACGGAAGGGAGTAGGCATTCGCACCATTTCCCCTCTGTAACTGTCGGGGTCGGGGAATGAAAAGGTTGATCACCTTAACATCTGTTTTTGCTTGCTCAGTATAAGTTATCAGCAGTGATCGGCACGACCCGTGCAACACCGCGGGATTCCGAGAAGAAATATTAATATGGACATGACATGCATGATTATAATCCCGTGATCTAGTTCGCAAAAATAACTCTATTGAGAGTTAATAAATGTATTTGTAAATAGAAGTCAGAATATTTAATAAACTCATAAATGGTGTCATTTTTCATTGAAGAAAATATTGATATAGATTGATTTTATTTTATTTTAATTGCGTAAAATATTAAGTGCACTCATATAAAATATGTAAGTCTTAAAATGTAACCATTTGAAGTGCAAAAAAACCCTTTTCCCGACTACCTGGCAAGTCACTTTCGGATTTTCTATTGTTTGCGTTTTACCATTTACCGACTCGAATTCCGGAATCCCGGGGAATATCCCTATGAACATAATGATTGAGGTCATTGACACCGTGTTGCACGGGTTGTGCCGATCATTGGTTATCAGTATCTGCTTTGTGGACCGAGTGTCAGACACATTCCGTCATAATGAATGTCATTTCACTACACCTCTTTGAATTTTGGAAAACGAGTTAAAAAAAGAAAAAAAAACGTATACAAGAAATAGCAATGATGACATTGACAGGGACCTGTTACTCATTTATAGTTTTAATAATTTTAAGCGAAGAGGATTTAATCATTAGATTTATCAAACTTGAGACAACGTAATGGCAAGATCAAACGAATAAAAAGGTTTTTCAAACCACATGCTCGACAATGCCGAGTTATAGGTCATGTAAACCCTACCGAAAGCAAGACATTAACGGTCTTATTCATAATAAATCCTTAAAACACCGTTGATCAATGTTTTAGTTAAAACACTCACTAAGCCTAATTGACGTTTGTTAAAAAGTGTGATTCATAAACCTCCGCTAAGCCTCTGCTAACTATTGGGCCGTTATTTGACAGATTAGAGATGTTATGTTGCCGTTCTGGGAAATCATAGAGCAAAATTGGTGATTTTCGATTTAAAAAAAAGTTTGACAGCTTAAATACCGGCAAATTGTAGTTAATTCAACTCCACGAAACTAACGTGCACGTAAATAAGATGAAAACGAATAAAAAACGATGTGAAAACTGGACGTTGGAAGACAAGGTAAGAAAGGATACGTATTTACTGTAATTCGGCATTAAATATGAAGTTAATTAACTTCATATTTAATGCCCATGCCTATTTTGAAGAGAAGTCCAACTTATAATCAACACTACATATTATTTTATCATTTGACGCTGCTCAGTTTCTTGATAAAACATACATAGATTGGTAACATTATTGGATAATATATACTATAAGCTTAAAATAAAATTGAATGAACATCAAAGTGTAGTTGAACATCATGTTTTATTTTGCTTCAGATTGAAATAATTCCTGCTTTGGATGTGAAATCATGAGCCTTACAAGCCCGGAGAGCCCGCCGAGGCTTTGGGGGTAGAAGGGCCTGAGCCCTACAAGCCCAGAGGGACATCTAGAGGAAGAATATAAAGGTATTTATTTATTACAATATAATTTAATATTACATGTGAGCTTCAAATAATAAACAGCTTTCCTATGTTATTTATATTTAACATTGTTTTTTTTACTTTCAGATATCAGCTATTTAGCCTGTGGGAGCTAAATAGCTGCCGCAGAAATTAAGTGCCAATACTACCAATTAGAACTACACAATCTTCCATCTGTTCTCTTCATACTGCTATAAATTTGTATTCAATATAAAATATGCAATAACCAAATTGAGTTTAATTTTTAATAAGAATAAACATAATTCATCTTTTGTCAATTATTATACAACACCAACATTTTTTCCTTGTACCGAATCCTGCCTGGAATAAGGTATAGCTATTTTATGAATACTTTCACTGCCAGGAAACCGCCTAGCTATCCTAAACCATGAACTAACTGAGGCTAACTGGGGAAGTAGGCAGGGCCGTAGCCAGAGTTGAATTTAAAATAGGGCAGCCGTAATTACAAGTAGGGCACAAGTCAAAATTTAACTTGATCTAATATGTGTGAGGCAGTTTCTTAATAATTATTTTTATCGTATTAAAAACTTTCTTTCACGTATATTTACAATTTTTTTTATCTGCTTACTTCATAATAAACTGAGAAAGTATTAAATACTTAACATAAAAACGTTCAAAATCGTGTTTAGTTTGCTCAAATACTTGCTGTCAAAATCAGCTGTTTTCAATTCGGCGGCCATTTTTATCCTTAAAATGGAGATAAAATAGGTTTAAAGAAGGGTCTACGGTTCGTTAAGTTAGCGAGCCGTCAAAATAGGCTTGATGGACCCAACAGCGTTATTTGACGTTTATGAATCACGTTTTAGCGAAACAGTGCTATAGCGAGGCTATAGCACTGTTTTAACTTTTTATGAATAAGACCGTAAATCCCTTGGTATTAGCCGGGTTATAATGTTGTACTGAATTTCATTGTAACCCGCTGGTTAATAATATGATTTCACTTTTCATAATTCTTATTACTATATACATAAAGTTTAATTTTGCTAAACACAATTTGTCCTAGGCCATGGCCTTCTTGATTTGACAAAATAAATGAAGTTTGCCTCCGTGTGAACCCCGGTCCGGAGGAGCGCGGTGCTCGAAATTCGAATTTCGAATCTAGGACCACGGCTTGTGCTTTCGAATTTGGAACGCCGCGCGCCTTCATTTGTTCACGCGTGACGAACAAATCGAGTTCTTGTAGGTGCCTATAGAAGATTTAATTTCAAAAATAATATTGAAAATGTCGAGTGATGAAAGTGTTTTGACTCCTGAGTTTATCAAATTAGATGCCATAGGCATAATAATCTCCAACTCAACCTCAATAAACGTACCAAATAAAAACATTACCTTATCTTTCCATAATTGGACTAACGTGTCTAATGTTACTATGTACTTTTAATTTGCTAAATAAACATTATTTATCTACTGAGCCTGGTTTTTTGTCTCGCATAAGGTGTGAAAAGTAGAGTATACACCTCGGGAATAAGACTGTTTTAGTCTTGGGCGGTTGAACCCCTCACTGCACTCAGGACTCAGTCTTAATTCCCTCGCTTCGCTCAGGAATTGACTTATAACTCCCTCGCTACGCTCAGGAGTTAAATTATGAGTCCTTCGTTACGTTCGGGATTCAATTCGCTCCCGTGACATAAAACAGTGCTTTATCCCCTTGGTGTATAATCTACTATTAGTCCAACTATTAATAGGCAAGGCAAATGCGTCTAAGTAAATTTGAACTTTGTTGTCAAACAGTTGAACATAATTTTCAATACATCACTCTCGTCTGATACACAGTTTAAAAAGGTAACATGTGCTTGCAACGCGTAAATGATTTGATTTGAAAACTGATCAACCTTTTCATTCCGCCACTGTACAAGCCCAAGTGGGCATGATTCGTATACAAACATGTATGAAGGTATGTAATAGTGTAATCGTTACAGCAACCCCCCACTGTAATATTCATAGCTAAAGGCGACTCCCCTCCGCTAGGAAGGCCGTGTTGCTCGAAGTGGTAACCATGTAGATGTATAGATTTATTACAAATTCGATTATAACCACATTATAGTCGAATTTGTAATAGACCTTGGGTGTCATGAAAGCGAACATGGTGAATTCTTTTATATTACGTCGTTATAAAGGCACTTTTTAATCCTTTAACCGCTTGGAATTTTTCATCGGGCATGCTCGCGGTGCCGACGATACCAAAGTGGCACCCAGATTAGGGCTTGCACATGCGTGTCGCTATTAAAATAAATGAAAAAAGCTAATCAAAACTTCATATCATACTGCGGCCTAATGAGCTGGATGTCTTAAAAATCAGACTATGGCGGTTAAAGGGTTAATGACACCAAGTAGCGCAGCGAGTACTGTCATATGTTTACAAGCTTTATATTAACTTGACCTGTTTGTATGTATGTAATGTAAGTTGTCCGTCAAAATTTGCAACTCAATTTTGAAGCAGACGTCTTCAACCGATTGAGCTGAAATTTTGGGTAAAGGGATAGTTTGGATGACAATTAATTATGGTACAGTCGAGCTGATCTGATGATGGAGACAGAAGGTGGCCATGGGAATTCAGTATTTAACCGACGTTACGCCGCTGAGTTTGGGCTCGTTTAGAGTCGTCTCAATGACGGTATACAGAAAAGTACAGTAGGCAATAGAAGCTTGTACCAGAAGTTATTTTTTTTAAACTTATTATCAAACATCGAAGGCTCGTGGCATCTCAGGTAGCATAGTGATGCGACACAACGTTTTTCATGCGGTATTTTCGATACGATAAAATAACCAATGAGTAAGTTTTGTATTTCAACCTTCATAGTTATATTTATCAAATATCTGTGAAGTGGGCAATTATAAAAAACATCAATGTCAATTTGTCAATATGAAATATGTCATTGTCATTTATTCAATAATTATTAAAAGACGTGTCGCGAGTGTTGCGTTCGTGAAATATTTATCAAATAATGGAGGAAATCATGAAAAAAGAAATCGTGCTAGAAGGTGATTAAGTAAAACGTTGTGATGTTTTTCTGGTCTGCAAAACACATAACGTCAACAAACATTTAAAATGTATGAAGCACAACAACGAATCCTTAGGCAACTCATCTTTAGAGGATTTGTTTTTAAATGTACAGGAGCTTGAGATAAGGGAAGATAAGTGTTTTTGTTTAACATGTCAAACGTATTTAAAATCAAAAAAGTATAATATACGGAAACATTTAGATTCGGACACTCACAAAAATAAAAACAAAGTAATGCAAAATAAGGACCTTACAGAGTTTATGATCACGTGTAATATTCCATGGTCACAAGCAAATAACCCGAACTTCAAAAAAATTATTGAAAGTTGTATTCATAGTAAATATGGAAGCAATGTAGCTATGCCTACCGATACAACATTAAGAACGAATAGTCTACCTACATTGTTCAATGAGAAAAAAGAAAAAAATAAAAAAGAGTTAGAAAATGCATATATATATTGATGGAAACAACTGATGGAAATGGTAATGATGTTCACAATGTTATAATTGGAAGCTTACAACAAACGTCATCAATGCCACATATTTTTGCATCAAGACATTTCGGGGCAACAAACAATCAAACAATTCTAAATTTAGTAAACGAAACAATAAAAGACTTGTGGGGTGAAAAATATGAAAACAACAAGAACAATTTCTTTTTTTTACTACTGATGCTGCCGCGTACATGGTCAAGGCGGGGAAAAAATTAAAAGAAATGTATCCTAATTTGACCCACTTGACATGTCTAATTCATGGATTGAACAGAGTTGCCGAAACGGTTCGCTTGATATATCCAAAAGTAAATGATCTAATAAACACTGTAAAAAAAGTTTTTGTCAAGGCTCCACGTCGAATCAAAATATTTAAAGAAAAGTTCCCCAACACACCCTTGCCACCTAAGCCCGTTATAAGCAGATAGGGCACCTGGCTTGAGGCAGTCAAGTACTATGAAAATCATTTTGATAAAGTGAAGGAAATAATTTTGAGCTTAAACTCCACAGAAGCCAGTTCAATTAGAAATGCAAAGAGATTATAGACACTGGGTGGTTTACAAAATGATATAAGTTTTATCAATCAAAATTTTGGTATTTTGGCCACGTCAATTAAGGAATTAGAACGTAGAAGCCTTAGGCTAAACGAGTCTTTGGAAATCGTTTTTAAATTTGTAAAATTATTTTCGTTACTTAGACTGCACCCAAAAGGTAAACTGGTTTACCAAAAACTAAAAATAGTGTTATTAAAAAATCCAGGATATCAAACAATAAAACATATCAATAACTTGTTACAAAACAAAGAAGTTGAAATCAAGGAAAACATTAACAAAAATACACTGCAACATTACAGAAGAATGTTTTTCTTACCCATTACGTCAGTCGAAGTTGAGAGATCATTTTCGTACACCAAGTGGATTTTTACAGATAGAAGACGTAGAATAACTTCTTCGTAGAACAAATATTAATTGTGTATCACGAATGTCACATATTAAATGGTTGAATTGAAAACAATTTTTTTTTTAATTTGGGGCATTTATCGACTTGGCTACATCACTAGTCTGTGATAAACGTCAAATGCTACATAGATGCCACGAGCCTTCGATGTTTACTTATTATGTATACAGCTCGGACCTGAAGGCGACGTAGGCTCATGGTCTTAGAACTCCCTCTCACTGAGCATAAGCGTGAGCGAGATGGAAATGCGTGTTCGGAAGCGCAGATATCATGTTTTTTAATTTTAATTTTTAATTAAATTTAAATAAAAAAGTAATAGCTAAGTTCCCTCAAACATGATATTGCCAATTTATAGAACCAATTTTAATATGTTTAGCTTTTGTGCATAATTTGTTACGAATTTTTTAAGTGTATTTAAGACCTATGTTCGTGATTTTTTTTCTATCGAGCGAAAGTCAAAAACTCAGGATTCGAATAGCTATATTCCCTCGAGAAAGGCCTCAAGATTGCTAATTCAATTTAGGGCAGCCGTATTATGATCGAAACAAGCGCTACGACTTTTTAAAATCCGTTTTCTGAGCTCACGTCGCCAAAGGAACACGCTATCCAGTGTCAGAGGCTCTAGTATAAGTTTTATCGATACAATACGCTTTCGAACGCGTTTGCGTTTAGTTTCCATATATTATGAACTACGCGTTGCCATACAAATTGAAACTAAACGCAAACGCGTTCGAAATGGTATATGTATCGATAAAACTTATATAGATAAATTAACGAGAGCATGGAATTGCATATGTAGTACGTATTGTATGTTTACAGGCATTCTATATTTTATTTTCTATTTCCTCGTACTATCAGTATAAAAAGAGGTTTGTTATTGAAGAAGTAAATACCAAACAAATGTCAGTGTCAAATTGTGAAGAAAAATTAAGAGAAAATTATTCTCCTTTTGTTGCAAACGGTACAACCACTACAAATGCAATGTTCTCGATAATTCTATACTAGAGCTACAGTACTCACGTCAGGAACGTTCTCGAAGGCGGTTTCGAGTAGCTCGGAGTTGTAGTAGACGAGTACGCGGCCGTCTGCGGTCTTCTTGAGCCCCACGCGGTCGCCGGGCCGCAGCCAGTCGAAGGAGGGCACGAAGGACCGCAGAGAATGCTCCTTTTCGTTGAGACGGGAGTACTTCATGTATTTACCTGTAATATTGTCGGATAGTGTAACATATCCCGATGACACTGCTTACGTCATTTTACGTCACAAAGGCGTGCGGAAAACCCCACTTCCTGGCCAGGGAGAGGCGTAAAATTTTGTGGTTCTCCCTTGTTCCAACATGCAAACTGTTTAATAAGCCCAACAACTATAAAACAGGAGATACTGAATGTGCCGCCAGGAAAATGGCCGAACGAATATAAATTCTATTGATTTTTAATTACGATGTTTTAGTTATTATTGTATGTTACCTACCTAAATAAGCCGATAAAATGTTCATTTCTAATATAGATCTGTCACCAATACTTTTATTCCTAACTCGTCATTTTTAATTTTGTCCTATTAACCGTAAATTTATCAAACTGCAATGTATGCTATTATATTATTTTATATTATGCGCTAAGGTAAAAGTCCACTTAGTAATTCAATAAACTCGATGACCTAGTTTGCAGTTATTGTCGACGCTGACACTGCAATACGCAACGTTAATTAAATATGTTGAACAATAATTAGTTATTTATGTCTTTGATGTGTATGATTTTAATTTGTATAATTGCTTTTCAATTAGTATTTATCTCTTTGCCTGAGATACAGGATAATCCTAGTTCAGGCGCATTTCATAAATTTCCCTAACATGTAACAGTTTTAAGCACAATGTAACATTAGCAATAAGGTTTTTAAAGTTCACTGTTTCGAAGGAAAATGCATTAGGTCTAGTGAAACATTAGGGTTAAAGTTAGGTCTAACAAGGGAGACCTAAATTTTGTACTCACTATGGGCGGTAATAAAGAAAGCCTTGCTTTCGGCTCGGGCGTCAAATTCCTGCGATTTGCGACATTCTTTCTTTTACCGGGTAAGTAATGTAACGTCGTCACGGACATCTCGACCATAACAATTTTATTATACTTACAATATTTTCGGTCAAAAAGCTAAATATGACTAGGTATTCAAGAATAAGTTCGAATTTACAAGCCATATCAAGGGCCCTATCCCTCTAAACATTTCAACTGTAAAAAAATGTTGAATTGTAGCGAATATATCTTATTATTATTATTAACTTTTAAACGACCATTATTTGTTTATATATTTGTATTCACGTTCTCGAAAATGGCTGTAACGAATTCGATGAAATTTGGAATATAGGAGTTTATGGGGGCGAAAAATCGATCTAGCTGGGTTTCATGTCTGGGAAAATTAGTTTTCTCTGTCATTTCTGTGTTTTCATCCGAGCAGAGCTGAAGTTAGGGAAATACGCCCGTTACTAGCTAGGGCCGCCGTCGCCGGACAGCGAGGAGGAACTAAATGATCAAAATTTTTGACGTGATAACGTCTTATAAATCGATGAACACCGGCAGCACGCACGAAAAAGTATGACTCATGTCACGTTCCGCCTGAGCCGAGCGTTCGGCTTTATGACGTTATCACGTAAAATTATCGTCCGTAAACCGACTTTAAGCCTCTGCTAAACGATCGCCAACACGCCACTGCGACCGAGCGACCTTGGTCGGCACCGAACGCTGTAGTATGAGATTTTACTGCAAACAACTGTCTACACGGTCGGTGCGTTGCGGACCAAGGTCGCTCGGTCGGAGGGGCGTGTTGGACCGTCTAGCAGAGGTTTTATAGACAACCATTTTTTTCCTAAAGTAACCGCAGTTAAGGGGACGTAGGTTCGTGGTCTTCTCTCCATCTCACTGAGCATAAGCGTGAGCGAGATGGAAGTGCGTGTTAGGAAGAGCGGATATCATGTTTTTTAATTTTAATTTTTTTGTTCGTTTCAATAAATAAAAAAGTAATAGCTGGTTTCACTCAAACATGACATTGCTGATTTTTAGAACCAATTTTAATATGTTTAGCTATTGTGCATAATTTGTTATGATTTTTTACGTCATACCTGGCCATAAAGTAGGAATTACCGCACGCTATGCGTGCGGAAAACCCCACTTCCTGGCCAGATAGAAACGTAAAATTTTGTACTCACCACGGGCGGTAATAAAGAAAGCCTCAGAGCGCATATTTATCGCCCTTGCCTTCGGCTCGGGCGAAATACCTGCGATCTGAGACATTCTTTGTTTAACCGCCCTAGGTAAGTAATGTACTATTGAAGTGTATTTTAGACCTATGTTCGTGTTTTTTTTTTTTTATTTATTTCTTACTCTGCTCTACTGCATAACAGTTTGTTGGCGAATTCTTTATAATTATGTTTTGGTATATATATTATGTGTACAATCTACATATGATTTTATTTTTTATGCTTATTATTAGCGGTAACAAGGAATAGCAAGTGATGTAAACATATAAACAAGTATTTCATCATAATTACCTACGGAGTCTCAGCCTTTCCTACCCTCAATGACAAAAAGCTTGTTTACATTTCCACTCACTTCGATTGGATCTCCTTATGACTATGTAATTTTCTATCGAGCGAAAGTCAAAAACTCAGTATTAGAATAGTTGATTTCCCTCGAGAAAGGCCTCAAGATTGCTAATTAGATTTAAGGCAGCCGTATTATAATCCAAACAAGAGCTATGATTTAAAAAAAAATCTAATTTTGGAGCTCACGTCGCCTTAACGTACCGTCAATGTAAGCAGTGTAGTGCGGCAGCAACGCCACGGTGGGCGGCAGGCTGCGGTTCACGTGCACGTTGAGTATATTGATGTCGGTGACGCCCATGCGGAAGCTGCCCGCGCACCCCGACTTGCATTCCACTATCTTCACCTGCACCGAACACACACTCACTTACGGCGAGTTGCACCAACTTACAATTACAGACGGGGAACTTGCATGGGACTTCAATTTAGAATAAATTGCACTCAATCGATGAGGATATATGGAAAAATATCATACAAAAGTTGAAATTAAATAAAAAAACGAATTTATTAGACTTTATCTCACGTTAAAATGACGAAAAAAATATTTTATTTCGATAATAGTACATTATTGCCGTGGCCGGGAAGGAGGCAATTGCAGGCTGAGTATTTTGTTTAAACGGACGAGCTTGCGAGTCCGTTTAATTATAATACGAAGCTTGCAATGCTCCTCGAAAAACTATCTAGGTATGGTGTCGGCGGTCAGTTCCATAGTACTATACGCTCCTTTCTAAAAAACCGAAAGCAGTGCACATACGTTATGAACTCTAGATCTGATTTGGAAAAAAATGGTGATTCTGCTGTACCGCAGGGATCGACAATGGGAAATATATTATTTCTAATACTTGTTAATGACATCTCATCGGCCAGTCCCGATCTTGAGTTCATGACATATGCTGATGACACATGCTTCCTAGTGAGTGCAAATAGCCTTGAAATCTTAAACTCTAAGGTTGAAATTGCTATGCACCAAATATCTCAATGGTTTGCCGCAAACGGAATGCTATTAAATGTGGAAAAAACCAATATTTTACATTTCCAGCTCAGGCAGAACATTCAGAACAAACTAGACATAAAGCTAAATAGCATTGAGGTACCACAAGTAAAAGAGGTAAAATATCTAGGCTTCATCCTTGACTCCGGACTCACGTGGTCCCCTCATATTGACCGCATGTGCGACAAACTGTCTTTTGCGTGTTATGCACTTTCCAGAATTGCACCGACCTTGTCATATGAAAATGTTAAAAAAGCCTACTATGGCTACTTTCACGCTATTCTAATTCTGGGTGCTGACCTGTGGGCAACAGCAGCGGACCGAGATAGACCATTTAAATTACAAAAACGTGCTATTCGTATAATTAGCGGAAAGTCATACGACCATCCTGCTAAAAATCTATTTAAGGAGCTTAAGATACTTACCCTTCCCAGTGTTTACATATTAACCGCTTGCAAGTATGTTAGGGCCAACATGGACCAATACGCTACCCATTCGTCGGCTCGTTGGAACAACCGCTTATTTATCCCGCGGTGCAGGCTCGCAAAGACCCAGAAGTCACTTGGGGTCTTATGCGCAAAATTGTATTATAACTTGCTACCAGAGGAGATAAAACTATCAAAAACTGAAAAAATGTTCGCCAACAAACTTAAAACTATGTTAAACAAAATAGCATGCTACAGCGTTGACGAATTTGTTGAGACGTGCACTGGCCCTAAGTATTAGGAGCACCTACATAACCTTACAGTTAAGGCATCACAATTTAGTAACTAATATTTTTGAATTGAAACTTCCTGTATCACTCAGACATATAAAGCTATATGCGACCTTATTTGACATCCGATGTAATTATTAAATAATACTACTTATTATGTACATACCTGACTTGTAAAACATTGACTTTTATGAATAAATATCTTGTATCTTGTATTCCGGCTGAGACTAATTTAGTGCTTTTCTCAAAATTCGTGCACAAGCCCTTAGGTGTAACGAATGTATAAAATCGGCCCCTAGTATTGAAAGTACCTCGAATATTTCCCCGACGGCGAGATGGGCGGAGCTGAACACCAGCGCGGCCATGGGGTCGGGCGTGAGACGCCGCGCGAACGAGTAGTCGTGCATTATGCAGATGTTGTCGCCGCAGTACTCCGAGAAACTCCTGTGCACCACACAAACACGTTAGGTACAGTCGCCATCACATACATCGGAGCAAACAAGCACGTCACAAACATCGGAACAACACCTCTATTTTCAAGGCATTAGGATGCATGTGCCGATATTTTTGAACACCTATAGTATGTGATGGCGACTGTACCTATATATTTGCTGACATAGTGAATATGAGCCTTGCTCGAAGCATGAAGGTTACTTAGACAGCGTAGGCAAGCCATAACACCTACTCATATAGACGTCTTCGCACGTTCAAAGACTTTACTCCGGAATATCAGGAGATGGTTGCGCTTATTTCCACTAAACACGCTTAATATTGGATGTTTTGTTGCAAAATTGTAACGTTTATAGACCTCGAGGACATTTTTTTGCAAACAGGCCCTGGCCCAGCGGTGTATGCAGTATAGTTTATGTGACTGTACATACATAATGAAGGGCATTAAACACGAGTGCCGCAGGCGAGTTTCATAATTACATCACACGAGTGTTTTAATGCCTAATTATGTACAGTTACATACACTACTTTATCTATCCACATATCATAAGCCTCCATGATGCATCCAGGAGCCGCATAATATGACCGGCATCGCGGCGTTGTTTTCTGGCAGCTGACAGTATTTTTTTTTATTCAGAGACAAACTGGAGTTGGCGCCAACTGTCATATCGTTCGATATCTTACTTACGTGCGACATTTGTCAAATTTGTATGCAAATTGACAATTCATTTCGAACTAAACGTCATCTCGACTGATATTAGAATAGAGGTCAAATCAAATTGTTTTGTTTTTCAGAGGTGTTCGAAATTTTAATGTAATAATAGCATCGAAATCGATGTTATTATTTAGCAATAATAACATTTTCACAGATAAGAAATTTGTTCAAACAAAACAGTCTGTTTTTATGGTGGTCATAATGTGCGGTTCTTGAACGCATCATGGAGGGTTTATGATATTTGGATAGATAAAGACAATAATAGGCACAAAACAAAAGGAATATATTCGAACGACCTACTACTCGTAACATTATGATAGGAATAGTCATTTACATACTAACCTCAGGCTGAAATGTAAAATACATGTTATGTTTAGTATCCTTGAAATCTGTTGGCACATTCTAATAACGTATTGTTTATGATTATGTTTCTAGATCAACAATTAACTTACCAATATGGCGGCGGGGGCGACGACAACGCTCGGGAGTTGCTCAGCAGCGAATTATCGGAATTAGTGCAGCCGTTGTAATTAAAAGCTCTTTCTTCGTTTTGCAAAATAGTAACCTGTAAATAAAAAAAAAGTTTCTGTCAAAAATTTAATTTTTGGTACAAGCTTTTATTGCACTTTTCTGCATCATCAACTAATCATTGAAACGATTCTAACGAACCCAAACTCGATGGGGTTGTGTCGTTTTATTGCGGGGTTCCTATGACCACCTTCCGGCTCCAGCATCAGATCAGCTCCATGTCAACATAATATTGCATTGTCATGCTATATACATATGCATGCAAAATTTCAGCTCAATCGGAAACCGGGAAGTGGGTCAAATTTAACTTGCAAGATTTGATTACAGACAGACAACGGGACAGGTGAAACTAAATAAAAGATTGTAAAATGTTACAATAAATTATGGTTATCGAACTAATCACAAGATACAAGTGGTCTAAGTAGAGCCCCGAGTAGTTAAACATATCCTTTATATTTATCACACCGATTTTCGTACATGCATGTAAGAGAGACGTAGATATACCTGCGTGCACTGCCCGTAGAGGTCGACGACGGCGTAGATGTTGAGGTGCGGGACGTACCAAGCCTTGCCCATGTCCATGCCATCCAGGTAGTAGTGGAGGCTGCGGTCGGCGTGCCACATCATGCCTGCACAACATAGCTATTAGGTAGTTCACGTCTTGTCTGTTTACATTCACTTTTATACATAAATAAACTTAAGCCCCTCTTATACAGGTTGTATGGAAGATCGTCTGCCAAAAGACCAGGGTGGGTAGGTAGGGTCACTTGCAACACATTTTGGTCCAATTAATACTCGTATTACATAGGTATTTATTTATAACACCAACAAAACAATTGCCTATTCGAACAGTTCACAACTACATGCAAGGGCTTTACTTAAGTTTTTCACTTACAATCTATCCATGGCGCCGATTCTGATATTGATAAATTCATTATAGTTCCGGACATTTTAAGCGATCGCGCCGACACCGCCGTTCGCCTCCAGGTCGTCCGGCCGGATCGCAGTCACACCTGAGTTACACGTTACATGTTTGACACTGGCACTGACCGACTCTGCTGCCGACGGTGAGCGAGTCCAGGTCGAGCGGGTAGCCGCTGCGCACGCACTCGCCGTCCTTCATCATGGCGGCGCCGCTCAGGATGTAAGTGTCCCAGTTGAGGTCGGTCGCGGTGCCGGCGATCGCGCCGACACCGCCGTTCGCCTCCAGGTCGTCCGGCCGGATCGCAGTCACACCTGAGTTACACGTTACATGTTTGACACTGGCACTGACCGACTCTGCTGCCGACGGTGAGCGAGTCCAGGTCGAGCGGGTAGCCGCTGCGCACGCACTCGCCGTCCTTCATCATGGCGGCGCCGCTCAGGATGTAAGTGTCCCAGTTGAGGTCGGTCGCGGTGCCGGCGATCGCGCCGACACCGCCGTTCGCCTCCAGGTCGTCCGGCCGGATCGCAGTCACACCTGAGTTACACGTTACATGTTTGACACTGGCACTGACCGACTCTGCTGCCGACGGTGAGCGAGTCCAGGTCGAGCGGGTAGCCGCTGCGCACGCACTCGCCGTCCTTCATCATGGCGGCGCCGCTCAGGATGTAAGTGTCCCAGTTGAGGTCGGTCGCGGTGCCGGCGATCGCGCCGACACCGCCGTTCGCCTCCAGGTCGTCCGGCCGGATCGCAGTCACACCTGAGTTACACGTTACATGTTTGACACTGGCACTGACCGACTCTGCTGCCGACGGTGAGCGAGTCCAGGTCGAGCGGGTAGCCGCTGCGCACGCACTCGCCGTCCTTCATCATGGCGGCGCCGCTCAGGATGTAAGTGTCCCAGTTGAGGTCGGTCGCGGTGCCGGCGATCGCGCCGACACCGCCGTTCGCCTCCAGGTCGTCCGGCCGGATCGCAGTCACACCTGAGTTACACGTTACATGTTTGACACTGGCACTGACCGACTCTGCTGCCGACGGTGAGCGAGTCCAGGTCGAGCGGGTAGCCGCTGCGCACGCACTCGCCGTCCTTCATCATGGCGGCGCCGCTCAGGATGTAAGTGTCCCAGTTGAGGTCGGTCGCGGTGCCGGCGATCGCGCCGACACCGCCGTTCGCCTCCAGGTCGTCCGGCCGGATCGCAGTCACACCTGAGTTACACGTTACATGTTAAAAAACAGCTACTCAAGAGCAGGTGCCGTAAAAAAAGATACGTCATTGCCAGTGTCAGATATTTAATAGTACATTACTGCAAAGGCCGTGAAGTATAATTAATGGACGTGTAATACATGGAATAAGTAATTGATGGACGAGTTTGGGCTAGACGGCCGAGTCGTAGACGAGGCCGGATACAACGAGTCCAGCAATCCCTGTTCCGGCCGAGGCTTGTATAGTGCTTTTCTCAAACGATGTGAGGAAATAATAAATAGTTATTTGTTATACAAGGGTGCAGTTATAATTTAACCGCGAGTGTGGAATTGAAACACGAGCTAGCGAATGTGAGTGGTTTAAAAATAGAATCCTTTATACCTCACTAAAGTGAGAAAGATTCTAGATAAAAAAATCTTAAAAAGAAAAAAAAACATTAGAAAAGAATAATATTAAAAAAACATTACAAAAGAGTAAAACAAAAAGAAAAAAATATTTAAAAAAAACAAATAAAAAAACAAAAAAAAAACAACTAAAAAAACAAAAAAAACGCCCAAAAAAATGACAAAAAACAAAAAAAAGGAAAAAAACGAAACAATGGACAAAAAAAAAGAAAAACAAACAAAAAACATTAAAAAAAAACAAAAATAGGAAAAAAACAAAAAAAAAGGAAAAAACAAAAAAAAACAAAAAAAAGAAAAACATTTAAAAAAAACTAAAAAAAAAGGAAAAAAAGAAAAACGAAAAAAAAACAAAAACGAAAAAAAAGGAAAAAAAAAACAAACAAAAACCAGAAAAAACATTAAAAAAACAAAAAAAAAACAAAAAAAAACAAACAAACAAAAACAAACAAAAACAAACAAAAAAACATTAAAAAAAGTAAAACAAAAAGGAAAACTTGAAAAAATTAAAAAAATGACAAAAAAACAAAAAACATTAAAAAAAAGTAAAACAAAAAGGAAAAATAGATAAAAAAAACTTAAAAATAACATAAAAGACCCTACAAAAATTTTAACATTAAAAAATAGACAAACATCAAGAAAAGAAAAGATTTTTTTTAAATCATTAAAAACGATAAACAACACTAAAAAATAAACAAAAAAAAATGAAAAAAACTAATAATTTTTTTTTTACAAAAAACTAAAACAATTAAAAAAAGTATTGGTGGTTGGCAGTATGTATTTTTTCCTTTGTCTGTTTAATATCAGTAAGCAAATTTAAAAAGTTAGAGTAGCGGCCAATAATGTTTTTAGTTAGGGTTTTCATACATTACTTCTTGGCCTAGGCCAAGAAGTAATGTAGGCAGCCATAAACAAGGAACTTCATGTCTTCATTTCGTGACATAAACGCATACATTTTCGAGCATGTTTGAGAAAAATATTTTTTGTAATATGAGACAGATCAAGGAAGTGTCTTATTCGCCATCCTAAACCTAAAACGTAAGTAAGGAAACTTTTTATATTTTTCAAAAATAAATGACGCAGCTGAAAAGTCTGCAATTCTTTTCTGTTGCTAAGGAAGGTTATTCCTATCACGAGAAAAATAATCAGGCACTTTTGAAATTTTCATCCATTCCCAATTCTCGGGCCGTTCGAGATGATGTCTATTGAGATGGTAGTAATTAATTTTCTTATACATTAGATCTGTCAGTGGCGTAATGGCGGAAAATATTGACAGCTTACAAAATACTGACAGTAGTCTTTGACATGAAACTGCCAAGCGCGAACAGTTTTTATGCGCTCCTTTTCACGTAAGTGACGTAAGTCCTTAATCGAGAGAACACTTATCCCACCAAAATATTACCTACATGTAAAGTTATTGCCAAAACTCCCTAGCTCGTATAACTTTCAGCGTTAAAAAGATATCAGATCATAAGTAGCGCCAGGCTACCTACACCAGACGGCGTAACTCTACCACTACCAGTCACGGTCTAAAAATTAGCTATCGCCATCATTTTCATTTTCTTCAATACGTAATACGTCGCCATACTTGGTACAAATACCTTAAAAATTTGTGGCAGCATCTCCCGGTCTATCATCTCTGTACGTGTACAGTATGCGGCACAAAAGTTTGCGTGTCTGAAGTTAGCCTCGAGTCGCCTCCCGCATACCCGTCCGACCCCTCTGACACCTTTGCGGCGCTACTAGTACCTAACATCAGAATCGTTAACTGATTTTAATCGTATTGTACGACATTATCTCGATCGGCCCGAGAATAGGGCTGCAGGCCGTATGCTGATTTGCCACGTCGTACTATTAAAAGAGCTAAGTTTAAATTGTGATATAATGTGGGCTCACCGATCTCAAGGCTGCCGATCCAACAGTCGACCATCTTGTCGATGCGCAGCTCAAACATGTCGCACTCGCGCAGCGGTCGCGAGCTGAACAGCACCGCGTCGTTGAACTCCGAGTAGACGGTGGCGCGCGACGCGGTCAGCCGACTGCGGGACAGGCGCGCGTTGCGCCCGTGGAGCCGGTGAAAGCACATTTCGCTGCACAAAAACAATAGGGGTGTAACTGTAGTGTAGCAGAATACAGGGCAAAGCACCGAGCAACACCGGGGTCACTACCGGAGGCCGTCGGCAACATAAAGGGTCTGCTAGGCTTCCTGGTGGAACTGGGTTGGCACGAATAACAGTAGTGTCAAAACCCATACGCGAAATAGGTGCATTATGACGTCGAGTTGTGGAAACCCAGCCCGCGTACAACCTATGCTGTACACTCAACATTTATTATTACTTCAAAAGAAAGAAGGCAAAAATATATGCCTAATGACGAAAATCCCATTCAAATATCTCAAAAACTTACGAAGCTATCCATTAATTACGTCACACGAATTCCATGACTATTCGACCCCTCCCCCCGCCGTCCTTGTCACACGTGGTCACATTTGGCTACCCCCTCCCTCAGGTGTGACGATAGTTTCATATGAAGGTGCGTTTTGTGGAAAAGGGACAGAATTACACCCCCTTATGAAACTTTAGACACCTATAATTTTGTGATTATTTCATCCCCTGCTTTACTATTTTCTCCATTTGAAAATATTTTTAATCCTTTTTCGAGAAAATTCATCATTATTGGTTATTTTGATGATTATGTTAATGATGATATCATTATAGTTGATTACAAACAAGCATTCCCTGGGTCGGCCCTTAAGGCCGCCAGAGAGGTTGTCCCTCAACAAATTTGTTACTGGCCGCCCTGCATGCCAAAAAAGGAAGAAAAAAAAAACATAGACCGCACTAAAATTGATTTAATGTCACTCGGTAGAAATGGAAAATCCTCAACACTAAATGACCATTTTGGAATTGGATCATAAGTAATAAATTTGATGACAATGCAATTGTGTCTATGCTTTTTTATTATCCCTTTCAGACCCGGCCAATACAATTGTGCGAGTTGATTACATTTAATTGTCAAATCAAAAATATATGTATATACTTATGTATAACATATACTTCATTTTACGTTAGCAGAGTCTTGTTTCTCCGGTCTGAAAGGGTTATATATGAAATTAATATCAAAATTTTATATGAAAATCGACTATTTTGTACCAAATTCATATATGACGCATTTCCGATTGGTCATTCATATTTTTGGAGTGTAGGTTCGTAATTCCAGGACGTATTTCTTTCGACCTAAGATATCAAGTATGTTTTCCTAATGTTGATGTTGACGTTACACGATGCTCTTGCAACACCATAGGAGTATCTAGACAAGTGACGTACGGGTAAATGGTAGCGTTCGATTCGGTGGAGAGCGGGGACTCCGGCGAGTAGGCTGGTGGTGGCGTGTAAGCCTCGACTATGGTAGCCTGCGCCACTCGCCCGTATGTTGATGTTGACGTTACACGATGCTCTTGCAACACCATAGGAGTATCTAGACAAGTGACGTACGGGTAAATGGTAGCGTTCGATTCGGTGGAGAGCGGGGACTCCGGCGAGTAGGCTGCTGGCGGCGTGTAAGCCTCGACTATGGTAGCCTGCGCCACTCGCCCGTATGTTGATGTTGACGTTACACGATGCTCTTGCAACACCATAGGAGTATCTAGACAAGTGACGTACGGGTAAATGGTAGCGTTCGATTCGGTGGAGAGCGGGGACTCCGGCGAGTAGGCTGGTGGTGGCGTGTAAGCCTCGACTATGGTAGCCTGCGCCACTCGCCCGTATGTTGATGTTGACGTTACACGATGCTCTTGCAACACCATAGGAGTATCTAGACAAGTGACGTACGGGTAAATGGTAGCGTTCGATTCGGTGGAGAGCGGGGACTCCGGCGAGTAGGCTGCTGGCGGCGTGTAAGCCTCGACTATGGTAGCCTGCGCCACTCGCCCGTATGTTGATGTTGACGTTACACGATGCTCTTGCAACACCATAGGAGTATCTAGACAAGTGACGTACGGGTAAATGGTAGCGTTCGATTCGGTGGAGAGCGGGGACTCCGGCGAGTAGGCTGGTGGTGGCGTGTAAGCCTCGACTATGGTAGCCTGCGCCACTCGCCCGTATGTTGATGTTGACGTTACACGATGCTCTTGCAACACCATAGGAGTATCTAGACAAGTGACGTACGGGTAAATGGTAGCGTTCGATTCGGTGGAGAGCGGGGACTCCGGCGAGTAGGCTGCTGGTGGCGTGTAAGCCTCGACTATGGTAGCCTGCGCCACTCGCCCGTATGTTGATGTTGACGTTACACGATGCTCTTGCAACACCATAGGAGTATCTAGACAAGTGACGTACGGGTAAATGGTAGCGTTCGATTCGGTGGAGAGCGGGGACTCCGGCGAGTAGGCTGCTGGTGGCGTGTAAGCCTCGACTATGGTAGCCTGCGCCACTCGCCCGTATGTTGATGTTGACGTTACACGATGCTCTTGCAACACCATAGGAGTATCTAGACAAGTGACGTACGGGTAAATGGTAGCGTTCGATTCGGTGGAGAGCGGGGACTCCGGCGAGTAGGCTGCTGGCGGCGTGTAAGCCTCGACTATGGTAGCCTGCGCCACTCGCCCGTACAAATCTGCAGAACAAATTATATGTCATATGTTATAATATTCATTTTTAAGCTCCCTTCTGATGTGGAAAAGTAAGGATAAACATGTATTGTATGTATGCATTAGAGCATCTTGGTAGTAGAATCCAATTTAATGTTTTAGTAAATATAATAAACTAGCTTATGCCCGCGACTCCGTCCGCGTGTAACTGGTTTATATCGTAACTCCATACAAATTTTCACCCTTCATTTCACACCCTTAGGGGATGATTTCCGGGATAAAAACTATCCTATGTCCTTTCCCGGGACTCAAACTATCTCTATACCAAATTTCATCTCAATCTGTTCGGCGGTTTAAGAGGTAACTGACCGACATATAGACACACTTTCGCATTTATATTTTTTGTATGGATATCACATTAAGTTTTACAGAAATAAAGAGGACCTATCGCTTCAATTGAAAGAAAGGTCTTATGAGACTCACGTCACGTTGAGATACTGCTTTGCTTGCGAGTCCGTTTAATTATAATACGAAGCCTGCAATTGCCATTCCGGCTGAGGCTAATATAGTGCTTTTCTCATAAATGAGGGAATAAAAAAGACCAAGAGTACATATAGATAGTTATGAGGCTGGCAACCGCTTTACACGCCGAGGTATGTATAGTGCTTTTCTCAAACATGCAATGAAATAAATTAAAAAAACGTCAAGAAATCAAACTTTAATTTCTAGAAAAAGTTCTAGTTTAGACAAAAAGTATAACTAAGTTCATATATTAAGTAGGTACTATTTCTTCGTCGGTGTTTTCGCTGGAACTCATATTAAATAACAAAATCAACAACGCACAATAAATCCAATAAAATAGAATTACAGACTGAAAAATTATCAATTTTGCCTCCAATATGATTTAAAAAATACCTATGCGGTTCGTGCAGACATTTTTACCGCTAATATTTAGATGAAATAATTTCAATGTGTATTTGTCTAGTTACATTGGCAATTTAAAATAATTGCAGTTTGTTAATAATGTGTTACCTATTTGTTATGGTAAAGTCGATTCTACATAAATAAAACTGCAAAACATAGCAAACATCGTTTGTTGTTTTTTTTAATAATCGTAGTGGCAGAATGTCATAGATAACGAACCAAAAAGCAAATGTTGCTTAGAGTTTTTTTAATGGCTGAACGCAGTGATGCTTTGCCACTAATAAATGTGGAATGGAAATTAAAAAAGACCATCTTGCAGGCCTAAGCCTCCAATTTTGCATGAAATGCCATTATGTGTCTCTCGTCTCTCCGCACCTGAAACGTGATACTTCGCTGCCTATTATAAGGAACGTAACGTCAATATTTCATTGCATGTTTGAGAAAATATATTTAATCAAATAGACGTATACATATTATAGCCACACAGTTCAAGCGGAGCTGTTCTGATTGAGGGACAATTTCTGAAACTTATTACTGGTCCTAAGGGTATGTGAGGAGTTGAGCACTTACCGACAAGTCCGAAGACGTGCTCGGGGATGTTGAACGCCGCCGGGCCCTGGTCGACGCCGTTCACGAAGAAATGCAGTATGCCCATGTCTTTGCGCATCACGCCTACTGTGTCTCCCTCCTACAGTGTAAACGAGTGATGTTACAAATAAGATTATACAAAATTGAATTCACTGTAAGTTTCATACCAAGTATACCAACACAGAACGTGATAGCCATTCTAGTATTGAGGTAATTCATCCATATTTACATTTGCTATTACCGTTCTCTCATTTTTCATGCTGCCGTAAATAAGTATTAAAAAATGTTCGCAAATGTAATGGAAAACATTGTATGTAACACGGGCGGCGGCGGGTTGGCAAGGAAGTACCAACCTGATAAGCGTTGTGCTTACCAACTTTTATACTTAATACTAATAATTATTATACTTAATACACTATATTAGTAGTTGGGCAAGCTTATCAATTTTATTTTTTTTTTACATTTTGTGTTATACATGTTACCCATACCATAACACAAAATTTGTATTACGCGCCAAACAAAACGTAACACAAAAGCAGATAAAAAAAAACGGACGGCCTTACCAAGTAACTTTATAGGACAGCACTGAACTTCGAGATATTCTTTGATACAAGAAGTTGTGCTTTTCGTATGGATATAGGATATTCACTCTTTAGGGGTTATTGATTTAGTACTAACCACGAGCCTATTAAGGTTTCTAACATATTGTGGTATAATGATGGTTCCGTCTCGTATTACGTCTTCTCCGGTCATTGCCCAAGTGCCAGATCTAGGGACACAACATTTTTTAACATGTTAGTTTATTTTGGTAAAAATATACAGTTTGTTTTTATATTTTGTTCAAGTAAACACTTACTTTGCGTTGCTCATTTTGAATGGAAATTGTATATCGTTTGAAGAATGCTGCGTGACCCCAATTTCAATGCTTCCGGCCCACTTAGGGATAACCAAGTCGAGCCGCACTTGAAACAGTTCGTTCGTTCTCAGCGTACGGTTCGTCATCACTATCCCGTTATTGAAGTATTCGAAAGCACTGCAACAACAAAACATTCATTTACTAATAAAATTGATAAAAAAAAACGCGTCCTTATTTATTCTTTACTATAATTAAAAGACAATTGTTCTCGTTATAGTGTACGAAGTTGATATTGACTTCAATCATGCATGACTAATGGTGATCTATTGTTGAAGTCTACGATGCATCTACACCTCACCAAATTTGTTATTTTACTGTAGCGTAGGTTATCTGGTACTACATTTTGCTTACATTAGAACAATTTTGTTTACTTGTACTACATTTTGTAAAGTTACATAGGTTAAGGTCACGATCAAACATTTGTTATAATTAACCGACTTCAAAAAAGGAGGAGGTTCTCAATTCGTCAGAGTATTTTTATGTATGTTCCCCAATTACTCGAAAACGCCTGGACCGATTTGGAATATTCTTTTTTTGTTAGAAAGGATATCCTTTCCTGACGGTCACATGGTCACCAGATCAGGATCTGATGATGGGATCCTGGAGAAATCGAGGGAACTCTTACAATTTTATAGGCACACTTGAAGTGATTTGAAGTTGGTTAAAACTTTGTTTTTAAAGTATTTTCTCAAACATGCAATGAAATGTCGTCATTACGTGGGTTACAGCTGGCTTCAAAGTATCACGTTTCGGGCGGATCAACTCGAGAGAACTGTAAATGAATTTCATACGAAAACGGTCGGCCGTCTACTAGCCCCGATGCATAATTATGTGTTCGTCTAGTCAGAGCAGTTTTGTAGGTTCTCCCATTTGTAAGGAAATAATGTTTTCGATAAAAATTCAACACCGTTTAATACTAGTTGTATAAAAGTTCCATTATTTATGAAAATATTCCACATTAACACAATTTAAATATAAGGATACCACTTTTATGAGCAGAAGAAATTTTGCGTTTTTTGTTTTCATACTATTTCGGTAACGAATTCACCTGGCGAAAAAAGGGCCATTACTAGGGAAAGCGACACGGCAAAGCTATACTGACGGTTCTGCTTCGAGCCCATGAGTCAAGAAGTGTAGTTGGAGACCACAATTTGAATTGGACAATAGTTTTTAAATGACCTTTTTTCTACAATAAAAACCTTTTAGGGTTTCTATTTAACAATGAAAATAAACTACATTAAACATTACTAATATTGTTCCTATTACTTAGTCGTTTGATCTAAGCATGTAATAAATATCAAAATAAATGTGATAGTTGTTAATTACTGGACGAACTCTTCTGCATCGGGGCTAGTATACCTACTCACCCGGCAAGCCCTTCTTTCCCGGCTTCTGCAGTAATGTACTATTATTTATGTAATACTGACATTATAGACGTCGGCAGGCAATTCCACATCTTAGCTTATTGCAAAGGTATATAATACACGTATGCTAAGCGGTGCGATGCGATACATAGCGACTATGTGGACTTACCTGCCATATGCCCATAATTCATAAAAAAATATGTATAAGAAGAATACTCACTTAGGCCTATGAGCAGTCTTACCATCATTAATAATAATAACATTCGAATCACGCAGCGTATGAAATAAAAGGCTATCTTCGTCTAGCCTTTGTCTTATCCTGCCTGTTGATGAAAAAAACATTAATTAAACAACATTTGGGAATGTCCATACATTTTAGCTGAGCCTTCAATATCCGTGTCTAATAGACGCTTATCCTCGTGGCGCCCACCATACACCACAAAATGACATTGAAATTTGAATCAAACTAATAAAAGAAATAGAGTTGAATTCCCTTTGTTTCAAGAGAAGTCCAAAACAAAACAAATGCAACTCTATTCCAACCCAAAATTGTTTAAATTCCTTTAAGTAAATATGTCCTTTCAGTAGGCCCATGGGCGCAAGGAGATTATTGCAGAGAAAATTTCCCATTACGAACCAACAAAGCTATAATTTCATAGACACTTCCTGTTTATAATATTAATTTAAAAACCATAGACTACAAAAAATTACAATGACCACCTTGTTATAGTTAGAAGCCAAAAAAATCATAATAATAGGTAACAACCTACTAATAGTAACAACCGTTACTTCGCGACGCAAATAAGGCATACTTTTTAGTCTTTTCTCCAATATGCTCGGAAATGTCCGCCTTACTGTAGCAAAAATAGTCCGTGAAGTTCCTCGTTACTGCCGAGCGCAAATTTAAAAAGTTAAAAGTCATTATTGTACAGCGTCAGCGGCCAGGAAAATGTATGAAAATCCTTTATTGTACAGTTTTTTACCTTTTAACCATATGTATTGACTAAGGCAAATTACTGCAAACGGCCAAATGCTCGTACGTTTCAAGGCCTAGCAATTTAACACAACAACTTGTTATTGTTAGAATGAAAGAAATGTATGTCTGTCTCTTTCCAACTATTGCAAGTTGTTGTGACAAATTGCGCCCGTTTGTAGTGTGCCTAAAGTTTTCCCGCGTTTTCTGTATTTTTTAAAGTCATAGACAAAACTCTTACTTTTGTAAGTGATCGAAGGGACGTTCTTAAATATGTCTCAAATAGATTGAATATTTATCGATATAAAATTCATAACGAACTTTAAATACGTTTAGATTTCAATCCCGTTTAATCTTTTAAGTAAACATTTTAAACTGTGATCGATTCTAATGTTTTTAATTATTTTAGTATGTAAATTGAAACTGGCACTACGAGTCATGCCGTATACATACTTTAAAAAAATAAGTTGGGTTGGGTGGGAACTGGGAACTTGATAGGTTATTGATATACTCGCTGTTTTAAGATTATTGAAAATATTATTTGATTTCCTCGTATTTTTGGAGAAAAGCACTATATATGCCTCGGCGGGATTTCGTCTCTATTGTCGGATTCAGCTTCGCTTCGCTCGCTTCATCCGACAAAATCAACTTATCCACGAATTGCAATTTCCTGGCCTCTGCAATAATGTACTATTAACCCCCGACGGGGACGAGTGGTGTCGTGGACGGATAGCATGGATGGCCTTATCACGCGATAAGTGATAGGATAGAGCTGCCGTCCCTGGCTGACACCGTTCGATAGAACGAGACGACGCGCTTATCCTATCACTTATCGCGTGATAACGCCATCCATGCTACGGGGCCAGGTAATGAACTGACAACTTGTATGGAAAAATTACAAAGGAAATAATTTATAATAGCTGTTTTTTTTATGTAATGGATATAGTATCAATTACATAGTTACCTAGTGACAAAATCCAATAAAATTTCAGACATCAAAAAAATTATAACTTAAATAGTTTCTGAAAAGTCAGAAAAAATATTAATAAATCGTTTTATCTTAATTTGGTTCATTTACATTTGATCTATAATATTAAAGATAATACAAAAAAGACAAATGTACGCTTCATTTAAAATTATATTATTACCTCCAGATGGAAAGTTTGTTGTATTCTTGAATAAAGCATCTTAGGATACCGTTTTCAAATGAAATAAACAAAAAAACGCTATTATAAATTAATGTTTTTCGAAACGGTATTTTCCCTGGAGTATTATAAGTTTAACATGTGTATCTGTGTGTCTGTTTGTGGCATCGTAGTTTTCAAACGGTTGAACTGATTTCAGTTGTTTTTTTCCTCGAAAGTCTTGTCTGTCGAGATGGTTCTTAGCTATAATTGTAGCGGTGGGGTTTTTTAATTTTTATTTAATCTGTTTTTCCAGTACGACGTCGAGGACTAATTCAAGTAGGTATACTTGATATGTTGCAGTATATAATCAAATCATTCAACATAATAAAGAAACTGCCTGTGACTGCCGACAGGACACCTAGTGACACCATAAGTGTTTTGTTGAGCTAATTTAGCTTCGGAATTAGTGATGTGCAAATTGCGGAAAGTTTCCAAAAAGTTGGAAAAGTTCTAGAAAGTTTCACAATTAATTAAGGAAAACGTACTCTCAGGTACGGAATTTCCATGTTGGAAATGGAAAGTTTCAATACCCATACAAAAATGAGAGAAATTTCAGAAATGTTCCTATGTTAAATTGCAGAAACATTTCGCAATATAGGAAACTTTCCGTCGGCACATCAGTATTCGGAACAATAACAACACGACAGAGATCTTACTCGGAGCAGGGAGGTCTGGGGCGCCGAGCACGGCCGGCACATTGGACACATTCGTGTCGATGTCCTCACACGGGTCCACTATAGTGACCTAAAAACAGACGGTAATCACTACACCAGCTCGCACCTATACTGGGCTGTTATTCGCTACGCGTTAATGCGGCTCACCCCGCCGGTAACCCGTTACGAAACTAGACCTCTACCTACGCTTAATTACTACGCATCGCGGTGTCAAGGTATAATTGTGAGTGAGCGTTGAGGTGAGCTTAAAACAAGTTACAGAATAGGGGGGCTGGATTACAGGAAGAAGGTACTTTAGCTCGTCCCTCACACACGCGATGTGTCAGTGGCAAACCTGTCTAGATTATTTTGAGATTTTCGTAGGCATAGATACTGCTGTTACTGGCTGTAACTTGCTCTATGAGCCCATGTAATATATATGTACATATTTTGTAGGTAGTTGGTGTGTATTAGACATATAAATGTAATGTTTTCTCGGTCTGATCCATTCTCTAAAACTTTTTAGCGGGCTTAACACTTTGGAGGCCCAATTCGAGAATCGAAACATGACTAGTGTAGCGCAACTAGGAACAAAAAGATGAATGACGTCCAACTGCTCAAATTCAGCTTAAAATCTGACTAGTTCTGACAAGTGACAAGTTTTCTATCTGTGCTTTTGCTATGGCGGACTCATGCTATCTCCTACTTCCGTTCTTTCTCTGTCTGTCATTTTGTCATGGTGACTTTGGCCGGTTACCATGGATATTATATCTTCACGAGAAAACATGTGTGTGTCAAACAAACAATGCTTTTGACGAAATAAAATTAATAATTATCTTAAAATAAAACACGTAAGTATTAATAACGAAATATCAAGCGCCAATATTGATTTACTTATGATAAACAACGGTAGGTACTTGGATAAACCTACAAGCGCGAGGTTTCTTAGTTCGAGAAGAATTCATTGCGACCCGCAAAGATATGTGTACAGATTGGTGATTTTTTGTAAATATACTGTGATTTGGAAATAAGTGTGAAATAAACTGTATGAAATATTTGTTCTCCTTTTATTATTTCATACCTAAATCGGATTAGTTTTAGATTTCGTAAAGCAATTTTCTGTTCATGAAGTGGGCCCAACAACGTCCCTAATCATAATTTATCGATATCGATAACGTTGGGTTCTAATATTATCGATATCGATAACGTTAAGTACTACAACCCTACTACCGTCATCGTTCGTTAGGTTGGTAAGTCTACTTCCGTACTAGCGTTTATTTTTATTGGTACTGTGGTATTTCAAACTAAATAGCTAAAGTTCGAATGAGTTGTCATGTCAAAATCAAATGACAATGTCACTGTCATCCAAAACCTTGTTCGAAGTCCCGTCTCTTATTTAATTCTCTTTGAATGTGACCACCGACTTTCATATCCTTTAGCCCGACGTAATAACGGCCAACTCGGAGAGATTGTTCCGCAACAAATTCGTATCGGACCGACTAGTAGAATGAGGTAAAAATAACCCACCTTCATGTCTGTTTTACAATCAGAATCAGAATGACAGAGGTATGAAACAAAAGCGATATCTAGACGGTCGGACGGATGGAATCGCAGCTCAATTCAACAAAATAGTGTGTGTTTATTCGGAGACTGCTCAATAGGATTTTGGCATTTAACCATTGAGGTATAATGTACTAACGTACTAGAGAAGACACGCCGAACAAGAAGTTTGCGCTACGCGTTGCGGTCCTGTGGGCCGCACCGTCTCATCAGTTTATTCTATTACAAGTTACCCTCCCTCCCCCCGCATGCGCCCTGCGCTGCCGGCCGGCGCACAGATAATGTTCGTGTTGTCTTCTCTAGTAAGTACGTTAGTACATTATACCTCAATGCGTTTAATCCTAGATTAAGTCATCATTCCTCTTTGGTTAAATCCGGCCTAAATTGCACACGACTAATCGTAGAAATCAAAGTGAATACAATCCTGAAACATCACCTCGGCTAGAAATGGTTCATCATTACATAATTATTTTCTACATATTTAGTAATGAGAGACAGATCAGAGGGCCTACCGCGAACGGCATTCGAAGTTTTCCCTATCTGTCGCACTTACGTACGAACTCGTAAGTATGACAGAGAGGGGTAACTTCGAATGCCTTTCGCGGTAGGCCCTCAGTGAGTTTAGCGACGAATTATACCGCTACATACCTTCACAGTCATGCCGTACAGATCTACAACTCCCCAGACTTGTTGTTCTACTTTATCTGTTGCTATGCCTTGGTCTATGCCATTAATAAAGTAATGCAGCTTCCCACTGCTATTTCTCATCATACCAACAGTATCGCCTTCCTGTAAATAATACATAATATTTATACAATCGTCCATTAGGGCGGGTACCACCACAGAACACTAAATACTGTAGAAAGGGTATCACGCGCGATTTCCATCGGGACCGGTGTCGCCACCTCGTCCCCTCCACGTCGTCTGCAACAACACGGCGATCGGGTCACGTTGGAACGAAAGCTTGAGCGCATGCTCAAACTCTAGTGGCGCGCGTGCAACGGCCACATCGCCATTCTATAGTATTAAGTGTTCTGTGGGTAACACACTGCTCCGCGCTCTGCGGCGTCACGAAGTTGACCGTTGAGAAACTTTGTAAGTATGAAGCTCCAAATAAATAATTCACGCAACGCCATAGCCCGCGGTGCCGTGCGTTTACTCTTGCAACTTATAAGAACCGACCACAGTAGCAACTTACCCTTAGCTCATCAAGATTAAAGTTACCATACTCCATGCACATGCCGTGCCCGTTTAGGAGCACTTTGCATCCCGACATCATGATGGTACCGGAGTCCATGTTCGTCATGGTGGATGGAAACCTGATTGTTGCTGGATTATGAGATGTGACACCGACCTTCGCAAAAAACATATTTGTGGTAAATTACAAGACTCCAAAACCGGCAAATAATAAAGAAAAATTATATATTTTTTACCTCAATACTACCACTCCATTTGTCCACTAGCCTGTCGATGCGTATCTCAAAGAGTTCATTGTCGTATAGAGGCCGGTGAGTCATCACCACACCATTGTTATAGTCATCCAGAGGCCTTGCCCTCTCTGCTGATCTGTATTGTAACAATAAAGGACAACTCTACACTTTATATGCTTGATTAAACATTATTAGTCAATATGAATATAAATAATCCTTACTTATTATTAGCTGATAATTTGACAAGTATCCCACACCTCGGATGAAACCTTAGACGATCCTGTGCTACTGAAAATCAAGAACAGTCTTTAGGAAATCTATTCTACAACATAGAGCAAGTTGATAATATAACAGTAAGCTAGTTTACCAAGAGCACAGGCACCCTCAGAACTAATTGGGACGTAAACATCTTGAGACGGCTTGGGATGTGACGGCTCGGGAGGCAGAGGGACGATATCCATGTCACTTGATGTTAGAGTGTCATCATTGTTCGGGTCTTCTTCCAGCTGCAACAATCACCTATTAATATATCTTTCTTATTTATATACACTACCGGTCAAATGTTTAAGTTCACTCTTTGTTTTAGGTACAAATGAGTACTTTTGGACAATATTTTTTTGCAGTTCGGAAGCCGAAATTTGTTTCCAACTGATCCGTTATTGTTTCCAGAGATTTGTTTAATTAGTCAGACACAATTCACGTACATTTCTAAACAACGCATTCCCTAAAATCTTATAGGAATGACGGCAAAGGCTGGGCCATATATGGGCTTGCCACTTAAAACGTACAATGATCAGATACAATGTTGGTTTTTAGGGAGTCAGTTGTTTAGAAATCTACGTAAATTGTGTTTGACTAATCAAACACATCTCCGTAAACAATAACGAATCAGTTGGAAACAATTTTCGACATCTGAACTGCAAAACATTATCGCACAAAAGTACAAATTTGTACCAAAAACAAAGGGTGAACTTAAATTTTTGACCGGTACTGTAACTAATTATGAAAATACTGTTTGTTTGGGGCATTTGCACTTTGTAAAAATCTAAAATACAAAAGATATATATCAATTACACTATACGACTCGATATCAACAAGAACACAGATACCTGATCTATGCTGGTCTCCATAATTGACCTCACGCCATGTACATGAGTGATGGAAGCTTGGACGCACTGCCCATACAAATCTATGACGGCGAACAACTTTGCGGGTAGGTCTTTAGCTGCCACGCCAAGACACCGACTATTCACATAAAACAATAACTCCGCCTGAAAACAAGTTGAATGCACATGTAATTGTTTCGTGAATAATGTCAACTTGGGTAAAACCAGCCTTCTTCATTAAAAGTTACATTTGAGTTGCTAAATATCTTAACACGTTCGGCGGCGGTAACGGCTATCGCCGTAAAAAGTGTGCCACGCTATATGACAGTACGGCTATCACAGTATTTATTCGCGATTTGCCTAAAAGATAGTACACTCCTTCCAGTCCAAAATCTATACCATTGCTACGTAGCAATTTTTTACTGTCATGTGGGGTAGAACTGAGATTGAGCTACCGAACTAAATGAAGTAACAGGTATGAGTTTTGACACTGACTCATACAGAGACGCGCACTCACGCATAAATAAGCAGTACGGCGACCGCCGCTGTCATTCTATAGGAGCTTGCTCAGCGCCCGCGCCAGTGCTTCGCTCGGCGGACCTCTCAATTTGTATGGAGAAAAGTACATTCCATAATGAGTACCGCCCCCGAACGTGTTAATCTATGTATTTATCCCAGTTTTTTATTAGATTTGGTATTGTAGTTTATTTTATTTTATTATTAATGACGTACCTTTGCTGTTCTCATAACACCAACACAATCTCCTTCGCTCAGTGTGTCTAATTCCGGACCGTAAGAATTAACAAGTGTCACTCCATCCTTAACTATTGAGCTGCCGGACATTATCTGTGACAGAATATGCAAATAAGGACATTTTCGGCTTCCTTGTGTTTGAATCAAGCATTTAAGTCTAGCAATGATCAATTACGATTCTGGATTATATCATGTAAAGGGTAGATCATGTCAGTGTGGTACTGCATATAGACATTGCCTCTAAAGCTTGCAATCCCTTCTCCAATATTTCCTGGGAAATCCTGGGTAACTGTATGCACTAAAGACTATTAGACGGAGAGCTGAGCGACCAAAACTGCAACAGTTTTATAAAGGCTGATATTTTAATATTAGGTCATTAATAGGTCGAACATCAATAGCCTGCCGTCAGTCAGGCAGTTTTTGGGACAACTCCAACTGGCGCGGGGGTGGTTCCGAACTTGTTAAAAAAACGCCTACGTCGCAACTGTTTTATAAAATCTGAAAAGTTGTCTGTGGATAGTAAGACAACTAACAAACTATGCGGACATAGTCAGTCTGCAGGATATTGGGACAACACGCGTGAGCAGCCCGCTAAACCCGTCAAAAAAAATTGTTATAAATACAACTTATTCCTGGCACTATAAACTGTCATGACCTCATGACCTTTAGAAAATAAGCTGCTTAGACATAATTGTTTGTCATTGGTCACAGAATCGATTGCTGTATTTTAGGTTTTCACATTTTATTGCAATAAAAAAATGCGAGGCCTTACACCACAACAGCGAAAATCAATTGTGGACAAATGGTGCACTGTTAAAGGTATCACGTACCAGCTAGCACAAATGGAAGGCGTTAGTGTAGGAGCAGTCCAAACTGCGATCCGTAAGTACGGTGAGGATTATACCTTCAATGACCGACAACGGCCAGGCCAAAAAGCAGGTCCATCCAACCCAAAACTGGACCAAAACATAGTAAAGACATTTGCATCTAACAAAGAACTATCTGTTCGAGATATCGCAAAAAAGTTGGGAACGAGTATTGGGATGGTTCAACGAACCAAAAACAGAAATAGTTATAAAGACATTCAAGAAACAGAAACAACCAAAAAGAAGTGAAAAACAAAAAGCATCTGTCAGAAAACGTGTCCGGAAGTTGTATGACTCTATTTTGTCAAAAAAAAAACGCCTGTGTAATAATGGATGATGAATTATGTAAAACTGGACTTTAAGTCTTTGCCAGGTCCCCAGTATTACACGGTTCGTGAGGAAACAGAGGTCACACAGTGTAAAAAAAACCATTAGTGTCGAGAAATTTGGTAAAAAGATCATGATGTGGCAGGCAATTTGTGAATGTGGCATAAAATCAAGATCATTTTTTACTACTTCAACAATGAATGCCGATATTTACATGAAGGAGTGTCTTCAGAGACGAGTCTTGCCTATGATAAGGAAGCACAACTGCGAAACTGTATTTTGGCCCGACTTGGTGTCTTGCCATTACGCAGCTAAGGTAGTAAAATGGTACAAAGACAGTAATGTGAATTTTGTGGCCAAAGAACTGAACCCGCCAAATTGCCCAGAGCTTCGCCCGAACGAAGACTACTGGGCTATAATGAAAGCTAAATTACGTATCACAGGCCGTAGTGCCGATACAAAGCAGCATTTTCATTCAGACTGGAACAACATGGCCCAAACTTTTGATAAAGTCGCTGTCCAATTATCTATGTGTACCATGAGACAAAAGGTCAGAAAACTGGCCAGAAATGATTTACTTTGGTTTCGTTGTAGCATTTATTGGTTTTTCTGTATTTGTGTACAGTCGCAGTCACATACATTGGTACACTATAGGTGTTCAAAAATATCGGCACATGCACCCTAATGCCTTGAAAATAGAGGTGTGTTTCGATGTTTGTGACGTGCTTGTTGCTCCGTTGTATGTGATGACGACTGCACATAGGTAATTTGAAAAAGTATGTGTAAATAAAATAAAATAACATAAAATATTGCATTTTCTTTTTGTATTTATATCAAACTATACAGTTTTTAATTGTCACACAAAGACACATATAGACAATGTTAATGTACATTTTTCCACATTAGATTGATAAACTATTTTTCACAAGATAAGACTTAAGTGAAGTTGAACCAGCCAGCTATTCTGCCAGAGATGAAATAATTCTTTGTTGTCCTACCCTTTCTAGCGGAATAGCATGGCAAGATTTAGTTAATATTAAACAAATAACTTTAAAACAAATCCATACCCAGGCCGTATTCCGCAGTTTTGTAGCTGTTGCCGGCAGTTCCATGAACTCCGGGTCAAGAGTTGTAACCCCAATTTCAAGGCTTCCATTCCACACATTGACCTATGTGACAAACAGTTATATTACTACCATGTAAAGTGTCCATACAACTTGATTGCCACTGGCTTAACTATATACATTTATCCACAACCCTTGAAGAAAAAATATAGATCCATTGACTGTTCACTCACTAAAGTGCACCCTACTCATCCTTTATACATAATTGGACAAAACAACAAGATTAACGAAGAGAGTGTATATAAAAAGACCTAGGCGAACTTTCTCTGATCAAATTGGAGAAATCTTACAAAAAGGCCAGGTCAAAAGTACCCTAAACTGCTGAGCATGTATGAGAAATGTTATGAAAGTGAGTGAAGCGAAAGTGGTTTGTCAGGATCATAGCAAATGGAGATCCGTGATCTCTGCCTACCCCTCTGGGGAAGAGGTGTGATTATATGTATGTATGTATGTACAACAATCTTTTCAACACACCTGCTCGTAAAGTAGGTCTTATTACAGCGTATTTACACTGATAATGCAGAATATTACCCATGCCGTGCCTTTTACATTACATTATCGCACTAGTGCCTTTTCATTACATATCTTTTTAGATATTAGCAAAATAATGCAGAATATTACCCATGCCGTGACTTTTACATTACATTATCGCACTAGTGCCTTTTCATTACATATCTTTTAACATTTTCATTTTTTATTTTTTATTTTTTTTCCTCGCAAATGTGTTGAAAAACGTCGTATGAAACACGTGAGCATTGGTCATTACACTTCTCGTCTCCATTAAGCCTTCGCCTTCGGCTCAGGCTTAAAAACCGACTCGGGTGTAATGACCAACATAGCACACTTGTATCATAATGTACTATACCAGATCAGAAAAATATGATATAATCAACATTACTGTAGTTTTAAGTATAATGTGTAATTTTTCTACATATAAATAAATAATTGTAGGATCAAAAACTCTCTACTGTGTATAGATTGGACTTTCTGGATGGACTTAGGTTATATTTTAACCGAGGGCTTTGCCTGCATCCTTTACAACACGCGGGCGGAGCCGCGCGGGCAGCTCATCATCAATAAAATGACGATTATTTAATGATTGTAGATGAACTGGGATAGCTGCAGACTCAAATAATGAAAAAACAATATAGTGATTTACTTACCTTTCTATCAATACAAACTTCGAACATAACATCATCCTTTAAAGGTTCTGCGCTTAGTATCAAGCCATGATTGAACTCAACAAAATTCCTCACAGCTGTAGTGTTGTCGTTCAGTAATGTGACTCTGTCACCACACCTTCTATGAAATCTCATTGTTTGCTCTCTCTCCTCTAGCCATACATACTGTAACTAGAGTACTTGGACTCTTAACATACGTTAAGGTCCTTCGCAGCCAAACATCATAGTCTATTTTATTTATTTACACATTTACTTTATTGCCGCATTCTCTACTCCACACCCCGTACCCATCCATGGTGGTGGGGTGTTAATTACTTTTAACACCTGTGTCACTCATTACAACCAAGTAAATTGTCTTTTAGTTAAATACACGGAAGAAGACATCGCATCAGATCGTTTTTAACAACCTTTTGCAGTGAAAGTGCCTAGTTTTGATTTATAATTTCCGAATTTAAAAAGGAAGTCAAACGAAAACTTAGTCACTCAAGTCACTGTGAAAACGTTTGACATTTGATTGACTCTATGAATTATATGAATATGACATACCCTCTATTGTCTATGTAAGTTCAGTATTGCCTGGTTATAAATGTATTTTTATTAAACCGGGTGTAAACGAGCGGATTGCAACTCGCATGGTGAATGGGTACCTAAATCTTTGTCTTTAGGACCAGCGCAGACTACCCTAAGTCCGAGTTCGGTGGACGGCATGAGCGGTCCGAGATAGGGATAGGTATAGTTTTGCCGGACGCAGTGCACCCTGCAATTGTCTACATGGGCAGGAATCACGCGACGGGCTGCATGGCGGACTGCCATGCTCGGAAATGGGGTCCGTATAATGTACGGCCCAATAATCCCCGCCCGCGTATCTTCCTAGAAAAAAGAGACAGGGATATAGTCGACGCGGATTAATAAATCGTATGGCCTTATATTATACGGACCTGACCTACACAGGCTGCACAGCGCACTGCGCTTCACAGGATTACGTTTTTGCATCGTATTGAAATATCCTCCCAACTGCAGTCTAACTACTGACGCAACACTGACTTATACTTACTTGTTATAGGTTGGAAGATCAGATCAGTAGTCTGTTAACCTCTGAAAAAACAAGTACCTAAGCCATTTTTGGAATTAGATAGCCTAGCTGGCGAATGGCGTCTCGGCATGCCACTGGCGTAAAGTAAAGATAAGGAAGTGAAGTTCCTTCGTGAGTAACGATTCTAATGCGACTTGTAGACGGGCTATACTTTTCCAGAAATGTGTGACCGGCAACTATGGGCGCCTTGTTCTAGCCTGGAAGTAAGAGCAAGACGCCCATAGTTGACGGCCACACGTACATTTCCGTAAAAGTATAGCCCGTCTAAATACAATCCCCATAATAAATACATAGGTTCATACCTTCACGCCTTCTGAAACAGATTGTCGTCGCTTAGACCGTTCCTTGGAGTAGGACTGCTACATCGGCAGGCCACTCATGTCACAAGGCTAAATCAAATCTAACTTGTATGATAGATCGTTACACTATCAGATACCTAGGGTACCTACCTACTATGTACAACTTATCTTTAGGCACTAGGTAGATACAAATAGCACTCGCAGATTGTACACCTTTTGTAGTGCATTGGCAATTGTTACCTTGACACAGTGTAGCCGACATAGAACGTTAGGTACATACAATTGAAATCGACCCCACTGACGATAATTCAAATACAATAGGATTCACAAGGTATTGATTCTGAACCGGCAGGACTGTAAATGCTCATAAATTGTAATTATACCTATTGTCAGAAGTTGGATTGTTAAAGGTGAAATAAAACAACATTAATGAGTATTGAATTACTGTAATCTCACATAAAAGTCCTCTGTCACCAATTTTGTAGGTTCATTTGATATTTCCATGTAGTGGTTTGTATTAACATTATCAGCATATATTTTATATTTGAGTGAATAGGTATATTACATTTTTGTATCATCGCCTTCAAAGCTTGTATTGGTGGTACCTTTCATTCGGGCCATGGATATTTCCTTCGTTGTTTTCTGAAAAAATAACATTGATATTAGGTACATTATTGCTTAAATATTAAATGGAAACCATTCATATTTTAATAATAAATGGATCATAAAGACTGGAACATCGAAAATACGTTAAGTGTTAGGTACGTACAGTCGGCTACCTACCTATTGTAAATAGGTACGTATATACCCAGGTAAAAATAATTGATCACACCTGTACATGTGTGTATGTACATCAGGGGCGTATTTACCCTAGGGCCAAGGGGGCCATGGCCCGGGGCGGCAGGCTCCGAGGGGCGGCCCGAGCCGCTCCGAGGGGCGGCGCGAGCCGCCAAAACTTACTGGCCCCGGGGCGGCGAAACATACTGGCCCGGGGCGCCAAATCTTTAAATACGCCTCTGATATACATACATGTATATCTTTAACAAGCATAAAAGTTCATAAAACTGTAACCCGACTACGGAAAACTAACTGAACTAACAACTGCTTTTTTTTCATACAAAAGGTACATAGCCTATGTCTCCCGGAGCATAATTTGGAATCGATTGACACATCATTTATCAAAATCGGTTCAATATCTCAAACGCTATGGTGGAACACAAGTAAATACAAACATATACTTAGAATGCTACAAACATATCCCTTCCTTTCGGCTCTGCGCCGTAGTCGAGCAAAAACATTAAGAAGGTACCTAGAGATCTAGAGATGGAGTGGGCCGTTTTGTTTTGGAGTGAAAGGTTCGTGATGACTATACCTAGGTATTAGTTATTTGTTATACAAGGGGGGAAAGTTGTATTTTGCCTGCGAGTGTTCATTTGAAACACGAGCTAGCGAAAGGAATCAATGATTGACCACGAGCGAAGCAAATGGTTCAATAATAGAATCCTGAGCGTAGCGAGTGTTTCAACACACGAGACGTACAATAACTTTTCGCCCGTGTATAACACAAATATTTTCACCTCACTACAGCGAGGAAAATAAAAAATGGTAAAAAAGAAGTTTAAAAAAAAAGAAAAATAAGTCAAAAAAAAAGATTAAAAAAGTTAAAAAAAAGTATTAAAAAAAGTTAAAAAAAATATGTCATAAAATATGCAAAAAACAAAAATAAACATTTAACGTTCTACCTAAGTCATAGTACTTTTAACGTTCTACGTCTACTTTCTTCACATGTGGATAAAAAGCGATTTTCTCAATAGATATCAAACATACAAAAAGGCCTTTCCGAGCTAGTGAGGTGAAAAGATACTTACCGGTCTGTACACCTCGTTACCAAGCTTCTTAATTCCTGCGAAGTGATTCTCGATATCACTCAATTGTTTCCCTTCAGTTTCCGGCAAAATAAAGTACAACAGTATGCACCCACTTAAACTGCAAATAAAAAAAAATTGCAGGTATTTTTTTTATAAAAACATGAACAAAAATATGCTAAGAACCCTTACTTTTTTTTATCCTAACTTTCAGCTACCTAAGTACCTGTATCAAGTAATTTTTTTGTAATTTGACTAATACACAATAATGTCGCGGCTTACCAAATACACCCTAGTAGGGTAACATAAAAAATTCAAATACATTATATTTTATATTCCATATACCACAGCATACTGTTTTTGTGTAAAATAGGTACCTGTCTGCGACATGCGCACCGAGAGGAAAACAAACATAACGAAACTGTAGCGTCGCCACCATCACATACCTACATCGGAGCAAACAAGCAACTCACAAACATCGGAACACAACTCTATTTTCAAGGCATTAGGGTGCATGTTCAGATATTTTTGAACACCCTGTAGTGTACAGATGTATGTGATGGCGACTGTACCTAAGGGTATCGTTTTGCCATTTTGGCCACGGGGCGCTCTAAAAATCAACTCCATTAACTCGGGTAGTCCGTAGTGTCTATAACTGCGACAGACTATTGTACCTACACGTAAGAAATTAAGGAGATCCCATACGCCAATGACCTTCGATCTGAATTCCTTAGTTTTCTAATGTTTTCTGTAGCTTATCGTATTAACAACAACAGCTTTAAGCAATATAGTGTCCCATATTTACTGCAAACATAACTGTTTTCGAGATATTTGGCATCAAAGTTGAACAATTTTAGACCAAAAAACAGGTTTTTAGGCCATAACTTTTGTGTTAAATAGTTTAAAATCAAAACCCTACACACGTTTATATAGACATCAGAGACAAACCCAAATATGTAGATTTCGTGTCTTTCACAGCAATTTTATAACAAAAAATGTGTTTTTTAGACAATGTTTAAAAAAATCATAAAAAATAACTATTCAATCCTTTCAAAATATGGTACACCAAAATGGAGATTAAAGATTGAAGAATCGATAGCCGTTTGCTTTATAATTCTATCTGTAGTGCAAAAGTATTTGTATCAATTCAATACTAGTCAAAAATCGATGAAAACCTCGGGTAGGCCCTTAATCTTACCTCACTGCACCATAGAGCCCGTACGTGCCCCGAATTGATATGCTGTCCAGTAAAGCAACATACAGCCTGTTGGTCAGAAAGCCGAAGATATAGCCAGCACCGCTTGCCAGGCCAGCGCCTCCTGAGCGGGTCTTAGCACTGAATACCTGCAAGATGTCAGGTCACTCATAAAAGTCATAAAACATCAATGCTTTTGTTTTATGTACAGTTAAGGCTCTGCAGAGTGCCATCTTTATCTGCTTACATCTATCTCCCTGGCCTGAGCTAACAGATAACAGAACTGTGTCGCTGTGGCGAGACGAGAAAATCTACCCTCCACTTTCTGATTCGCAAAGTAGTATTTATACGAGTGAGAGATTTACTGTCATTCGGCACCGACCAAAAGTAATACCATCGAAAGTGAATTAGGTAAAAATGTGATTGTGTCTATAACTCTTCATGACCAATTTTTTTTCTTGTTCGAAATGAATCAAGGCCGAATGGAATTTTGTCCAGTATGAAATAGGTTCATATTTAAATACGAGCAATGTGAATATTACCTAATTTAAGTTAGTGTCACATTTAAATATAAAATTCGACTATTTTGTACAAAATTCATACACCTACCTACGGCGTATTTCCGGTTGGTCGTATTTCTGAAGTGTACCTATCTATACCGTAAAACTACACAACTATAGTCCAGGTCACCCAACTATGGTCCAAATCAATTCTCATATTACTTGCTCAGGTTTCACTATTTTCATGGGTGAACTTAAAGACAGGCAATATAATAACACAATATTAATAAAAACGTATAAAATCACTAATACGAAATCGGTATATAAGTATTGATAGAAACGAATGGGTTTACTTTTGGACCATAGTTGGACTATAGTTGTATAGTATTTCGACCTTTATCAAGTAATATCTATTTTAGGGCATGATTAAATTTTTGCATTATTCGCGCTGGACAATTTTCCATGTCGAAGATTTTCAAATAGGGAACATTACGCAAAACTCGTCGTAGGTGGCGACACTAGCAGCGTTGACATTGTATCTCGTTCCCACTTGCGGTATTGTCTATGCAAGCATCCTTGTCACTCATTTGACAATCAATTGTGCATGTGTGTGTGAATCCCTATATTCCTATAGTGGTTTACTATTAGTGGTGGAGCTACTCGTACCTCTAGCCTAGCGGAAGAACATTGCAGTAATGTTCCCTATTGACATTATTCAGACTCGACAAATAATTTGTCAATTTTCCATTTGCAGTAAGTCGGGCTAGCTCCCCAGCACGGCTATAAAAATACTATCTTGTGATAGCAGTGCGTCTGGTTACTTAAAAACTAACTAGTTAGAGTAACTACTCTAACTCTAGACTAACTACAGTCCCCCGCGGCTATGAAGTCAATCCGGACTCATTGCGCAACTATGTATGAAGTTTCTGAATAATGACAATGTCAACCATAGGAAAAAATTACATATTCAACCCTAGAGGCATGTCTCAGGATTGACTTCATAGCCGCGGGGGACTATAGTCTGGGTTGCACCCACAGATGTATGATGCTCTGAGGTTGCACCTGACCATCTGTAATCGTAGGCGGTGTTCTTTAAAATCTGAATGTACTTAAGTACCTATGGAAACTTTGAAAGTTTCTATAGAATGTCAGCTGCTGGGGGCCATATTTCCGAATGGTTGCTCCATCTGAGGGCCTACCGCGAACGGCATTCGAAGTTTTCCCTCTCTGTCGCACTTACGTACGAACTCGTAAGTATGACAGAGAGGGGAAGCTTCGAATGCCTTTCGCGGTAGGCCCTCAGTAATCGTAAGTTGCCACCCGCCCCAAGGTAACATTACGAGGGTATGTAGGTACCTAGTTAGTTTTGTTTTGTCCTTAAGGCCTCCACACACCGGTCGCGTGCGCGGGTCGGGCGCGGGCCCGCGCAAGTTGTAAAACATTGAAACTAAACTGCAAACACACATCGAACGCGGGCCCGCCGCGGGCCCGCGGCGGGATCGCGCCCGCGACCGGTGTGTGGAGGCCTCCACACACCGGTCGCGGTATGGTAAATGGTAAATAAGGTCGCCAGATCTTCTGAAGATGTGTGTGTGTGAAGTGCTAGTTGGATGAAAACGCATTCATGCTACCAGTAAGTAGATATATAATGTTGGACGCCTACCTACCCACACATTATTGATTTACTAATTTTAAGTACCTAGGTATTTACCTCGCCAATAAGAATCCAAGGCAGCAATCTAATTCCCGTGTGCGTGATAAAAGCGAGCATCAAAAGGAGGCTTGTAGGGATCCATGAATATCCAGACAGTATAGTCCTCTGAAAAGCAATAGATATATATATATATAGATACCTATTATGTGATCTGGGCCAAATCCGACAAAACCTTACAGAGTATTTACAAGAGTAAACCTTATAAGAGACTTTCGCTTTATTTACAAGTTAAAAGCTTTTGTGAAATGGGCCCGTGTAATTTAAATAAGTTTCTGTCAAAAAATTCATTTTTGGTACAAGCTTTTACTGCCAACTGTACTTTTCTGCATACCATCATCAAGTACTCATTGAGACGATTCTAACGAGCCCAAACTCGATGAGGTTGTGTCGTTTTATTGCGGAGTTCCTATGGCCACCTTCCAGCTCCAGCATCAGATCAGCTCCAAGTCATCATAATATTGCATTGTCATGCGATATACATATGCTTGCAAAATTTCAGCTCAATTGGATAACGAAAAGTGACTGAAAAATGGATTGCAAATTTTGACGGACAACTTACATACTTACATACATACGAACAGTGCAAGTTAATATAAAGCTTGTAAATAGGTACCTACTTAAATTACAAGTTGCTAACAACACGTTGAGCGCTTCGGTAGGTAGGAAAAAGTACGGTAGCTTTTATACGTAAGTACCTACATATTAATTAGGTATTCGACTGACTTATAGTTATAGCATATAACTTGAACGCGTTTAATGATTACTTCAAAAAGTGGCGACTGGTCCCTAATGCCAGCAAAACAGAAGTGTCGACGTTCCACCTTAACAACAAACAGGCAACTTACAGGCCAACTGTAGTGTTTGACGGTAAAACACTAGCTCACAATCCATGTCCCAAATATCTTGGCGTAACCTTAGACCGCTCACTAACTTTTGGCCCACACCTTCAAAAGCTAAGTAAGAAACTCGGAACTCGGAACAACATTCTCCATAAATTAACTGGCACAACTTGGGGAGCTAATGCTGATGTCCTTCGCACCACAGGGCTGAGCCTAGTCTACTCAGCAGGTGAATATTGTGCTCCAGCCTGGCTGAATAGCTCTCACACGGACAAAATCGATGTACAACTACGAACTACTATGCGTTGCATATCGGGTACCATCAAATCCACTCCTGTACAATGGCTCCCAGCTCTAAGCCATATCCCACCGCCGCACCTCAGGCGGCAGCAAGCGCTATTGAAGGAGGCCAATAAAATATACAACAACCCAAATATGCCCGCCTACCAGGAATTTCAACATCCACCACAGCATCGATTGAGGTCCCGGCATCCTCCTTACCAGACCGCCCATAACCTGAAACATCATGGCTTCGGTATGAAGGAAGCTTGGAAAGCAGAGTGGCGGTCCAACGCTCCAGCCAGCAGTCCGAGCACTTACGACCCCACATGCAAACCTTGGGGCTTCTCAGCACCCAGAAGGCTATGGTGTGGCGACAAGAGTCGCACACTTATTTAGCGTGTGAAGATTGCACATGCATTGGCCGAACGCTTAGCAATGCAGTCTCCGGCATCCGTCGGTAATGTTCGGGACCAGCGCGAGCGCAGGTGGCTCGGCTGCCATCGGCCGTCTCCGCTGCTCGCTATTGTCCGCTATGCTCTGACGCGAGTCGCACGCTCGCTTGGTTAAAGAAATCCGTTCTTCTTATTTACGTGTCGGTATTAATTCGCTTCTTGCTATAGCTTGCCGTGTTTTCCGTTCTTATGTTTTACTCCACTTATTCTTAACGCTTGTGTTATATCGTGCCTTCCATGTATGACTGTAATGCGTACATATTGTGTTTAGTCAAAGTAAACTGTGTATATATTGACTTGAGTGTTTTTCTGTTCTCCGAACTATACAATCAACTTACCTGTGAATAATAGTGCTACAATTGGTGACCTTCGACATTGAACAGTACCTTGGTTTCGTGGACAGTGTAGTTTTGTATTATATTTCGTGGGAAAATGCCCGACGAAACTGCTCAAAATGCTAATATAACAGCGGCGGCGGAAACATGCCGAGTGGGTGTTCGTCCACCTCCATTTTGGCCGGAGAAGCCCGCGTTATGGTTCGCGCAAATGGAAGGCCAGTTTATGTTATCGAATATAACGGCTGATGCAACTAAATTTTATCACGTAGTAGCACAGCTCGACCACCGATATGCAAAAGAGGTGAAAGACATAATTACAACGCCGCCGGTCACAAATAAGTACGAATCATTAAAAAATGAGCTTATAAAGCGCCTTTCGGCGTCCCGCCAGCTAAGATTAAATCAACTGCTACGGAGTGAAGAACTCGGCGACCGGAAACCCTCACAGTTTCTTAGACACCTCAGAGACTTAGCTGGTACTGATGTAACTAACGACTTCCTCAAAACAATTTGGTCTGGTCGTTTGCCAGCCAATATTCAGACCATCGTAGCTTCACAGTCGGAACTGACATTGGAAAGTTTAGCAGATATAGCCGACAAGGTGTATGAAATCGCTCCAATGGGCCCACCGCAGATAGCTAGTACGTCAGCAAGAGCACCATCTTCTTATGTCACTAGTGCACAGTTCGATCAAATGGCACAACAGATAAGTGAACTTACAATGCAAGTAGCTAAGCTCACAAGCACACGTGATTCGTCGAACCATGCACCTGCACAATATTACCCGCGATCACGCTCTCGTTCAAGAGGTAGGCCAGGGCGTAGCCAGTCCAGGTCAAGGACCCCACAGCCACCGCCGGATCACCCCCACTGCTGGTACCACTTTACATTTGGATCTCGTGCAAACAGATGTCGGTCACCCTGCAGCTGGGAGGCGGAAAACGCCAGGAGCAGCCGGAAGTAGCGGCCAGCGACTGCTCAATACAAACAGGCCGGCTATTTATCACCGATCAAACTACAAAAATGCTGTTTTTAATAGATACAGGCTCCGATTTGTGTGTCTTTCCGCGGTCCGCCGTTAAAGTGCCTTGCATACCTACAAAGTATGACCTTGTAGCTGCAAACGGAACGGTAATCAAAACATATGGTCCGATACAACTATACTTGAATCTAGGACTCAGACGTACTTTTCCGTGGAAGTTTACCATCGCGGACATATCTAAACCGATAATAGGCGTGGATTTTTTGAGTTTTTATAACCTGCTCGTAGATTGCAGACACCAGCACCTCATCGACGGGACGACCTCACTCTCTGTATCAGTTCCACGCCAGAAGGTGCTGGAGAGCATCGCTTCAATCAAGACGGTTTCCGGGGAAAGCGAGTTCCATGACCTGTTGCGACAATTTCCGGATATCACACGCCCAACAGGTACTGTAGTAAAACCCAAACATAATACACAGCATTTCATCAGGATCACTCCGGGCCCTCCAGTCTGTTGCCGGCCGCGGCGTTTAGATGTTGATCGTTTGAAGGCCGCTAAAAAGGAGTTTGAAGACATGATGCAAAATGGCACCGCGAGACGATCAGAAAGCCCTTGGTCTTCTGCCCTGCACTTAGTCAAGAAGAAAGATGACGGATGGAGACCTTGCGGGGATTATAGGGCTCTTAATGCGCGTACTATTCCGGACCGATACCCTATACGCCACATACAAGATTTTTCACAACAACTGTCAGGTTGCTCTGTATTTTCTAAGATTGATTTAGTAAAAGCATACAACCAGATACCTATTAATCCTGCTGATATACCTAAAAGCGCCATAACCACGCCATTTGGGCTATATGAATTCCCATTCATGACCTTTGGACTGAGGAACGCGGCTCAAACCTTCCAAAGGTTCATTGATGAAGTGCTCACCGGCTTCGACGACTTCTGTTTTGGATATCTGGATGATATATTAGTATTTTCCCCATCTGCGAGTCTACATAAAAAGCATCTGCATCAACTATTTGAGCGACTTAGCGAGTATGGCGTTTTGATTAACTCCGCCAAGTGCGCTTGGGGTCAATCAGAGGTAGCTTTCCTTGGTTATAACGTATCTGCAGCAGGAATACAGCCGTTCGATGTCAAAGTACAGGCTATACAGGAATTTCCCATACCAAGAACTGTAAAGGAGTTGAGAAGGTTCCTTGGTATGCTAAATTTTTACAGGCGGTTTATACCACAGGCGGCTAGAACCCAGGCTCCGCTAAACATTTTGCTCGAAGGACCAAAAGTCAAAGGAGCACAACCGGTGAATTTTACTACAGAGCAGCTCAGTGCCTTTAACCAATGTAAAAAAACACTTGCGGAAGCCACTCTTCTTGTGCATCCAGATCCCAAGGCCAAGTTATCCATAGTTACAGATGCATCTGATGTCTCCATTGGCGCAGCGCTTCAACAACGCAATGGTTCATCATGGGAGCCTCTCGGTTTCTTTTCCAAAAAGTTAAAGCCATCACAAAAGAAATATAGTCCCTACGACCGGGAACTATTGGCCATATATGAAGCAATCAAGTATTTTCGTCACATGATAGAAGCAAGAAACTTCACTGTGTTTACCGATCATCGACCACTTACGTACGCTTTCGTCTCCCCTAGAGAACATACCACTTCACCACGACAATACAGATACTTCGACTATGTTTCTCAGTTTACAACTGACATCCGGTATGTACCTGGACCGGAGAATGTTGTAGCGGATGCGCTATCCCGAGTAGAAGAAGTCACATCGACCGTGGATTATAAGGCACTTGCACGATCTCAGGGGGTAGACCCTGAGCTGCAAAGTCTGCTCCACACTGGATCTTCACTCAAATTAGAGAAAATTACAGTACCAGACTCTGACCTCAAAATCTATTGCGACGTGTCTATACAACCTCCTCGACCATTCGTTACTGCGAGTTTCAGAAAACAAGTCTTTGATATGCTCCACAACTTGAGCCACCCAGGTAACTCAGCTACAGTGCGGCTGGTAACACAAAGATTTGTTTGGCCGGGGATTCGCAAGGACTGTAGAGAATGGGCTAGGCTGTGCCAGAGCTGCCAGCGTTGTAAAATTACCCGTCACACAACTGCTCCTCTCTCCTCTTTTCCTATCACTTCTTCGAGGTTCAGCCACATCCATCTGGACCTCGTGGGACCATTAACTCTGTCTTGTGATTACAGATATTGCCTTACCGTCATCGATCGTTTCACTCGGTGGCCTGAGGCTATACCACTGAAGGATATGACAGCAGAGACATGCGCGGCCGCCCTGGTGTCAGGGTGGATATCACGATTTGGCTGTCCGGAGCAGATTACGACGGACCGTGGTGGCCAGTTTGAGTCTCATTTGTTCCGAGCTCTTACCACTATGGTCGGTGCGCATCACTTTCGCACCACCGCCTATCATCCTATTGCTAATGGTATGATTGAACGCCTCCACAGACAGCTGAAAAGCGCCATCATGTGCCACGATAACTCACAGTGGACCGAAGCCCTGCCGCTAGTCTTATTGGGTATCCGAAGTTCCTGGAAAGAGGACATCGAGTCGTCGTCAGCTGAATTGGTGTACGGTGAGGCACTTCGTCTGCCTGGCCAGTTCCTATCGCCGTCAGCCAACCACACAGTTGAAGACCTTACCTGCTTCACGTCGCGCCTACGGTTGTACATGTCGAAACTTACTCCAAAATCAGCTAAGTGGCATCGTAGTACTCCATTCTACTTACCTAAAAATCTAGCAGACTGCTCTCACGTGTTCCTGCGCTTGGATAGAGTCCGAAGACCTTTAGAACCGCCGTACGCTGGACCTTATAAAGTAATGGAACGGAGCGAGAAGTATTTCAAGGTCTTGGTACGAGGCACGGCAATGAACATCTCCATCGATCGGTTGAAACCTGCCTTCACGGTCAACGATGCCACTGAAATACCCCTCGTCCCTGAAATGCCTCCTACATCTTCACCCGAGGTTACCGAAAGACGCACCAAGAGCGGTAGAAGGGTACATTTCCCAGATTACTATCGACCGTAGTCACGGTCTCAGCGGGGGACCTATGTGGCGACAAGAGTCGCACACTTATTTAGCGTGTGAAGATTGCACATGCATTGGCCGAACGCTTAGCAATGCAGTCTCCGGCATCCGTCGGTAATGTTCGGGACCAGCGCGAGCGCAGGTGGCTCGGCTGCCATCGGCCGTCTCCGCTGCTCGCTATTGTCCGCTATGCTCTGACGCGAGTCGCACGCTCGCTTGGTTAAAGAAATCCGTTCTTCTTATTTACGTGTCGGTATTAATTCGCTTCTTGCTATAGCTTGCCGTGTTTTCCGTTCTTATGTTTTACTCCACTTATTCTTAACGCTTGTGTTATATCGTGCCTTCCATGTATGACTGTAATGCGTACATATTGTGTTTAGTCAAAGTAAACTGTGTATATATTGACTTGAGTGTTTTTCTGTTCTCCGAACTATACAATCAACTTACCTGTGAATAATAGTGCTACAATGGTGCCAGTTGCCAGTTCAACAGATTGCGCACCGAACACGGACGCTGTGCGGAGTACCTGCATAGATGTGGTTGGCGCGCATCACCAGCGTGCGACTGCGGAGCGCCTGTGCAGTCGATTCACCACATAATCAACGACTGTCCGAACCGGAAATTCTCTGGGAATATCTTAGACCTGCACTCACCTGACGCAAACGCTACCCAATGGGTGAAGAATTTAGACATTACATTATAATAGTTAAGTAAAGCGACTCTGTAATTTAGTAATGCCATACGAATAAATAAATAAGCATATATTTCAACATATACAAATGGTACCATTACAATGTCAATATTTTTCGGTAACTATGAGACGAAATAGCATATTCACAATTATCGGTGTAGGTTCCCGTAACGATATCAAATGTATGGAGGAGTCTCCGATATCGGATCGGGCAATTTGAACATGCTTATGTTAGGTGTTCAGTACGTTTCCTAATTGCCTCCGATATCGTTATCGGATCCTACGCCGATAAATGTGAACTCTTAATTAGTTACCTATATGAAAAACTTGCAATGCATGTTTAAGTACCACATTACTTACCGCTATGTCGCCCTCAAGGGTTCCATTGATTGTCGACTCTGTTATACTTTCCACCGGAGTATTATGCTGTAACATAAATAAAAATTAAGTATAAAGAAATACTACCTTATTAAAATAAAACTAACAATACCATTGCTATAGTTTATTTGAATCATGCTAGACTTTACGCGAAAGCGTTTCGTCCTATTCGCAATTGTGCACAAGAGCAATTCACCACATTCCTTACTCAGTAGGTACCAATAACTACAGAAATAAAGATGACTGTGATGAGGTGAGGTACCTAAGTTTTACAGACAAGTAAATGAATTGACGCCACCCAGCGACGAAAAAAAAGAAAATTAATAAAACTAATTTTCGATTAATTTACAGGTAGGGTAATTAAACGAGCGAATGTTTGACACCTTACTGCCTTAAATACTACTATTGTTGACCACTATCTCCACTTATAATAAATCTCTAAATTAAAAAAAGAATCAGCCAGTTTGAAACTAAGCTTTGCGCGGTTCGAATGTTCTCAGCATCCCATGAACGGAAAAATATGAAACATTTTATATAGGTACATTATTATTCTAGCTGCAACTTAGGATAGTTTTTATCCGACTGCGACAGTTAATTAATTTTCCGAAATATACGACTTCATTTAATTTTTCATTTATTTTTATTGAAATCAAACGCTGCTCCAACTGTCAGCTATAAGAACCGTCAAATTTTCGTCAAAATGGCGGAATTGCTTTGCCTTTCACTTATTAATAATTTAAATCCCGTCTACGATAGACCTTTACGAGACAAATGCTAAAATATAAACCATAAAAAAATATTCGATTCTGATATGAGAACTTATATGCGCAAATGTCGTTTTATGTCGTAATTTCAATAAATGAAATCAACAAATTTGAACAATATAATTAACACGAATTTGTTTTTTTTGAATGACAATGGCACGCGCTCGGCGCATTCAGCCAAAGTACCTGCGGCGCTACCACGAAAACCGATACTCAATGTTCATATATTTGCATCCCTTCACTCAAGTATGGTTAGTGCGATAGAGATAGAGATACCCGAATATTTTCGAATTCCGAAGTTCGTGGTTATAGCTCAGGAATCGAAAATATGGTAAATAATCATAATGTATTTTCTCGAAAAATAATTTAAAATAAATATAGTCAAATGGAGAAAAAAACAAAGCAAGAGGTTATATAGGTAATGATTAAGTTATAAGAGTCCAAAGTTTTAAGAGGGGGTATGTTCTGTCCCTTTTCCGCAAAACGCACCTTCATATGAAACGATTGTTTTTTACTATGACGCTCGAGTATATTGACGTCACAGTCCCTCATCGTTTTCTCACTCTAACAAGCGACATTAAAACGGATGTAGCTTCATAATTTTTTGAGATATTTGAATGGGAGTTTCATTATCTTCTATCTATTTATCTATACATATAATAAAGCTGAAGAGGGTCGAAAGTCTGTACATGGAAGATATTCGAAAAATATCTGGCTAGGGATACTTAAAATCGATAACAGAACACGTTCCAACAGTTTTTAGAATTTTTGTCTGTTTGTCTGTTTATCTGTTTATCTGTTTGTCTGTTTATCTGTTTACTGTTTATGTGACCGCGCATCACGTGAAAACGGCTGAACGGATTAAGATGAAATTTGGTATAGAGATAGTTTGAGTTCTAGGGAAGGACTTAGGTTAGTTTTTATTCTGGAAATCAACCCCTAAGGAGATGAAATGGGGGGTGGAAATTTGTATGGAGCTACTTAAACCGCTGCACCGATTTGGATGAAATTTGGTATATAATTAGTTTGAGTCCCAGGGAAGGTCAAAGGGTAGTTTTTATTCCGAAAATCTTCCCTTTAGGGGGTAAAATGGAGGGTTGAAAATTTGGATGTAATCCATTTTGATAAAATTTGGTTTAGAGGTAGTTTAGGTTCTGGGGAAGGACATTGGATAGTTTTTATTCTGGAAATCTTCCCCTAAGGGGGTGAAATGGGGGGTGAAATTTTGGATGGACTCCGTTTAGACCAAATTTGGTATAGATATAGTTTGAGTCCCGGAGAATGACAATAGATAGTTTGAATACCGAAATTCATCCCCCAGGGATGAAAGTGTGGCTAAATCCCATTTAGTTAAAATTTGGTATAGAGATAGAAGGAGTCCCAGGGAAGGACAATGTATAGTTTTTATCCTGAAAAATCATCTCCTGAGGGGGTGAAATGAGGGGAATGAAAATTTGGATAGAACCGATTTAAATGAAATTTGGTATGGAGATAGTTAAGAGTCCTGGGGAAGGACTTAAAATAATTGTTAGTCCAGAAATCTCCTAAGGGGGTCAAATGGGGTATGAAAATTTGGATAGAACCCATTTACGGTATAGCGAGTTGGAGTCTTGGGGAAGGACATAGGATAGTTTACTCCCAAAAATCATCCCCTAAGGGGATGTAATTGGGGGTGAAAATTTGTTTGTGACCCATTTTGATGAAATTTGGTTGAACGATAGTTTGAGTCCCGGAGTATGACAACGGATAGTTTTAATCCCGAAAATCATACCCTCAGGGATGAAATAGGTGGTGAAAATTTGGATTAAACCCATTTAGATGAAATTTAGTAAAGATATAGAAGGAGTCCTAGGGAAGGACAATGCATAGTTTTTATCCCGAAAAATCATTTCCTGAGGTGGTGAAATGAGGTTTGAAGATTTCGATAGAACCCATTCAGATGAAATTTGGTATAGAGAGAGGTATCAGTCCAAGGAAAGAACAAAGAATAATTTTTATTCCGGAACACAAGACATAGGATAGTTTTATCCCGAAAATCATCCCCTAAGAGGGTGTAATTTGGGGTGGAATTTTGTTTGTGACACATTTTGATAAAATTTGGTTGAAAGATAGTTTGAGTCCTGGAAAAGGACAAATGATAGTTTCTATTCCGGAAATCATCCCCTAAGGAGGTGAAATGGGGGTGAAAATTTGGACGTAGCCCATTTAGATGAAATTTGGTATAAAGATAGTTTGAGTCCTGGAGCATTCTCCATGATTTTCGGGATAAAAACTTTCCGTTGTCATAACAACGGATAGTTTTTATCCCGAAAATCATCCTCTAAGGAGGTGAAAATTGGATGGAACCCATTTACGGTATATAGCGGTAGTTGGGAATCCTGGGGAATAGGAACATTATATAGGTAAATATAGGTAAATATATGTATGTGACGTTCCATGGGTAAAGGTACCTTATGGCGGTAGTTTCGAAGATGTTTTCTAAAACGGGGTAAAAAATACGTTTTATTATGGCTATTTTGAAAACTATTAGATGTAACATTTTGTTGACGTATCTTTATTTTTAATATAAAATATTTAAATTACAAGTCAGTTAATTTAGTCCTACGGTTTAGTAGAAAAGGTCCTTACGGCCGTGTGATATGAAAATATGCAAAATAATAATGAAAAAAGCCTACATGCATCTATTATGGTGATGCGGGTCATAGAAACCAAGTTTGCGGCGGAGTCTATTTTGTAAAAAAAGGCGTTCGGTGTAAGCTAATCTTTAAAATCATGCAACTCAGCCATAATGACCCTATCCTTCATACAATCCATACTAATATTACAAATGCGAAAGTAACTCTGTCTGTCTGTTAACTTTTCATGCTTAATTTGGTTGAAATAAAATTTGGTGTAGAGATACTTTGAATTCCGGGGCATTCCCAAAGAATCCTTACTAAAGATAGTTTTTATCTGGAAATTCATCACCTAAGGGGGTGAAAAGGGGGGAGAAAGTTACGATATAAACGAGTTCCGCGCGGACGAAGTCGCGGGCAAAAGCTAGTTGTTAATAAATATTTAAGGTGAAAGTGTCAAGTACGTTTAACTTAACCCATATATGCCCAGAACTATTTTTGGTATCAGATATCTTTAATTTTTGGATATATGGGTACCTGAGGGGTTCTTATAAAAACTTCCTTCACAGGTATGAGAGGGGAGGGGGGGAAGGGTGTTTTTTTTAATGGGTCGAAAATTACCCCTAGGGCAAATGTGTGTGTTACCCATGGGTCGTTTTCGACCCATCGTACGTATATCTAGGGTCAAGGCAATTACTGTTGAATAAAGTTGTCCTTGCCGTGTTGAAATTGTTTATTTATCGATAAATTTTAAGAATGAAAGCATTTTACATTTAAATTACACCACATTTTTTGCACGCCGTGACCGTTTTATTTTTGCACAAAGCACAACGAAGTCTTGACAGCGTCTTTTCGATCATGTGTTCATAATTGTGCTTCCGCACCGAATTAGGGACGGCTGTTTGGATTTTTCGAGTGGGTTCGGACCGGGTCCACTCCTTTCAGTGCCGTTCAGCAGCAAAATACGGGCAATGTTCCGTCGAAACTCCAGTGTGGCGATGTCACTCCGGTACTTGGGGGCTAGAAGTGTAGCGTTATTCACCACTACGTCGATGAGCCAAAACAGAATAGGCATATACTATTTCTTTCCTCGCATTGCAATCCAGTAGGTCAATCACGTAACGCATTGTACGCGCGTCTGACAGTAAAATCACAATCTAAATGTCATTTTTCCATATAAAATTGACATTTAGACCTTACAGACGCGCGTAAGAAAAGTTACGTGATCGACCCACTGTACACAACCACATTAGCGTCCAGTCGATCCACATTAGCGTCCAGTCGATCCACACCACCAATAAATCGATTGTATTGGGAAATGAGATATAGTAGTGGGACATCAATCCTCGACTTAGAGCAGCAGATCTTCTCGCTGTTGGCATAGGCTGTGCTCAGTCGATAATACATTTGTGTTAACTTGCTTCCTCATTCTTGCTTGACGTAGCCTCAAATCTAGACTTGCAAGAGCGAGTAGCTGTCGACGGGATAAATTATAGAAATACACATCTTCTTCATCACCGGAATCACCATCAGATATCTTGCCATTGCCAGGAGGGTCAATATAAATATCAGCACCTTGTATTCCATCGTCAAAGTCTACATTTTCCAACACATCTGTTATATAATTCGTTGTAAGTGACCTAGAAATAAAAAAATAGCAATTGAATACACTTCTTCCCACAGGGTCGTTAACGACCCACAAATCTTTATAAGACAACCTTTTAATAATAAACGATTATTTTCAAGCAATATTTCTGTCATACGATAGGTAAACTATCTTATTTTATTATAACAACAACTTAACAGGTATATTTATTAAGAAAAAATATTACTTGCATTTCTCCCAGCAAGGACGCACTTTTTTGCCTTAACAAATCAAGTCATAACTTGCACTGACACCAGCGCTCCCAAAATTCACGACAAAACCAACTTAGCTATTTGATTTAAGAGATAATACTATTTCGATCTCATAGATAGCGCTAGATGACACAGAAGAGCGATTTCGTTCACTAACTCGCGCATTATCTGACACCTATTTTTCGGGACAAAAACGACCCACTGGGCATATATTGGTTAATACCTACATTCGTAAACTGTACAAAGTCGATCCTTTCTTTGAAAATAAATCCCAAATAATTTATTTACTTACCATCATCATCATCATCATATCAGCCGAAAGACGTCCACTGCTGGACATAGGCCTCCCCCAAAGAGTGCCACAATGACCGGTCCTGCGCCACCCGCATCCAGCGGACTCCCGCGACCTTTACCAGGTCATCAGTCCACCTTGTGGGGGGCCTACCCACGCCGCGCCTTCCTGTACGTATTTACTTAACTTGAATGTATGAATAGTCACCGTTTGTATGTACGAGTCGTACGCGGCCACGAGCACGCAACATACGCCCGCGCCCGCCGTCGAGAAGATCGCTAGGGGCCGCTTGCCCGTGTAGTGCACCAGCGCCACACACGTGCCCGACCCCACGATCTGCACGATGCCCAGGATCAGCGTCGCGTAGTACTTGTCTATGGGGGCCTCTAGCATCTGGAATATGGACACCGCGTACGTCTGCGCGAGTCCATTTACTAATATTAATTAATCAATTCAAGTACTAGTTCAGTCGCCATCAAGCGGCAATTACACTTCGCCGTTCGCCGCACGCTGCATGCGGCGACCGCAAAAGTGTAAAGAACACGTTAGTCGGACGATTTCGGCGATCGATAGCTGCCAACAAGTTGACATTGGCGGACAGACTCATAGAATAACGATATACGTAGAAACCACGTTAAAATAAGAGCTTGGTAACAGCTATCTTATTCACTTGCGTAAATCTATAGTTGGCCTAAGAGGGAATGAGACCACAATCCCTATTCAGTTTCACATTTTCGTAGGTTTTTAATCAGCATAATTTTATTGTTTACTGAGTGGTGTGGCTTTCAAATTAAGTGTTTCTAAAATAATTTTATAAAATATTACTTCAATAAATGTCATTACATGAAATACATTTTCAATATAAACTAGTATAATACAATAATACACACGTCAACTAGTCAACCCCGCTCGTTATCGCTTCCGGTGCAAAAGTGCCCATAATGCTTATGGCATTACCCCGCTGGATGGCTATGGACAGTCTCTGCACCAGAAACGATTCGGAGCGGGGGTCCTCTCCCTTTTGCCTAAGTCGACGGCCTATGTCTCGCACAAATTGTTTCGCGTCAGCACCCCAGCAGCCTGCCGTTTCCACCGCAAAGGGGACGAAAATTTACCCCGAGCCCAATGGAGCATACTTTTGGCGCTTCACCGCCGCCTGAGACTCGGCTGCCGCTCCGGCCGCGCGTACAGTGCGACTGATATGAGAGGCGGCGAAGGTGCTGACGCAAGTAGCGTCCCCGACCAAGCACCGTCGTCTCTCCCACGGCACCAACGTTATGCCATCAGGCCGCTTGCCATCCGTGCGACTAACACCCGGAGGCTCAAGCACGGACGGAACACCCGCTGACCTGAGCGCCCTCTGGACCACGTCGTTCAAGGCGTGGTGACGCGGATCTCATCAGTCCGTCACTCCAATAGCCGGCTATGTCGATTAATCCGGCACACCACCCGCACCTCCTTCACCGGCCTTTACTTCTCTAGACGCTTGCTCTCTTTTTATTATTAGGTAGTTATGACATTTCTATACAATCCAGTAATCCAAACATTCCGGGATTTTCTAGTTTTTAATAATGCCGGGTTAGTTAGACTCTACTGTATTTCTTTTTACCTTCTCCGTAAACGTATTATTTTCACACAGTGAATGTGAATTATTAAAATCTAAATTTATAATTTGGTTGAGTAATGTATCGATATAAACAGTCGACACAGTACATCCCCAGCGCAGGAACAAACTTGTGACAACCTTCCAAATTAAGGAATAACAAATGCATACACATCTCATTCTGACGCGTTTGTACCTACGTCGTAAGAAAGTAGGGGACAGGTATACGTCTCTGCTACCTATTTTAACGCTACTTCCATTTATATCTATCATACTTACTTCCATGGACAGACTAGAGTAAAGATGACGTTTGTTGGCCTACGTAGTTTAATTAAAATGAATTCGGCGACCGGATTAGGTGAACGACGAAGTGTAATTGCCGCTTCACATACATCGGAGCAAACAAGCAACTCACAAACATCTGAACATAACTCTATTTTCATGGCATTAGGGTGCATGTTCAGATATTTTTGAACACCCTGTAGTGTACAGATGTAGGTATGCGATGGCGACTGTACTATACAATACTCACCTAAGCTAAAACAAAGAATAGGTATCTCAGATCGCAGGTATTTGGGGCCCGAGCGGAGACGCTTCCTTTATGACCGTCATAGTGATGAGTACAAATTGTTACGTAGGTACCCTAACTCCGGGCCAGGAAGTGGGATTTTCGGCACGCGTTGCGGGCGGTAATTGCCTATGGACTTTAGCTTGCTTCTTTCCTCATGATTTTAGAATTTCTAGATCAAAGTTACCGTTGATAGTAGGTAACTCTATGGGTTCATGTAGGTATGCAAATTATCAATTTCGAGAACTGTGAAAGTGTAACGGCCTTCTAGTTGAGAGAGTGTCTGATAAGCTGTCTCGGATTAAGTGGTCTTTATAACGTCTATGTTTTATCTCAAAGTGGAAGGATTATGATATTATAATGATTCATCCCAGCGCCTTAGACACCAGTTAAGTAGGTAAACTCTTGTCATTTTTATTTCGACCGAGGACATAAGTACCTACAAATCTAGATTGTTATTCCTTGCGAATAATATGTAGGTAATAATGGAACAAAACCACGAAAATAGTGCTGTCATACACATACTTAACACAAAAAATGTCCTACCTGCTCCTAAAAGTTTAGGACACGAGCCTTATTTTGTTTTTGTACTCGTAGTATATAAGTATAATTTAATAAAATAAATCTAGGTATACCTAACACTATCAATAATATCTATCTTGTCATTACCTATTCTGAAAACTGTGAGGAGGAAAAACCCGACAGTGAATTTAAAATAGATAGCAATATCGATAGCTGAATCTTAACAGTTTTAATTAGTATCCTGCGTTTGAAGACATGTAAACCTAAGGTCGCTCATTAGTTACTTACTCATATAGCTTTTCCACTTCACCAGACCTAGGATACGATTACATAAGAGCCGAGGCATTGTGTGATATGATGATCATTGATGACTTGATTGGTTTACCTGTAGGGTCGTCATGCCACTAAAGTGCCCGACGAAGAAGCAGTATCCAATCAGGAAGAATGGAAATAAGAAGCTTCTCTCCAAGTAGTACGACAGTTTTTCGGCAATACTTTCATCCGTGTCTTCAGATTGCACTGAAAACACATAGCAAGCATTAAAATACCTACGAACACTATTTTTATGAACCAGTGTTAAACATTCATATGTATATATTTAAGGTAAATGTCCCAGTACCCGATACTGCCCTAAAGTCACAACAATAAAGCCCCTGCTAGACGGTCGCCTACACGCCTGCCCCTTCGACCGAGCGACCTAGGTCGGCACCGACCGCTGTAGAATGAGATTTTGCTCCAAACAACTGTCTAAATGGTCGGTAAAGATGACAAGCTGGTTGTAATTTTTTTTATCAAGATGTTAAACCTTGTGACATTTTACACAATAATCGACATCCTACCTATAATTCACATAACTGTTTATAGAATATCGATAGGTTAAGATAGACAACATGAAAAGGAATTAAGCATCCAACTAGAGGTAGGTAGGTAGGTACCTAATTATTAATTACCTTTTTTACTTTTATATAATGCTTGAATGTCTCGTAATTCTTTGTCCACAGCACTGGAGTGTGTCCACCCACGAAGCCACTGAAGGCTCTGTAAAAATGTTTAGTAGTCTCAACTTACTCGTAAATGATAGTAATTGTGTCCTTTAAGGATATTTATTTGATAAAGTACACAACAGTCCTCCGAATCATCCGATGCATTCATACACTACAATGAATGGCACTGGCACGTGCTTAACTTTTTCTTACAGTCCTTTTGTTCCGTTTTAATAAGGAAAATACTTAGACCGATGGTATAATTATGTTTATTATTGCGATGATAAGTACTTCAGATTGCAAATAGTACCTGTACCTAGTTAACAATGTTATTCAAGGATTTAAGAGATCATGATGGATTAATCCTGGCCCTCAAAACAATCACAATACTTATTGAAATTATTTAGGTAGCAGGTAACTAGTGTAACTACCTACTCGAGATATACATTCCTCAATAAACGAGAGAGTGCCTCATTCCTGTAATTGAGTATTATCTAGGTTATACTTAGTTTGCGTCACATGAAGACCAAAGCGAAAAGGCCTCTTATAAATGCTCTTAAAGCACAATAATTTACTTTAAATGAGAATGAGAATGAGATATTTATTGATAAAATTATACATAATTTTACATGTCATACATTTTACATGGATTATATTAAACTATATATTAGGTTAGTTTAGGTTATGTAAGGGTTAGTTCATTTTATTTTATATTAATTTTAGTATACGTTGGTCAGTTCTATAAATTAATTTAAGTTAGTATTTTAATTTAATAAAATTTCTACAACTCTTATTTCATCATTTAACAATTTTAACATTCGAATTACATAATATAATTGTCTTATTAGTCATTCTTCCTCAACATAAATTCATTTATATCATAACATGCTAGGTCAATTAACATTTCTTTGAGTTTTTTATAGAATATAGCGTCACTTTCGGTGTTAATGACATCATACGGAAGGGTGTTGTAAATCTTTACACCAATGACACCGAGTGACTTTCGAGCCTTCGTCAGTCGGCGCCACGGGACGTGCAAGAGGCGTTGGCCACGCGTGTTCCGGCCGTGGCACTGCCCACGGGTCATATATAAGTCTAGATTTCCACGTACATATTTGCAGGCTTGCTTGAATAATGACTGTGCCGAATAATCATAGGGATTTTTTGAGATTATCGTAAGAGCACGTTTCTGTAATCTGAACAGCCTAATGCAGTCCGCTGCAGTGCCCCATAGCTCGACACCTTGAGTTAGTATTGAGTTAAAGTACCCATAGTAGGCTGTTCTCAGGTTTTGAGGTGTCAGAGATGGTGCAAGCCTCGAGAGGGCAAAGCACGCTGATGATAGCTTGTGCTATCATCAGCGATTGTATGGTCTCCTTAGGTAGTTTAATAGCTCCTAGTTTTTCCCATAGGATATTGTAGGAAACCAGATCAAAAGCCTTACTCAGGTCTAGGAAGCACGCATAAATGGGCGTCTTTCTATTTAAATAATATTTGACAGTGTGCTTAAAGTTTTATTCTTAGGTACAGGAATAACCACAGTTTTCATCATATCCTTGGGCAAATAACCGTGCCTTACACACAGCGTATAAAACAAAGCTAACACTCTTGAGATGTGGGAACCCGCATTCTGAAGATGTTCGACGCTGATACCATCGTGCCCTGGGGATTTGCCTATATATATGTATATATGTGACTGTACATAATGAAGGGCATTAAACATGAGTGTGGGTTTATGAAACGAGCCGAAGGTAAAGTATTTAAAGGTTGATGATATGTAATATGGTAGGTACTTATTACGTTAGTTTAACGTACCTTATAAGTTAAACGTTCCAGTTCCAGAGCTTGATACTTCCAATACTTGACCTTTCAATCTTAATTAATAACAATATATAGAGGTAAACTAACGTCAACTATTAGGAATTAGGGTGTCATACACTGGGTGGGACCTTCCTGTATTGTTTACGACTTGATTCATACTAAGCAATATGCGGAAATTAACCGTTACAGTATCACTACTAGGGTGACCTTGGCTGTTATTCGCTACGCGTTAATGCGGCTCACCCCGCCGGTCACCCGTTACGAAACTAGACATCTACCTTCGCTTAAGGGGACGTAGGTTCATGGTCTTCTCTCCCTCTCACTGAGCATAAGCGTGAGCGAGATGGAAGTGCGTGTTTGGAAGCGCGGATATCATGTTTTTTAATTTTATTTCTTTGTGCGTTTTAATAAATAAAAAAGTAATAGCTGATTTCCCTTAAACATGACATTGCCGATTTTTAAAACCAATTATAATATGTTTAACTGTTGTGCATAATTTGTTACGATTTTTTTAAGTGTATTTTAGACCTATGTTTGGGATTTTTTTCTACAGAGCGAAAGGATTCGAATAGCTGAATTCCCTCGAGAAAAGTCTCAAGATTGCTAGTTAAATTTAGAACAGCCGTATTATAATCCAAACAAGAGCTACGATTTTTTTTAAATCCGTTTTCGGAGCTCACGTCGCCTTAATTACTACGCATCGCGGTGTCAAGGTATAATTGTGGGTGAGCGTTAAGGTGAGCTCAAAACAAGTTACAGAATAGGGGGGCTGATGTCCCGTATTTTACTGGTTTTCTCTTATTTCAGGCACGAATTCTACATTGTTGATTTTTAATAAAAAAAGGCCTGTCCCTTATTAACCTTGAATCCCTTAATTTTCAATGCAGTTGTCCCATAACATCGGAAATCAGATCTAGTCACCCTAATCGCTATAAACGTACTCAGCCCGAAAAAGAACTTCTGTTGAAATGAAAGAACATGACAGAAATAGAAAACATTACGCAAAACAAAACTCTGCGTACCTAGGTGGCGACACTAGCAGAGTTGACATTGTATCTCGTTCCCACTTGCGGTATTGTCTATGCATGCACCCTTGTCACTCATTTGACAATCAATTGTGCGTGTGTGGTGCGAGTCCCTATCTTCCTCTACTGGTTTACGGTTTGTGCTAGTGCTGCACTCTGGCAGCAGACGCACCAAGCCTGTTCATTTTACAAAAAAAACTCATTCGAATTCTAGCTAATATTAAACAGACTGACAGTTGTAAACCTCATTTTAAACAATACAACATACTTACACTCCCATGTATCTACATTCTTGAAATTTGTAAATTTGTCCGTAAATACCCGGAATTTTATACGAAACTGGAAGATGTAATCAAAAACCGTACGATGCGATATAAAGGCAAATTATTGCAACCACCATCACGACTAAACCTACATTCGTCAGGACCCTTTGTAATGTCGATAAATATAATAAATTACCGAAAGAATTGAAAGATGAAAATAAAGAGACAGTTTTCATACGCAAATTAAAACAAATGTTACTTTCGAAAACCTACTACTCTTTAAAGGAATATTTAGATGATAAGTTTGTTAATAGAATTAAGTAAAACTAAGATATAAGTATAATTAATTAATACTATTTTTTGTATGCTGAATTATATGTACCTAAGTGTCCACCTTCTTATTTGCTGCGCCCAACAGGGTACATGATGTGATACCATACATTATTTTAAGACCACCTGTATAACCATTATGTGCAATAAATGATTGAGTATTGAGAATACTGCAGTATTACTCCCTATTGACAAAAAGTAGACGGTCTTGATTTTTTGCATAAACAAATGATAATTAATCACTTTGATTGCTGCTCAAACATTGGTATCTACAGGGTGACTGGTAATTCGACCTATTCCTTGAAAGGGGTTATACTAGAGCTAATTTTGAACAATTTATGTCCAGTCAACCAGGGGTCGAAACTCGCTGGTTTCCGAGATATTCGAGTTTTTAGTTTGTATGAAAAAAATTCTCCTTGCAGCCTTAAGCTGGTGATTGTGACAAAAGTACTTCCATTTGGATGGTAAAAAAACATTTTTGTCACAATCAGCACTTTAAGGCTGCAAGGCGATTTTTTTTCAAGCAAACTAAAAACTCGAAAAATTAAAAAAAATCGTGTTTTGACCCCTGGTTGACTGGACATAAATTGTTGCAAATTAGCTCTAGTATAACCCCTTTCAAGGAATAGGTCGAATTACCAGCCACCCTGTATAGCTGAGCAACGATAATGACATAAGACATGGGTACCTACTGTACAAAACTAAGTAGTAACGTCTGCGTTAAAATTAAAACTGTCTTATTTACCAGTTTAGCGTCATCGTAACGTTTCCGTGAGACGAGCCAGTGCGGAGACTCGGGCACGAAGAACAGAGCGACCACTGCAACAATCTGTTAAAATAATAAGTTTCTGTCAAAAAAAACATTTTTGGTGCTTTCACTGCCGACTGTACTTTTCTGCATACCATCATCAAGTACTCATTGAGACGATTCTAACGAGCCCAAACTCGATGGGGTTGTGTCGTTTTATTGCAGAGTTCATATGGCCACCTTCCAGCTCCAGCATCAGATCAGCTCCAAGTCATCATAATATTGCATTGTCATGCGATATACATATGCTTGCAAAATTTCAGCTCAATTGGATGACGGGAAGTGACTGAAAAATGGATTGCAAATTTTGACGGACAACTTACATACTTACATATTTACATACATACGAACAGTGCAAGTTAAAATAAAGCTTGTAAAAAATAAGAAAAACCTGTTATAATTATAATAAAAAGCAGCCAAGTGCGAGTCGGACACGCACATGAAGGGTTCCGTTAAATAAATTGCAGTTTACGATTTATGATTATGACGTATTAAAAAAAACTACTTACCAGATCTCGTTCAAACCAATTTTCGGTGGAAGTTTGCATGGTTAATGTACAACATATATTTTTTTGAGTTTTATCATTCTCTTATTTTAGAAGTTACAGGGGGGGGGGGGACACATTTTACCACTTTGGAAGTGTCTCTCGCACAAACTATTCAGTTTAGAAAATAATGATCTTAGAAACCTTAATATCATTTCTGAAGACCTATCCAATGATACCCCACACGTATGGGTTTGATGAAAAAAAAAATTTTTGAGTTTCAGTTTTGTGTATGGGGACCCCTAAAACTTATTTTTTTTTTTCGATTTTTGTGTAAAAATCTTAATGTGGTTCACAAAATACATCTACATACCAAGTTTCAACAGTATAGCTCTTATGGTTTCGGAAAAAAATGGCTGTGACATACGGACGGACAGACAGACAGACGGACGGACATGACGAATCTATAAGGGTTCCGTTTTTTGCCATTTGGCTACGGAACCCTAAAAATGACCATTTGCGACCATTGATATGAGCTACAATATGGTGCAGGTGCACAAAAATATCTAAAGAAGGCATTACGAAAGACGTAGGTATATAATTTCGAACACGTTCAGATATTTGTGAGCTCTGTAAGTGCTACTAACTACCTATTAGTTTTATTGCGATTCAATTGCAGAATAGGGACGTTTTATATGGGACGTTGGTACTTGACTGGAATTTATAACATATATATTTAAGGATGGATTTAAAATAAATTGCAAGTCGGACTCGCCGAGTTTTCCCTAGAAATTTGCAGGTAGATATAGAAATGGCTCGTCCATCAAAGGAATCGAGTCTACAAGAAATAATGATAATAATTGTTTATTGGTGCTAAAAAACTTTAATCAAAATACACACTTCTGCCAAACCACAGTGATTTGCGGTTTGTTGGCAGACGAGACTCTTAACTATTTTTTACATAATATAAGATATGTTCTGGTGAACTACGATCGACATCAAACATATGCATTATACTTTTGAACCTAATATACTACAACGATACATTGTAACTTAACGCATAGGAATATATATGTATGCATAGGTACATACATATATACCTATCATCATCACATCATGATCATCATATCAGCCGAAAGACGTCCACTGCTGGACATAGGCCTCCCCCAAAGAGTGCCACAATGGCCGGTCCTGCGCCACCCGCATCCAGCGGACTCCCGCGAACCGATGGCCGTTGGGGCGGAAAGGTTCTCGAGTGGCGACCACGTACCGGAAGGCGCGGCGTGGGTAGGCCCCCCACAAGGTGGACTGATGACCTGGTACATTTATATACATACACATTATATATGTATACAACTATACATACATAATATGTATGCATAGAAGACTCATGGTAATAGGTTTACGTAGGTTTTGAGTAAGGTACGTCCCAGTGCCCGTTGCTGGCATTAAGGTGTCAAGTATATTGTATTTCACGAGTATCTAAATATACCTACAACGGTGCGTCAGTAGTAACAGTAGGCCGAGCAGGAACTGCGTGAACACGCCGATGATTATGCACATGGAGCTGGTGGCGGTGAACGCGCCCCGCAGGTGCGGCTGCGTTACCGCCACGTACGTTACTGTAGCATGCGTTACACAAGTAGACACTTGCCGTGAACGTGACGTTGACCAGCGCCACGGTGCGCCAGTAGTAACAGCAGGCCGAGCAGGAACTGCGTGAACACGCCGATGATTATGCACATGGAGCTGGTGGCGGTGAACGCGCCCCGCAGGTGCGGCTGCGTTACCGCCACGTACGTTACTGTAGCATGCGTTACACAAGTCGGCACTTGCCGTGAACGTGATGTTGACCAGCGCCACGGTGCGCCAGTAGAACAGCAGGCCGAGCAGGAACTGCGTGAACACGCCGATGATTATGCACATGGAGCTGGTGGCGGTGAACGCGCCCCGCAGGTGCGGCTGCGTTACCGCCACGTACGTTACTGTAGCATGCGTTACACAAGTAGACACTTGCCGTGAACGTGACGTTGACCAGCGCCACGGTGCGCCAGTAGAACAGCAGGCCGAGCAGGAACTGCGTGAACACGCCGATGATTATGCACATGGAGCTGGTGGCGGTGAACGCGCCCCGCAGGTGCGGCTGCGTTACCGCCACGTACGTTACTGTAGCATGCGTTACACAAGTCGGCACTTGCCGTGAACGTGATGTTGACCAGCGCCACGGTGCGCCAGTAGAACAGCAGGCCGAGCAGGAACTGCGTGAACACGCCGATGATTATGCACATGGAGCTGGTGGCGGTGAACGCGCCCCGCAGGTGCGGCTGCGTTACCGCCACGTCCGTTACTGTAGCATGCGTTACACAAGTCGGCACTTGCCGTGAACGTGATGTTGACCAGCGCCACGGTGCGCCAGTAGAACAGCAGGCCGAGCAGGAACTGCGTGAACACGCCGATGATTATGCACATGGAGCTGGTGGCGGTGAACGCGCCCCGCAGGTGCGGCTGCGTTACCGCCACGTACGTTACTGTAGCATGCGTTACACAAGTCGGCACTTGCCGTGAACGTGATGTTGACCAGCGCCACGGTGCGCCAGTAGAACAGCAGGCCGAGCAGGAACTGCGTGAACACGCCGATGATTATGCACATGGAGCTGGTGGCGGTGAACGCGCCCCGCAGGTGCGGCTGCGTTACCGCCACGTACGTTACTGTAGCATGCGTTACACAAGTCGGCACTTGCCGTGAACGTGATGTTGACCAGCGCCACGGTGCGCCAGTAGAACAGCAGGCTGAGCAGGAACTGCGTGAACACGCCGATGATTATGCACATGGAGCTGGTGGCGGTGAACGCGCCCCGCAGGTGCGGCTGCGTTACCGCCACGTACGTTACCGTAGCATGCGTTACACAAGTCGTCACTTGCCGTGAACGTGATGTTGACCAGCGCCACGGTGCGCCAGTAGAACAGCAGGCCGAGCAGGAACTGCGTGAACACGCCGATGATTATGCACATGGAGCTGGTGGCGGTGAACGCGCCCCGCAGGTGCGGCTGCGTTACCGCCACGTACGTTACTGTAGCATGCGTTACACAAGTCGGCACTTGCCGTGAACGTGATGTTGACCAGCGCCACGGTGCGCCAGTAGAACAGCAGGCCGAGCAGGAACTGCGTGAACACGCCGATGATTATGCACATGGAGCTAGTGGCGGTGAACGCGCCCCGCAGGTGCGGCTGCGTTACCGCCACGTCCGTTACTGTAGCATGCGTTACACAAGTCGGCACTTGCCGTGAACGTGATGTTGACCAGCGCCACGGTGCGCCAGTAGAACAGCAGGCCGAGCAGGAACTGCGTGAACACGCCGATGATTATGCACATGGAGCTGGTGGCGGTGAACGCGCCCCGCAGGTGCGGCTGCGTTACCGCCACGTACGTTACTGTAGCATGCGTTACACAAGTCGGCACTTGCCGTGAACGTGATGTTGACCAGCGCCACGGTGCGCCAGTAGAACAGCAGGCCGAGCAGGAACTGCGTGAACACGCCGATGATTATGCACATGGAGCTGGTGGCGGTGAACGCGCCCCGCAGGTGCGGCTGCGTTACCGCCACGTACGTTACCGTAGCATGCGTTACACAAGTCGGCACTTGCCGTGAACGTGATGTTGACCAGCGCCACGGTGCGCCAGTAGAACAGCAGGCCGAGCAGGAACTGCGTGAACACGCCGATGATTATGCACATGGAGCTGGTGGCGGTGAACGCGCCCCGCAGGTGCGGCTGCGTTATCTCCGCCACGTACGTTAACACCTGCGCCGTGTACACAATACTGTAGTTGACGACAGGAAAATTAAACGTTTTTAACATAATTATGCGAAAGTATATCTGTATATATCTGTTATCTTTAACCGCTGAAGTGATTTATGTAGATGGGATTTGGTTTGGAGATAGTATGGGAGTTCATATGGGAGTGCGACAATTGATGCCTGTGGGAATGAAACTACACGGAAAACATCACCCCTCAACTTATAAATCAGATATCATAAATCATTAAGATCAAAAAATATACGCTGCTTGACCATAGAAAATGGTCAGGTAATTTGTACGCCTTACAAACTTCATACAATACACATGGACGTTTTGACGTTTCATAAATAGAGTTGTTGATTTCGCTATAAGTCATAACATCCATACTGTACCTACACATAGTGCACAAATGATTTAATTCACACGAGACATATGACGCGAGTTCGTCTGTAAGGAGGCATGCCGGGTCAGTCATCTTAGATAGTCCTATTTCTCCGACTTGACAATGTGTTAATTGTTAGAATGTCGTGGACGGAAATCGACATAGTAACACCGAAAGTTCTAATTGTCACATATTACGCCCAGTATACACTTCAAACGTCCCCTTGACTTAATTCATAACGATAGAGGTGAACAATTGTGTCAACTAAAAGGAATGAACGTGTCCAACATTGGGAAGTTTACCGTAAATGAGCCTTTATTTTATTGTTAGTTTAAGTAATCTGTTCGTTATACTATGTTATACTTATTAATCTGGTCCATTGTTTATGTAGGAATATTGAATGTACAACACGTTTTATGGATTAAGTATCCTACATTTGACGTTATTCTTCATTTTTAGTCACGTTCATGTACAAGAGCTATACTCCAGGCAAAATACGGTTTTGAAAAACATTAATTTATAATAGCGTTTTTTATCTTTATATCATTTTAAAACATTGATCTAAGATGCTTTAGAATCCAACAAACTTTCCATCCGGAAGTATTTATATAGATTTAAAAAAAGAATGAATTGTTTTTTTTTAATTATTTATCTTGAATATTATAGAGCAAATGTAAATGAACCAAAATAAAGATAAAACCATTTATTAATATTTTTTCTGACTTTTCAGAAGCTAGTTAAGTTATAATTTTTTTGATGTTTGAAATTTTGTTGGATTTTGTCACTAAGTTACTATTTAATTGATAATACAGGGTGGAATTTCATAAACTGTACATAATAAAAGGAGAAAATTTTCAGCCAATTTCATCGGTGAAACGGTGTTTTTTTTTTTTCTAGTCATTAGTTTTTTTTTTACAGAATTTTGAAATTTTTTGTAAAAACTCGGGTAATACACCTAATTCAGACGGTATAACTTTTGATCCAATGGTCCTAAAATGAAAATAAAAAATGCAGAGTATTACCAAGGGACAGGTTAATAATTCTTAATAACAATAGAAAACCAACTAGAAGAGAAAATCCGCAAAAAAAATTAGTGTTTTTGAAAAATGGCTACAAAAATTACGAATTTTAAAAGAAAAACACAATTTTCTGAAAAAAAAAACGCAGATTTAGTTACCATTTTTTTTGCTTAGTATTAAACCTCACTTAATGCCGATTCTAAAACCGTTTTTAAACTGTCTCAGACTTTGAAAAATACCACGCAAATGGGTACGTAAATCAAACCATAATTTTATTAATTTTAATCCTCTTAAAATCCTTAATGACCGCTTGTTCCCAGGTAGTTGAAGGGTGTTTTTGGGTTGAAGGTGGAGATAACATGAGGGGTATAAAGGCATTGGGCAATAGGTCAACTATTCAGTCGCTCGCAAATCGCAATTGCTTGTCTTTGCTCGCCACTTCTTTGATTACTCCAGTACTTGTTCAGTTTGAATCATCATGCCCCGCTTACGAGAGTTTTCGCCGTTACAAATAGCCAACATGCACTATTATTATGGATTGTGCCATGGATCTGCAAGAGCTGCGTGTATCGCCTATTTGGAGCAGTATCCTAATGACGTTCCAAGACCTGCTGCTCGCCACTTTCAAGAAGTTCATCGCCGGTTGTGCAATATTGGCCTGGGATACGGTGGCCGAGATCGCCGAGAGCCAGGAAACATAATTGATGTTGCCATAGAAGAAGCAGTTCTCAGAGACTTGTACGCGGACCCAACCACGAGTCTAAGACGCTTGGCATTGAGGCACGGAATCTCAAAATTCTCTGTCTGGAAAATTTTGAAGAAGGAAGGACTGCATCCATTTCATTATCAACGGGTACAAAATTTGCAAATTGGCGATGCCCGCGTTAGGTGTGTTATGTCGACTTGGATACTTGGCAATATCAGAAGGGATCCGGAATTTACTAGAAGAATTTTATGGATGGACGAAGCAAGATTTACTCATACGGGAATAACTAACTTCAGAAATTTACACACATGGGCTCACGATAATCCAAACCTAGTAAGACCATCTAATTTTCAAGACCAATTCTCCATAAACGTTTGGGCAGCGGTACTCGACGATCAATTGATTGGACCAGTCTTCTTACCGAATACTTTGAACGCCGACAGATTTTTACTGTTACTGAGAGACGAGCTCCCAGAGCTTTTGGAAGATGTGATGTTAGATGTGAGACAACGCCTGTTTCTCCAAATGGATGGATGCCCAGCTCATTGGGCATTAAGAGTTCGACATTTTTTAAATGAGCAATATCCCAATAGGTGGATCGGCCGAGACGGCCCCGTTGGATGGCCTGCAAGATCGCCTGATATGACGCCGTTGGATTATTTTCTTTGGGATGATATGAAGCAACGGGTATATCACAGAATCGTCAATACCGAAGCAGAATTGCACGACAGAATTTTAAATGCAGCACAAGAAATAAAAAATAATCCGGGAATGATTCGACGGGCTACGCAACAAATTCAAGCTCGGGCCACATTGTGCCTTCAAGAAAGAGGAGGTCATTTTGAACAATTAATACCATACAGGAAACGCCCTTTGCAACACTAGAATAAGTTTTTTCTTTAATAAAGGTTTATCAATCGAATTTATGACTTTTAATTAAAATACATGATTTTATTTACGCAATTTTTAGGACTACTTTTCTTCCTATTGTTTTCTCTACCTAAAACCCGATAACACCCTTCAACTACCTGGGAACAAGCGGTCATTAAGGATTTTAAGAGGATTAAAATTAATAAAATTATGGTTTGATTTACGTACCCATTAGCGTGGTATTTTTCAAAGTCTGAGACAGTTTAAAAACGGTTTTAGAATCGGCATTAAGTGAGGATTAATACTAAGTACGTAATTTGTTATTTCCACCTAAAACCCAATAACACCCTTCAACTACCTGTGAACAAACGGTCATTAAGGATTTTAAGAGGATTAAAATTAATAAAATTTACGTACCCATTTGCGTGGTATTTTTCAAAGTCTGAGACAGTTTAAAAACGGTTTTAGAATCGGCATTAAGTGAGGTTTAATACTAAGCAAAAAAAATGGTAACTAAATCTACGTTTTTTTCAGAAAATTGTGTTTTTCTTTTAAAATTCGTAATTTTTGTAGCCATTTTTCAAAAACAATATTTTTTTTTGCGGATTTTCTCTTCTAGTTGGTTTTCTATTGTTATTAAGAATTATTAACCTGTCCCTTGGTAATACTCTGCATTTTTTATTTTCATTTTAGGACCATTGGATCAAAAGTTATACCGTCTGAATTAGGTGTATTACCCGAGTTTTTACAAAAATTTTCAAATTTCTGTAAAAAAAAAACTAATGACTAGAAAAAAAAAAAAACACCGTTTCACCGATGAAATTGGCTGAAATTTTTCTCCTTTTATTATGTACAGTTTATGAAATTCCACCCTGTATATCCATTACATAAAAAAAATCTGCTATTATAAATTATTTCCAAATTTGACATATTTTCCATACAAGCTGTCAGTTCATTGCCTGGACTAATTCATTGAGAACGATAAATACTTAACCAATCATACTAACTTAAGTAGTTTCTAATGTAGGGTGTAGGGTACCCACTTAGAGATAAATAAAAAAGCGGCCAAGTGCGAGTCGGACTCGCACATGAAGGGTTCCGTAAAATAAATTGCGGTTTAAGATTTATGACGTATTAAAAAAAACTACTTACTAGATCTCGTTCAAATCAATTTTCGGTGGAAGTTTGCATGGTAATGTACATCATATATTTTTTTTAGTTTTATCATTCTCTTATTTTAGAAGTTACAGGGGGGGGGGGGACACATTTTACCACTTTGGAAGTGTCTCTCGCGCAAACTATTCAGTTTAGAAAAAAATGATATTAGAAACCTTTTAATATAATTTTTGAAGACCTATCCATAGATACCCCACACGTATGGGTTTGACGAAAAAAAAATGTTGAGTTTCAGTTCTGTGTATGGCCATGGGGACCCTAAAACTTTTTTTTTTCGATTTTTGTTTGAAAATCTTAATGCGGTTCACAGAATACATCTACTTACCAAGTTTCAACAGTATAGCTCTGATAGTTTCGGAAAAAAGTGGCTGTGACATACGGACGGACAGACAGACAGACATGACGAATCTATAAGGGTTCCGTTTTTTGCCATACGGCTACGGAACCCTAAAAATCTGTGGAAAAACCAATTTGTTTAACACAACAATCATTCAGGTTAATGATCCTCATGCATTGCAAAATAAAATAACTTTAATAACTACCTACCACGGAGATAAAGAGAAATACGTAGGCTTTTACTTACTTACCGATTTCAGACAGAGCACGGCTAGCACAAGACCGCGCGCGAACGTGCTCTCGCGGACCGCGGTCTTGTACCTAAAGATGATGGCACCTCTGTTATACCTATCTATCTATCTATACATATAATAAAGCTGAAGAGGGTCGAAAGTCTGTACATGGAAGATAATCGAAAAAAATTTGGCTAGGGATACTTAAAATCGATAACAGAACACGTTCCAACAGTTTTTAGAATTTTTGTCTGTTTATCTGTTTATCTGTTTGTCTGTTTATCTGTTTATCTGTTTGTCTGTTTATGTGACCGCGCATCACGTGAAAACGGCTGAACCGATTAAGATGAAATTTGGTATTGAGATAGTTTGAGTCCTGAGGAAGGACTTAGGGTAGTGTTTATCCTGAAAATCAACCCTTAAGGGGATGAAATGGGGGGTGGAAATTTGTATGGAGCTACTTAAGCCGCTGCAACGATTTGGATAACATTTGGTATATGATTAGTTTAAGTCCCGGAGAAGGTTAAAGAATAGGTTTTGTCCCGAAAATCTTCCCTTTAGGGGGTAAAATGGGGGGGGGGGGGGTGAAAAATTGTATGTAACCCATTTTGATGAAATTTGGTTTAGAGGTAGTTTAAGTTCTGGGGAAGGACATTGGATAGATTTTATTCCGGAAATCTTTCCCTGAAGGGGTGAAATGGGGGGTGAAATTTTGGATGGACTCCGTTTAGATCAAATTTGGTATAGATATAGTTTGAGTCCCGGAGAATGAACTATGCAGTTTGAATCCCGGAAATCATCCCCCAAGGCCCTTGGGCCAAGGGGATGAAATAGGGATGAAAATGTGGATAAATCCCGTTTAGTTAAAATTTGGTATAGAGATAGAAGGAGTCCCAGGGAAGGACAATGCATAGTTTTTATCCTAAATCATCTCCCGAGGGGGTGAAATGAGGGTTAAACATTTTGATAGAACTGATTTAGATAAAATTTGGTATGGAGATAGTTCAGAGTCCCGGGGAAGGACTTAAAATAATTTTTAGTCCAAAAATCATCTCCTAAGGAGGTGAAATGGGGTATGAAAATTTGGATGGAAACCATTTACGGTATAGCGAGTTAGAGTCTTGGAGAAGGACATAGGATAGTTTACTCTGGGGGGTAAACACGTAACGTTCCGAACGCGCGTCGGTACAATTTAACTGTCAATTTTCCATATAAAAAGTGACATTTAGACCTACCCGACGTTCGTACAATGCGTTACGTGATCGACCTACTGAAAATCATCCCATAAGGGGGTGTAATTGGGGGTGAAAATTTGTTTGTGACCCATTTTGATGAAATTTGGTTGAAAGATAGTTTGAGTCCCGGAGTATGACAACGGATAGTTTTAATCCCGAAAATCATCCCCTTAGGGATAAAATAGGAGGTGAAAATTTGGATTAAACCCATTTAGATGAAATTTGGTAAATAGATAGAAGGAGTCCTAGGGAAGGACAATGCATAGTTTTTATCCCAAAAAATCATTTCCTGAGGTGGTGAAATGAGGGTTGAAGATTTGGATAGAACCCATTTAGATGAAATTTGGTATAGAGAGAGTCCTAGGAAAGAACATTGAATATTTTTTATTCTGGAACACATAAAAGGAGGAAATCATCCCCTAAGGGGGTGAGAAATGGTGGATGAACATTTGGATTGAACCCACTTACGGTATAACGATAGTTAAGGAAGGACATAGGATAGATTTTATCCCGAAAAATCATCCCCTAAGGGGGTGTAATTGGGGGTGGAAATTTGTTTGTGACACACTTTGATAAAATTTGGTTGAAAGATAGTTTGAGTCCTGGAAAAGGACATATAATAGTTTCTATTCCAGAAATCATCCCCTAAGGGGGTGAAATGGGGGTGAAAATTTGGATGTAGCCCATTTAGATGAAATTCGGTATAGAGATAGTTTGAGTCCTGGAGAATGACAACAGATAGTTTTTATCCCGAAAATCATCCTCTAAGGAGGTGAAATAGGGGGTGAAAATGTGGATGGAACCCATTTACGGTATAGCGGTAGTTGGGAGTCCTGGGGAATAGGAACATTACATAAGTATGTATGTGACGTTCCAAGGGTAAAGGTACCTTATGGCGGCCTTAGTTTTGAAGATGTTTTCTAAAACGGGGTAAAAAAGAAGTTTTATTATGGCTATTTTGAAAAGCTGTAACATTTTGTTGAAGTATTTTTATTTTTAATATAAAATGTTTAAATTACAAGTACACGGTTTAGTAGAAAAGTCAATTTTACGGCCGTGTGATATGAAAATATGCAAAATAATTCTGATTAAAGCCTACATGCGTCAATACATGCATGAATTTTAAGAACATCCAGTAAATACCATGGTTGCGGCAAATAAATGAATATGAATGAATGAATGAATACCCTTTCCTTCATACAATCCATACTAATATTACAAATGCGAAAGTAACTCTGTCTGTCTGTTACCTTTTCATGCTTAAACCGCTGAATCGATTGAGATGAAATTTGGTATAGAGATACTTTGAATTCCGGGGCCTTCCCAAAGAGTCCTTACTAAAGATAGTTTTTATCTGGAAAATCATCACCTAAGGGGGTGAAAAGGGGGAAGAAAGTTACGATATAAACGAGTTCCGCGCGGACGAAGTCGCGGGCAAAAGCTAGTTTATTATATTTCTACAGAGGAGCTGTATTATCATTATTATCAAACCATAATTACAGGTTTGCCATATAAATACGTCAAAATTTATATGAACTGATAGCTATTCCAATCCCATTCTAATCGCGGTTTGATGGTATATACACTATATACGTGTTGCCATTGCCACCATAAGGGAGGGCAAGGCTCCTAAGCAGCTAAATTAAGAACTTGTCTTTAAATGGCTGACGGCTTATTATAAACCAACTACTTAACTTGGGTGGGCATGGTTTATTTGCCGCAACCTCATACTAACTCAGTTGTGCCAATAAAAAAGTGCAGCTAGAGGGACAACGAATGATATATCCCTTTCTGGCACACTTAATGAGATTTGTATACTACCATCTCGCTCGATCGTGGTATTTAATTATCACAGCTTGTCCTGTGGTCCATTGTCCATTGTACTTCCCCAGTTGGGCTACTCTGCTGCAAATCATCGTCATCATGTACTTGCCCTTGTCCATTTATTAGGGGTCGGCGCAGCATGTTTTTCTTCCATACCTATCTACTTATCACATGTCACCTCATCACTCACATCCAATATCGTGTCTCACGCACCTCCACCTTTTCCACTACTCTGCTCCAAATGAGGGGCATAAAATTCCACGCTGTGCCCTAGCTCTCTAATTATAGTAATTATAGGTAAAGGGGGTCTTGATTGTTAGTGTTGCTAACTTCACAGTCCAAATTAACAAAAGCTGGCACTACCTCAACAGGACACGGTTCACTAATCGTAAAGTCAAATCTCGAGCTACCTTGTTAATTGTGTTTATTTTGCCAAAATAATATTGTGTTCATATTTCACAGATGCTAAGATAAATATATATTCCATGTATTTAAACGACATCATCCGCAAAGTGTCTTGGTAACATCATTGTGTTGTGCGGGCATAGGTGGGTACTATATTTATGTTCGATTTCTTATGTTATGAATTTTAAGTCGGTAGGTTTAATCTACTCCTGTATCATGTTTTTCTTATGTTGTGGTGCAATAATAGTACATTTTGATACAAGTGAGCTAAGTTGATCATTACACCAGAGGCGGAATTATCACGCGAACCGCAGGTGAGCGTGATAAGAGAGCCGAGGATGTAATTATCAAAGCTCACGCGTTTCATACGACGTTTTTCAACACATTTGCGAGTAAATAATCCTTTTCATAAAATGAAAATGTTACAGGCTCCTAAGCTATTTCCTTTAGTTATTGATTGATGACAATAGGTTTTTACTCACATAATTTTACATCTCCAAGAATTTCCAGTGGCGTTAATTCTATTTATCACTTTTCTATTCACCACGACTACCACGAGTCAACATTTTTAATAATAAGAATAACCTGCAAACATGAATCAACAATGTTTACAAATATTTGTGAAATTGCCTATAAATGCGCGCAACAATTTTTTTCGTGAAGTTCGCGCAGTGCGCGCGCAGCGCAGGTGCGTGAGGCTTAGATGAAATCTCTAAACAGCCAATACAAAATAAAATAAATATTTTCGTATGCAATATATGTATTTACGTCATACCTGGAACCCCACTTCCTGGCCAGATAGAGACGTAAAATTTTGTACTCACCACGGGCGGTAATAAAGAAAGTCTCAGAGCGCATATTTATCGCCCTTGTCTTCGGCTCGGGCGTCAAATACCTGCGATCTGAGACATTCTTTGTTTAACCGCCCTAGGTAAGTAATGTACCTACTATTAAATTCATGTAAAATGTTATCAAGAGTAGATAGTTTTACTAAATTTAACGTTTCTATAGCATATCCAAGAAGAAATAATGAATTAATTCATTAGAAGGATTTAATTTGTTTAGACGAGTAAGAAAAAAAAAAGCGGCCAAGTGCGAGTCGGACTCGAGAGTTCCGTTAAATAAATTGCTTTTTACGATTTATGACGTATTAAAAAAAACTTCTTACTAGATCTCGTTCAAACTAATTTTCGTTGAAAGTTTGCATGGTAATGCACATCATATATTTTTTTTTAGATTTAGGGGAGGACGGGGCTTCAATTAACAGAGGTAAGTATTAACAAGCGAATACCTAAAAAACTATAAACTTCATATCATCAGTAATTACTTGAATCTATCCCCACGACCGTGCTGCACAGGTTGGGACTCTTCAGATACTTCCAGGACACCGTGGGAGCGAGCTACGTCATGTGCATCCGTTTTTGGCAGTTATCGAACTTTTTTCTCTTTACGATTTTTTGATTTGCGCCACGAATGTTTGATTTATCTGGGCAATTATTTTTTTCCGGGAATCTTATTTTATTGGTTATTTATACTAAATGACTTTTGTAACGCTAATGTAAACTATTTTGTTAGTTATGATTTTTTTCATCGAAAAAGTACCCATGGGGCAAAAATTAACAAAACAGACGGGGTAACTATTAACCAGACTGCTAGGCTTAAAAATAGACTACTTGCCCTGCTACCTTTAAGGTAATTCTTTGTGTATGTTAATGAAACATTTATTTTGTTCTATTCTATGTATGTATACTTATAAATATATTAACTAATATTAGTTTCAAGACTGATAAGTAAATTTAACACTGAAATTTGCTAATTAGTAATAGTGATTTAAACATACCTAATTACATATTTTGTTGTTTCTGTGAAACATGGTATTGTTCTGAGTTTTTTGGTTCTTACAATTGGTATGATTAGACAGTTTTCTATAACAAATTCTTTCAAGTTTTAAAGTATGATGTTATTTTTATATGTAAATAATTAAATAATATATAAACATAATAATGTTTTCTTTAATAATAATAAGAGAAAAATATAGATGTTAATTCTTGCCCCTTTTGTTAATACTTACCTCAGACATGTTAATTCTAGCCCCGTTCACGGGGTAAGTATTAATTTCGGACTTTTCCCAGAAAAAGTGTTTTGTAGAAAAAAGTATCTACTTCTTGCCAAATTTATACCAAGTGCACGATAGCTGAATAGTTTAAACATCGTTTAAAAAAAGAATTATGTGAAAATTTTCAGTCGTTTTGAAGTTATAGATGAAAATATAAATTTTGTTAAGTCGCGCCCCGGTCTCCCCTATCATTCTCTTATTTTAGAAGTTACAGGGGAGGACACACACATCTTACCACTTTGGAAGTGTCTCTCGCGTAAACTATTCAGTTTAGAAAAAAATGATGTTAGAAACCTCAATATCATTTTTGAAGACCTATCCATAAATAAACCACACGTATGGGTTTGATGAAAAAAAATTTTTGAGTTTAAGTTCTTAGTATGGGGAACCCCAAAATGTATTGTTTTTTTTTTATTTTTGTGTGAAAATGCGGTTTACAGAATACATCTACTTACCAAGTTTCAACAGTACCTATCGCTCTTATAGTTTCGGAAAAAAGTGGCTGTTACATACGGACGGACAGACAGACAGACAGACATACATGACGAATCTATAAGGGTTCCGTTTTTTGCCATTTGGCTACGGAACCCTAAAAAACCTGTAAAAAGAACCTGTATAACCCGGTCAATTTAAGAATGCGCCGAGTCCATCCATACACCTTGCTGCAAGGTGCCAACGTGTCTTAATCGGGATATATATAACCATAACTACACGAGTGCCGTAATGTTATAAAACGCGCGTGTTTAATACCCAGGATTATGAGCCTAAAAGCGGCACAATAAGAGGCATGTTACGAGCAAATGTGTTGAAAATAATATTACTACCTACTTACTAAGTACTACTACTACTTACACTCGATAATTTGCAGAAGAACCTATCGCGGGCAAATACTCACTGGAGCTTCTAGGAGTCCTCCAGCTAACCCTGTGAGGAACAGGGCTCCGTACAGATGCGCGGGGGTGGTGGAGAAGTGAAACATCAACCAGGCTACGAAGAAGGGCAGATTGACAAATTGCATCGCTCGCCGCCGCCCCATTGGAGAGGTTACCACGCCTGACAACGCGCAGCCTAATGGCACTACTATTAAGTTGATCGAACCTGAAAACACATTGACATGGGTAGGTACTTAGAATACAAAATCCGTGAAATGTTGAGCATAATCAGAGCCTCGTTCCACGTCTTATTAAATAAATACTTAGGTACTAAGCAGATAGCAATACTGTACCTACAGTAATTTTTGTGTGGAAAAATAGAAGTAATTGAACGTTTCAATACTAGTAGGCATACTGCAGTAATAACTTAACTTTTATCCTTACACACCTTAGTATTTTATTTTTTTATCTTCAAATGGTGATCATTTCGGAACCCACGGTTCAATCGACAAGCATGAAGATTTATACATTTTCCTAGAGATAACATATGATAGTACAAGCTAAAAACAGGCACTTTGATGTATCATCAAATATGTTATCAATGATAAGTTTATTTAGACAACAAGTGATCAAAGACGTAAAAATCTTGTTCTGCAATCTTGTTTTTATTCCGTCAATCATCTCTTTGTCAAAGCAAGGCAACGAATAGAAACACTCGCAGGTAAAATACAACTTTCCCCCCTTGTATAACAAATAACTATTTCACCTCACTTGCTCGGAAAGGCCTTTTTGTATGTTTGATATCTATTGAGAAAATCGCTTTTTATCCACACGTGAAGAAAGTAGACGTAGAACGTTAAATGTTTATTTTTGGTTTTTTGTATATTTTATGACATATATTTTTTTTTTATATTTTTCAACTGTTTTTTTTACTTTTTTTTTTACTTTTTTTTTACTTTTTTTTACTTTATTTCTTATTTTCCTCGCTGTAGTGAGGTGAAAAGATTTTACGTCTCGTGTGTTAAAACACTCTCAGGTAAAATACAACTTTCCCCCCTTGTATAACAAATAACTATTTCATCTTATTACAATGGAATAAGGTGCAACAGTGGTAACTAACAAGCTATTGTCAGGCACAAAGTAGCCGGTCGCTGCAATTAGTAAGTAACTGGGTTCTACTCACTAATCCAAGCTACTTGAGACGGATAAAGATCTAAAACTTCTTCTTCTATTGGTTCGCTTACTGCAGGTATTAGAATCGTCGGGAAGCCAAGAGTCATACCGTAACCTGAAATACATATTACGTATTATCATTCGAAACATTTTTACCTCTACGAAATACGTCACGGATGTAGGTTTGGTTAGATACGGTAAATTAATGGACGGTCAAGGAAATTGAATGTGTATCACTGTAATGCCATTATAAGGTTAAAAAGTGCTAAACATTCAATTTCCTCGATTGTACATATTTTATATAAATGTTGTCTAAGTAAATAATAAAGTAACCGTTTTCTTACCGAGTAATAGTAAGTTTTTGACGCTAACTGCCAAAAATTGAGGAAGAGCAGTACGGAAATCCTTTTTGTATCCATAGTGATCGACCAGGTTCTCGTCAGTCTTCTCAGCGTCTCTCTCTGCCACCATCTACAACATTTTCATGAAGTTTAGGTGCTAGTTCCATCACAGATTATATAATAGTTCTAACGAACAGATGCTCGACTCTGAATAAAAAAGCGCATACGCTTTCCATGCCTACTAAAATTAACAATGGAGCGACCTTGAACGCGCCGGTCGTTGCCCGCACTTGCCGGCCAATAGACGCTAGGGTTGAAACCACTTAAAATTGATTTTATTGTAATTAATATTTGAGTGAAATAAAAACACCCACACATTCCATCCACTTCACTGATTAGAGTGATTAGGTTACCTAATAGGGAACATTACGCAAAACTCTTCGTAGGTGGCGTCACTAGCAGCGTTGACATTGTATCTCGTTCCCACTTGCGGTATTGTCTATGCAAGCTTCCTTGTCACTCATTTGACAATCAATTGTGCGGCTCGGGGTAGGTAGGTAGGTATACTTTTGCTTTTGCCTCAGTATTGAGGGCAGCTGCGGCTGTTGCCGAGGGGCGTCGTGGCGAAATGTTCGCGATCCCATGACGCCCCTACTACACGGCAGAGAGGGCATACCTTGGTGGTTTTAGACGGTAGTCCGGGGGGTACCCGGGAGCCCACCATACCCATCCTAGTTCCTTGGGTAGGTGGGATGCGTAAAGTCATTTCCCCAAGTAAAAAGTATTTGAAATAGGTATTAGATGTTCCGTAAAAAACATTACGCCTTTGTTCAAACTCACTAGTTTGTAGGTACCTGTCATGGAAATAATTAGTATGTACTTAGGTATATAAAGTAGGTAAGTTACTAACTTTTCATCCGTTTCATCGTCCGTCGGCAATGCAAAAAATTATACATGTAATTTTTTTTATTGTTCATGTACCCCACAATACTGCAGTGCGCTGAATTTATTCGCGACGAACTCATTTTTAAAGAATTGGAAATAACTTTTATTGTGCGCGTAAGCAGCGTCCGGCCGTGAGCGCGTGCGCCAGCCCACTGGCGGATGTACCGGTGCCGGTGCGCAAAGTTTAGGTATAATTCTGAGTTCCCACGGCGCAGTTAAGTAGCACTGGTTCCATTCCAATGCAGTAGTTTTGGAGAGAATCAGACATAAATTTTCAAAATCAGTCCTCCGATAACGCTAAGTTGCTTCTTTGGTTGTGTCGCGGCTGCACTGTAAACCGTACTCGTTACGGAACTGTTTTTATGACATCATCCGTGACCATATAGTATTTACATTAGCAACCTGACGTGCAACCTGGCATTATTTTTATAAAAATCAAATGCGTGCGCATATTCAGCATTATATTATAAATATTATAAACAAGCATAATGTATCAATTTTTCGGTATAAATATGTTACTGAACTCAATCCTGGCTGTAAACGGAGTGGGGCTTCTAATACTTTATCGGCCATATGATATTACAAACAATTGCGCCTTTTCTAGTTCATTGAGGTACGACTTATCCTTCGGCATGGGATTATCTGACACCATTACATTGGTGAGTATAGTAAGTACCTAGGTACTTACATCAATCATTCCGACCTTCAGTTTGTCGTAGATTTGACTCACTTATTTGATTTCCTTTACTACGAGTATATCCTAGCTTAGGCCTCATTTATAAGAATGCGCGGCGCCTGAAGCGTGTATGAAAATGCCCAAGCTTACACTTATACAAACTTATACTTCGCCATATTTTTGTATTTCCGTCCATTTTGCCGCGTGCACCGCGTCACTCAGTACGCCATACCTGCCCATAAAGGAGGCTTTAGGCAACGCGAGTGACGGGGATTACGATTAAAATTATTTCATTAAAATATGTTATTTCCTTATTTCGTATCTCGGATCGGATTTTCTTAGTGGCCAGCATTTTACGGCCAGGGATAACTTAAATGGAATAACTCTTATTTCAGGTGTTTAACACATTAACCTCGATGGACTACGAATGTAGCGTGGAAATCGTTGCGCAATCTCCTTCGGTGGATTTAGTGATATCCATTCTATATCCGACAAATATCGACTACACCTGCTTCAGACATCCTACCGCCATTACTGTGCATAGGAATGGCGAATGTTCTCATATATGCGATACCATAAGATATGAAAAGGATAAAAAAACGCCTTACTACGTCACTACGGTTCGGCAAAGATTCCGATTTCACTTTCGCAGTAACAGCAGCATTAATGTAGATATGAACGTATGTCCCTCGCCCGAATAATACCAAATACAAATATATAGTAGGTATATACATACGAGTATAAGGTAAACGTCGGCCGTCAGTCGGCTAATACATCACACTTTCAATCTTATGTCAAAACAATAGAGTTGTCAACTATTAGGCACGCCTATATACCTACGGTACCTTTTACAGTCTATCTATACGCACTTTAATAGGTATTATAAGTGTGTAATTATGTATTTAGTGAATAATGTTATGTCAAAATAATTTGTAGGCCGAGCTACCGAGTAACGTGCACGTGCCCAATGAAGTGCAGTCTACGCATACGCAACCGTTGTGACATGGCTTATGGGGATTCATGCTTTTTATCTACCCACATCTTATAAATCCTCTAGAATGTGTTCGGAAACCATATATAACGACCACCATAATTGCAACCAGTAACGTAACATCAGCGTTTCATCTGTGCCAGTGTTATTATAGTGTATGAGAAATCATAATAGCATCGACAATCGATGTTATTATGGAAATCAGGTCCGGTGTTGGGGTCGTGCAGCATGATGTAGTTGGTCATGATTTGAAATCTAGTCGGCCATGGCGGTTATTCTAATGGTTCCCGAAGCCGAACACATCATTGAGGATTTATAACATGTGGGTAGATAAAATTGTGTATGTAACTGTACATAATTAGGCATTAAAACACTCGTGTGATGTTATTATAAAACTCGCCTTCGGCTAGTTTCATAAACCCACACTCGTGTTTAATGCCCCTCATTATGTACAGTCACATAAACTACTATTACAGCGCAGTGGTGCACGTGCTGCACACGCATCTGGTGTACCCAGGCCTTAATAAATCGGCCTTTTATCGTCAAGTAATCGTTATCCATCTTGGAGGGGTAACACCTCCGATCTATGAATGTATAATTTTTTTTATCTAGGTATCTAGGATTTATTTCACATAGGTAGGTAATGTGATGGTTACATTGAAATAAAAACCTCTTCATACTTTCTCGTAAAGTACATTTGTACCTACAAAGTAATTCCATTGCCTGCTGGCATACTTACCAGAAAAATTATGTTAACATTTCAGGCTCATATGTATCAGGTGACAGCAACAGCAGCGCGTCGGCTTCGAAAGAATGAGAAGGCATGCTTCAGAAAAAACGAAACCTTGTGCGTAAACAACCAGTACAGGTACTGTTTCACCAGCGGCGTGGTCTGCGACGGAATCAAGAACTGCGGCGTTGCTGACTGGTTAGTCTATCAATACTAGCTGTAGCTTTTATTATTTAATAGTAAAGTTTTTGCGTTCATCAGTCATCGCTCATCATGCTTCAATAACAACTTTTTGTTATCTAAGTATATACCTATGTATAAGAAATGCTTGGGTATTTATTTGTAATTTAAGGCAACTTCATTAGGTACCTATTAAGTATATGGGTAGGTTATAGGTCTCAACTCAACGTCTTATGATCCTGTTTTGCATGATGGGTTGCTGCTGGCACTATCTACGCTTGCCAATCTTAGTACAAGAAAGCCTAAGAAACGCTTTATGTTGCCGACAAGGAAAGCCTCGCACTACATGCATGCGTTGGTAGGCCTCCCACAAGGTGGACTGATGACCTGGTAAAGGTCGCGGGAGTATGTTGGATGCGGGTGGCACAGGACCGGTCACTTTGGAACTCTTTGGGGGAGGCCTATGTCCAGCAGTGGACGTCTTTCGGCTGATATGATGATGATGACATGAAGCCAGTGTATATTTCCTTATGGAAGACATTTATGAGTGTACTATTGTATCCAGGTTTGATGAGCGCAAGTCTGAGTGCGGTCTGCCGGTGGAGAAGCTCGGTTTCGCGCCCGTGTTCGCGGTGTCCGCTGCCATCCTATGCGCAGCCCTGGCCGCCTGCCACATCCTCATCAAATGCCTGCCCCCACTGGCCAACTCCTTCTTTGTGTTTAATGCGAACGAAGACAACAGGCTCCGAGTGGACCCTATATTCACTTCCCCGGTGGCATGCTTGCGCGACATCCATACTGTCCAGCGGCAATCGCTTGTACCGGTGCGAACTATGATACCTAATTAATGTTTTCAATGAGACACTCACTATTACGTACACTACTCATTCGTTATTTATTTTTTAGCTTAAGTTAGGGACTCGGAAGTAGTTAAAAATGGTCTTATTAAAATAAATAAATAAAGGTGCCGCTCTGGGCGCTCCGTATCCGAATCGGAGGTCAATAGGGTTGTTGACACCAAATAAAATAACCATTAATGTTGAATTTTCTCAAAAAATGTTGTAAAATGTTATCAAATGGAGAAAAAAGAAAAGCAAAGAATTAAAAAATCATAAAGTTATAAGTGTCTAAAGTTTTAAGAGTCTGTCCCTTTTCCGCAAAATGCACTTTCATATGCAACTATTGTCATTTACTATGAACATGACGCTAAAGTGCCCTGACGTCACGATCCCCGAGCGTTTTCTCTCGCAATATTAACACGGTTGTAGATTCGTAATTTTTTAAAACATCTGAATGGGATTTTCGTCACTAGGAATATATTTTGGCTTCTTTCTTTTGGAGTAAGTAATAATACATTTTGAGTCCACAACCTTCGTTTGCCAGAATTTCATTTCATTTCACCAAGTAAAGCTTTTGGCATATTATAAATAGCATTCTGCATGAAAGATTCTGGAAAATAACATCATGTCAAATAAATATTGTAGAAAATGAAACGTTATGGAATATAAAATTATGACCAATTGAATTCTGGCAAATGAATTTATTAGGGTTCCGTACCAAAAAGGTAAAAGAGTAACCCTTATGGTGCGACTTTGCCCGTCTGTCCGTCTGTCACAACGTTAATATCTCAGGAACTACTTGAGCTATCAATTTGAAATTTTGAATAACTATTATAAGAAGGTTAAGGGGGTTCGATTGCCATACAAAACGTTATTTGACATTCGTAGGCTAACGGCGTGATATTTTAAGAAACTTATGTAACAAACTTTCATAAATTGGCTTCCCATTTGCGCCAAATTCCCCCTTTCCTAGAATAAACTTACATAAACTAGATTAATTTGAGAAATTGGTTTGTCACGTGATATTTTGGGAAAACTATTTTTCTCAAATTAATCTAGTTTATACAAGTTTATTCTAGGAAAGGGGGAATTTGGCGCAAATGGGAAGCCAATTGATGAAAGTTTGTTACATAAGTTTCTTAAAATATCACGCCGTTAGCCTGCGAATGTCAAATAACGCTTTGTATGGTAATCGAACCACCTTAAGGCACGTGTATGGAGGATGAAAAATTTAAATATACATTTCTATTTGCTGTGTAAATGACGAATATGAGGGGGGTTAAAGATCAAAGTCTAGTTAATATGTATCAAGTTGGGTATCATATGAAAGGACTTTTGTTGCGCTTTCTAAAAATATTTTTTTTGTTTTTCTACAGTGGCTTAATTTTGATTTATTAAGGAAAATGTTGAAAAAAATACCATTTACCAAGAAAAAATTCAGACATTATTTCATATGATTAAGAGTAACATAAATAATACAGGAAAAATAAAATGATAACTCTATCTAGCGTATTCTTTTTATTTATCAAAAATCATTTCTTAATAAAGTATGTAATTTAATTACTTTTGTATGAATTTTTATGTCTTCAAATTCCTATGAAATTATCGTTAAAGTCCCTTCTTTCAAATTAAATAATAATAATCAAAATCGGTACGCGTAATAAAAAAAATATCGCTGATAAACAAACATACTAGTTGCAAGTTATTAGTACCAAAATGCAGATGGCGCTGTACAACGGTAATGCTCTACAGTGACCTGTTAAGATTATTCAAGAATTAATGGGGTCCTGACGTGACGGGTATGGTTTGCACGGAACCCTCGGTGCGCGAGTCAGACTCGCACTTGACTGGTTTTTTATTTTGTGGTGGTTGTCGCGATATACAGGTGGTGGTTGTCGCGATATACAGGTGGTCTATGGCTATCGATACAGGTGGTCTATGGCTATCGATACAGGTGGTCTATGGCTATCGATACAGGTGGTCTATGGCTATCGATACAGGTGGTCTATGGCTATCGATACAGGTGGTCTATGGCTATCGATACAGGTGGTTTATGGCTATCGATACAGGTGGTCTATGGCTATCGATACCGGTGGTCTATGGCTATCGATACAAGTGGTCTATGGCTATCGATACCGGTGGTCTATGGCTATCGATACAGGTGGTATATGGCTATCGCGGCAAGAAGTCGCCTTGTGTAACCGCTCGATGATTGACAGTTTTTTTTATGTTCTTAGTTCACAGCCTTCCTTGCCCGTTCACCGAATACCCATTTTAAATTAGGTATGTTTTTAGGTATCTTCTGACTCGTCTTCGTGTGACTACACCGATGTGCTAACAAGACACAAGTTGAATCAAATCAACCGATCGATCTCCGGGAAACCACAAGTATTTTTATATTACATTATATTTTCTTACTCCCTTTACTTATACAGGTTGACATCGGAGATGTCATCGGAAATCATAAATATCATAATAAACTTCGTATCAAAGTTACCAGTATCAAATTAGATTTAAGTAGATACGATAGAAGATAAAAAATATGATATAAATTACTCTAGGTCAATAGGTATATATTTAATAAAACAATTATATATAAAAAATAAAAAATAAACAATTTATACAAAACATGTTCTACGTATAATGATGAAGATCGACCTTTTAATTCTTTAGTAGGAATAAAGGTCGATCTCAATAAATTATTAACTTAGTCAAAAAGCCCGCCCCGCCCGCGCCACCCCCTATAATATAAATTAATAATTATATACTTACATACACTCGGCGTCAAAAGTATCGCACCTTTCCTAATATTCGTTTCAAGCGATTATTACTCCTAAGATACTGACTATACCCTGTCGATATTAGTATCATTATCATTTGAAAGGTAATAATACTCCCTATTTAAAAATGGCGGAAAATTTACCACCACCGCCACAAAAAAAGAAAATTCTCGGAAAATATGAAACAATGTGTATTCTGATTAAAATTGCAACATCAAGAAACAGTAGAAATGGTACATTATTTCCGTGGCCGGGAAGGAGGCAATTGCAGGCTGAGTATTTTGTTTAAACGGACGAGCTTGCGAGTCCGTTTAATTATAATACGAAGCATGCAATTGCCATTCCGGCTGAGGCTAATATAGTGCTTTTCTCAAAAATGGGGGAATAAAAAAGACTAAATTGAAATCAAGCGTTATTATTAAATACAAATTGAGGATACTGCAAATTACATAAAATTAAACGTCATAATATATTTTTTTAAACAGAGTCGCAAGTGTATTTTTCCACCGAAAAACGCAAACTATTTGAAACGCGTACAAAAATGTAGCGTTTGCAACAGAAAAATACGACTTGAATTGGCTGAATACGGCCTGTGCCGTCTTTTATATGCCAGTTTGTACTTTTTAAAAAGTTTGGCACTCGACAAATAAAGGAATTTATATGTAACATTCCAGGCGGCCTGCAATGTTTTTTATTTTTTATTTTGATCTGGCCTTAAACTATACACTTTACCTTCCAATATGTAGCGAGTTATGTTCACTTTGCGGGCCATTTTTGAGAAAAATTTATACATCAACAATTACAATGCTTAAAATTAAACTTAAAACCTAGTGTTGCCTCCTCTAGCCCTCCGAGCAGCTTCCATGCGGTCAGTCACGGACCTGCTGAGCGTCACGTCGTGTTCTTGGGGAATGTTGTCCCACTCTTCAATGACGGCATCTCGAAGCTCATCAAGAGTGGCAGGAACAGGATCACGCGACCGCACACGCCGTTTCAGCTCATCCCAGAGGTGCTCGATGGGGTTCAAGTCAGGGCTTCCTGCTGGCCAGTCCATAACTTTAATGCCAACTCGACGCAGGTAGTCCTTGACAATTAAGGCTGTGTGGCAGGGGGCGTTGTCATGCATAAACTCGAAGTTCGGGCCGACAAAACCAACATACGGGACCACATGCTGCTCCAAGATCTCCGTTATGTAGCGGTGAGCAGTCAGAGATCCCTGGCGGCGACCACCTCCAGCTCTGGAAACGCACACGAGACCTCGTCTTTCCGTCGATTGAAATGCTGCCCCAGAACATGCAGGATCCGCCTCCGTTGCTGACGGTTTCCACGGTGCACGCTGCTGTAAAACGCTCTCGTCTGTCGTCTGCACACTCTCCTACGCCTGTCATTGCTGCCTGTACAGCAACCTACACCCTGGTCTCGTCAGAGAAGAGGACATTCCTCCACTGGTCGAATGTCCACGGCTAGCGCGATTCTTAAAATCGCTTCCTGTAAGTCTGGTTAACTGGGGGCCCGTAGCAGCTCTTCGGGGCAGCAAATTCTTCCCTCGCAGCCTTCTTCTAATCGTGGAGACGCTTACTGCTGTCCTTCGAGTCGCTCGAAGCTGCTGCTGCAGCTCCACAGCGTTGGAGAAACGGTTCCGCAGAGAGGTATCGACACAAGGTATCGATCCGCTCTGGCTGTAGTGCAGTGTCTTCGTCCGGAGCCATGCCTCCTGATCTAACGACCAGTCTCCTGGAACCGTCGGAATACCCGTTGCACTTGAAATCGGCTGATGTTCAGTTGCCGAGCAACCTCAATCTGCTTGAAACGAGTTTTAGGAAAGGTAAGGCGATACTTTTGACGCTGAGTGTAAGGTATTTCGTAAAATGTTGTCACCGTCACGACGTTATGTTATCCTAGTACTGCCCCCCTATTCTGTAACATGTTTTAAGCTCACCTCAACGCTCACCCTCAATTATACCTTGACACCGGGATGCGTAGTAATTAAGCGTAGGTAGAGGTCTAGTTTCGTAACGGGTGACCGGTGGGGTGAGACGCATTAACGCGTAGCGAATAACAGCCCAGCATGTGGCAACAGTGATTTGATAACCACGATTTCAGTTAAGATTTATCTCACGATCATTTAAAAAATCTTGTGTTCCATATAATAACTACCAACTGCATTGGAATGGGGATATATTATACAGCCATAGTATAAACTCTTTATACTATGACATAGCAATGACAATGGTGGGGATTACTTATATAACGAATGAGCACACTGCACACTTACAATTATTTAGCGTAGTTTTGCTTCTATTCCTTCCTTAATATGTATGTAGGAATAGACAAAATTCAACAAATCCCAAAAGTCAACGTTATGCCACAAACGGATGATAGTGATAGCCCAGGCACAGAATAAGTAATAGTACTACGTACAGAAGGTTCTCTGTTAACAAATTCCCTGTTTAGGTACGCCAAACGTGCCTAAATGTGGCCATCCCGTTCGCATGCAACGCGCTGCGACCCGTGCGAGCGTCCTGTACCAACCAACACGCGGCAGCTACTAATGGGCCGCCAATTTGGCGGCCGCCGGCATGTACTAGTAGCGGCGCGACGGAATCACAGAGTGAACCGCCCCTGGCCCAGGTTATAAAAGAAATAGAAAAAAAATCCAGGTCATGTTTAATAAAAAAAGGCATTAAAAAAAATTCAATGTATTTAAAGTAGTTAGTTAATAGTAAAGTGGCAGCCTCTGGGGCCATATTTAAAGTACCACGGATACAAAAGCCTATCATCCGTTTTCGGCTTGACGTTGACTTTTGGGGCCTAGTTAGGGTTGCCAGATTTGTTTATTTGTAGTAGAAAATATGGTTTTCACAGAAATGTACCTATGTATTTGGAATTTGTGATAAAAATATAGTATTTTAGCGTATAGATACTTTATGTGATTTGTATCACTACATAGTATAAAACAAAGTCGCTTCCCGCTGTCTGTCTGTCTGTCCCTATGTATGCTTAGATCTTTAAAACTACGCAACGGATTTTGATGCGGTTTTTTTAATAGATAGAGTGATTCAAGAGGAAGGTTTATATGTATAATACATGCATGTATTATACATATAAACTTATATAAACCCGTGCGAAGCCGGGGCGGGTCGCTAGTATTATAATATAATGACTTGGCTCTACGAAATATCTCACCACTTTTACTGTGAAAGAGTTTCGAGACTTGGCCTATTTTTTTACATGGAATGTTTTTTATGGGATCTCATTTCTTTTTGTAGACTTTGTATGGGAATGTTATTTTACCAACCGCAAATAACGTTTGTATAGTTTTGTAGGAAAGAACTGCAAAAGTAACTTTGTAATTGCATGTATTTGTATAGGATTACAAACTTACGTATACAGTTTGTATATCTCTGAAACGTGACTGAAATTGCAATATTTTTAGGTTTTTTATGAGTTATTAGGCTAAAAACTAATTACATTTAAAATTTGGGACTTGTGGGTCTTCTAGAAGTACCTTAGAATTAGCGTGATCATTATCAGTATATAAGTGAGTATGTCAGTGACAAAACTAACGAACTTTGATTGACGGACAATACTCAATAGTTCTTAAACTAAATTTTCAAATTGAATGTTATTGATATTATATGTTAGCCATATTATGCCCTACATGTTCCTGGAAAATTCAGGGTTCTAGCTTTAGCCAGCACAAAATTACAGGATGTTGAAAATGGCCTGAATGGCTTCGAGAAAAGGATGGTACGGCCGTGCCTCTTTGTTTTGCTCGAATTGGCGGGGGCACTGCCGTGCCCCCAGATACTCGTAACTCGTGAATTTACCCTCGGAAATCGTAATTTTGGTGAAGTGGAACTGATGATCAAGACCATAGATTACTTATGGAACTGCTCAAAGATGTAATTAGTACGTCAAAGATTCTGACATGATTCCGTTGAAGTAGCAACTAATGAAGTGTTAATTCTGAGATCCTTGAGGAATCGACGGAACTCCTCAAATATTATCAGCCCACATATAGCGACTTGGGTTATTTCTGTAATAATCAACGCATTTGCTCTCGGAAAGCAGTTCATGTGGTAAATTGGAAAAGAAGATTTTGATGTACCATGCGGCTTGGCGAAGTACTGAATTGAAGTCGGTTTAAACTTTGTTTTTAAAGTAAATTATTTGGGCAGTCGTGTAAAAATGCCATTTTACTGTAAGTTCATCTATCAGGTACGCAGTAACACCTATAGGTTATCGAATGTGTTATGGCTCACGCGTACTCGAGCGTGTCGACATAATGTTGTTACGTTCATTATTCCACTAACTGAAAATTATGACAAAATTTTTTCAACGCTTAACTAGATAATATATTCAGTGTTCGGAATTTTCACGGCAAAACAAAAGACTGTCGCAAATTTACTAGGGTAAGAAATATTTTTTTATCGATATCGATAGTAAAATAAATAATGGTCCACCAAATAATTATAATATATTATAAAATACATTAGGTTTGTGTAAAGTTATATCGAAACAGATTCAATTTCTTCTTCAAAATCTGCATCAGTACACACAGCAGCACATGCCATTTTATTTGGTTTCTGATAGAGATAAGAGTAGATAGTCATTAATTTTTCGACGTTCTCTGGGATTAAACGGTTCCGTTTATCACTATAAAGCCATTTATGTACACTGAATGATCGTTCCACTTCACTCGACGTCAAAGGGGCAAATTTGTAAAATTCATTGTAGGCGGTTTGTTGTTCAGGTTTAGTAAGTTTTTCTGTTATTTCTCGTAAATTGTCGTAATCAGGATTGGTAAAAGTTCGCTCCAATTTAAGTAGCAACGAACGGTATCCAATATTAGGAAAGATTCCGTAAGGGACAAAGTCGAACATTCCAATTGTTTTATTGCAGAGGCTATAACTTCGTAGTAGTCCCGAATGAAATGTAGTTCTTGTGGTAGTTTTCTCTTTCGGAAACATTTTTTTGCTGTTATTATGGCTAACGATTCATTAGCAAGTATGGAGACGATGTCTCGTATTTGCTCATAGTATTGAGCATAATAGACCGCTGCATTTATCCAAGTACCCCACCTGGTGATTATGGGCTCAGGTGGTAAAGGAATGGAAGGGTATTTTTCCTTAAAAAGTCGTACACGTTCAGGAGATTTCAAGAAAATCTTTTTTACATTAGAGATCAACATGTCTACATTTTTAAAGTTATCTCGCACCTCTTCCGCCACCCGATGCAGACCATGTGCTAAACATGTTATGTGTTTCATGCGTGGAAATGTTGTTTTTAAAATACGACCAGCTTTCAGCATATAAGCGGCACTATCAGTGCAAAGTAGAAGAACATTATTTACGTTATTTTGAAAAGATTCTTGAAACAAAAATTGAAATTGGTTTTTTATTAACTTAGCTACTGCTTCTCCATTGACTTTATCTAAAACCTTAGATCCAAGAGATAAAATTGTTGAGAAAATTGTTTTTGCAAAGATCTGATCACCACGTTTGTCACACATTTTCCCATAAAATCTGGTGTTTCGTCTACAGATACCCACAAGTAATTGTTCATATTTATTTCCCTTATACTCTGAATGGTGCTTTTGTATACAACATTTAAATAAACTTTCCTCAATAAAGATTCGTCCGGTAGAGATGATTTTGTGCAGTCGCAGCATAAGTATTTATTAAAGAAATTTCGAAAGTTAGTGTTGTTAACCGTTGACCAGGGTATGTTGCAGGAAATCAGAAAAATAATTAAATCGTAATAAAGTTGATGTTTGGAATGTAGTCCTCCAGAACGGTTGTTGTGGCGATCGCTTTTTAGATGAGATTGAATATTGCATTTTTTTATTTTTATATTAATATCGCACGTAGAGCAGTATATACATAGTAGATGTCACTTCATTATGTACAAATTTAGGGTATTTTGTTAGACACGTTTTGAGCCAATCTTGCACTTTACTCATTTTTACTTTACTGAAAAATTACAATACTAAAATATTACGTAACAAACGTGTCCGTTTTCAAGCGTTTTACAAATAATATCTAGACAGTTCGTATTTGAGAACTGTCATATCAATGAAGTGACGTTTAATGTCTCAATATAGAGTTTTTTTTCATTTTAAGTGTCTGTTATTGTCAATGAGGTGGTATAGTCGCTATATTTCACCTCTTTACTACTCAACTTCGGCAAAGGCAAAAGGACGGGTTATTCAATATTTTCATTAAAAACAAGATGTCGTTAAGGCTTAAATAATAACTTTTACACTGAATAATCTGTGAATTACTGTTTTTTTTGCATATTATTTTAAATTATAAAATATTCCATAGTAATTCTCGATATCGATGAAAAAATATTTCTTACCCTAGTAAATTTGCGACAGTCTTTTGTTTTGCCGTGAAAATTCCGAACACTGTATATTAGGTACCTACATGATAGACCGGAAAGAATACTTAACATTTGAAAGGCCGTTGTTTTGCCGTGAAAGGGGCTTTTGATGTGGAAAAACTGAAAATTGACAGCGTCTATTAGGAATTGAGTGAAAAGGCAAAAGATGTCAATCAGTGGAACGCAATATTCATATTGCGTTCTGGGCTGTTATTGTTTACTAGCTCATGCGTGTCACCCCACCCGTTACGTCTAACTAAACTAGACATCTACATAGGTACGCTTATTATAGACTACGAATCACGGTGTCAAGAAGTTACAGAAACTTTGAAGTTGTAACCATAAACGGCATGAAAAATAATTATAAACATTTCGCTAAAAAACGGGTTTAGTGTGTCAGTGATCTAGGTAATTTAGTGAGATACTTTGTCATCTGATAAACCTTTATTCAGCGGATTTAGGACGCGACGCCCAACACTTTGATCAGGATCATCTGCAAGCGTCGGCTCAAGGTCACTCCATATGTTTACGAAAATTTGACAGCATTTTCTTAAGTCTCTAATACAAAACGATATACCTGATGTATATCTATCTGAATGTACATCGGAGTTGGTGTATTTCGCAAGAACTAAAAAACAGGCCAAGTGCGAGTCGGACTCGGGCACGAAGGGTTCCGTACCATTATCTATAAAAAAATATTTTATTCTGTGTTTTTAGTATTTGTTGTTAAAGCGGCAACAGAAATAAATCATCTGTGAAAATTTCAGCTGGAACTATCACGGTATCAGTGAGATACAGCCTGGTGACAGACGGACGGACGGACTTATAAGTAATATCTTGATATCTAACCCCAAGAAAGCAATTTTGAAAATAATTTCGTTAAGTATTTATTTTATTTTATTTTTGATGTGTATAATTTTTCAATATTACAAAAAAATTAAAAATAAATACTTTATGAAGTTATTCTCAAAATTGCTTTTTTGAGGTTAGAAATGAGGATATCACGTATTATTTGTGGTATATTGTATTAAAAAAAAAACAGCCATAATGTGTCTGGAGGAGCCCAAACTTGGTATGTTTCGAAAATTGATTTTGTGTTCATTAAAAAATAATGGGTGAAATGTAATGATGTGGTATGTTTTTCGAACCGCCTCAAAATGCCCTTTCATTAGATAACACACACGATAGGTTTCTGAAAAAAAATATTTTTTTTCATACAAAAAATAAAATGTCTTTGGCACTCCCCTCCTAAGGGATTTTTTTGTTAGGAACTGCAAGTCAAAAAAATTGTTTTTACCTCTTGTATATATATATATATACGTGTGCCAAATGGTTAAACTGTAGATCGATTTGCGGTTTTTTTAATCGTACGGCTTACACTACGAGTATAAGCAAAGCTTGTACTATGTGTACTAGACGAAAAATTATAATATGCCTAAATTGAAGAATAAATCACTTTTACTTTTTTTTTAATCGACGTTTTGGGTTTATTTTCTTATAATCAACGCATTTGCTCTCGGAAAGCATTTAATGTGGTAAAGTGGAAAGGACATATGGAAATGTTTATGTATGTGGCTTCATGGCTTGGCAAAGTACCTACATAATTGAAGTGGGTTATGTATGTGTGTTCTGTGTTATTCCTGTCACGAATTGATGTTTGAATTAGAATTTTAATGTAAATTATATTACTTGTAATATTTTGTGTGCAATAAATAGTTTGAGTTTAAGTCAGTATCTATAGATAACTTAGTACAGGATATTACATTGATTGATTGATTGATTGACTAACACTCTGCTTAAGTATATATTATGTATGCTGATTTTGATCTGACGTAACTAATATGACATGTTTATGTATACCTACCTAGCAAAAAACGTTATCCTCATATGGGTCATGTTTGATCTATTTTCAGGGTGAACCGGCATGGCGCAGAACTACTACAATGCGTTCCATGACTGTCAAGTTACAAGAGAGGTTTCTGGCTGTAACTCGGGCCAAGTCGAGTACCAGGCCCGAGGACATTGCCGCCGCTTGCTCTAAACCAACCAAAATCTATGACGTTTAAGTAATTATAATTGTAAATAAAGCCCATTGCACAATAATTTCTATTCAATTTAGGAATCATTTATCTAATGGTAGGTACCTAAGCTCGTTTAAGTTGTGGTTGTTACCAAAATAGAGGTTGTTAAAAAAAATGTCGTTTATAACCTTCAATGTGATCACGCAATGGTCGGTACCTACAGTTGCCATGAGAACATTTAACGCACAAGTAGGTTGCATCCGACGACCAAGCGAGCTCGACAGCCGTGTAGAGGCCGTAGAATGTCATCGAGCCGACAGCGACTGGCTGACCTTACCACAAAAACCAAGAGGATGTTATATCACGTGCATTGCGTTACGCTAAGTTACTGGAAACCAAAAACATTATTCCTGTGACAGCTTGAAATCGAATCCAACTCCTCAAAAGAACTGCACTCTCCGAAACAAAAGAAACGCAAAAAAAATGTTTTTGGCCGCAATATAAAACAAATGATGGTCGGAGATGCAGAACAATCATATTCTATTTTTTATTTTATTTTACGTCACTAAATTAACTAATTTTACGTCACTAAATTAACTAATAATTAATTGTCATACGTACTGACAATTAATTAATTAAATTGGGAGACCAGTTCCCGTAGTGGTGAAATAGAGGGTGGAATGTGTGTATTGGCGTAGGATTAACGAGCTGGGCTGTTATTCGCTACGCGTTAATGCGGCTCACCCCGCCGGTCACCCGTTACGAAACTAGACCTCTACCTACGCTTAATTACTACGCATCGCGATGTCAACTTATATTTGTGGGTGAGCGTTGAGGTGAGCTTAAACAAGTTACAGAATAGGGGGGCTGTACGAAGAGTATGTGCATCGTGGATTATGTTTATTTTTATTAATAAGTGCCGTTTTTCCAGTCCTTTAATCCATAGAATTGTTTTCATCCTTTAATTAAAGTTTAAACTATAGTGGCGCCTAAATGCACGCCAGTGTCGTCAGTTACTTTTAGATGTGATGAAAATAAATAAATATGAAGTAAAACATATTTAGGCACAATTTCGTTTAAGCTAGATTGTTGGTACTTTCATATCCACGTCGCGTACTAAATTAAAATCTGTGTATACCAGTGCGGTCCAAAAGTTTCGCGAGGAGAACTGGTTCAGGGTGTATTTTTATTCTTAATTTCGTTTCGAACCCCCCCGACAGCTTCGTAGGCAGGGTCACTACACTACCCTCTACGCTAAATCGGGGAGTATCTTTTGAGAAAAAGGGTCTTGATTTCAGACAGAGGACCAACAATGAAAAATGAAAAATGGCGTGAGTGGTACAGGGTGTAATCATCGAATGGGTGTACTAAGTGAAAATAATTCAAGTGCATCATTTCACCGGTAAGCTTTATGACATAAATATTGTTATTTTAATGTTTGTTAAGTATGAAATACCTGCAGATCTTATTGAATATCGATCACTGGAAAAACATGTACAGTTTTTTGCATCAATTTTGCGTATTTGCATCAGCTTTACATTATTATTTCAATTATAAATAATGCAATGCAACCCAATATTTTGACACTTCACATACCACATCGTGTTGTACTTGAGATCCTACTAACATCGATAACGTTTAATAGTGAGTTTATACATTTTACTGTTTTTTTTTATATAAATAGGTTTCCGGCTGATTTAGAAATAAGAAAGGAATGGGTCAAAAATATAAACAGAGGCGAGGAATGGAGTCCTACACAATACTCAAGGATATGCTCTGCACATTTTGAAGAATCCTGTTTTCGTCTGGGATACACTCGAAAAACTCTCCATTCGCATGCAGTGCCAACAATATTTGTTAATCATCCCTTATCATGTCAACCGGTAAGTGTTCAGATTATACAAGTTGTATGCACAAAAGTCCTAGTACGTCTAATACTTATTCAGCTAGTCTGGTGTGATGTGATTTATTCAAACAAGTGGCAAACAATATCAACATGTACAAGTCAAAATCTGTCAAAGTGCTCATTTGTATTGATATAACCTGATAACACTTTCACAATGTTCGCAGTTTTTATAACAAACTTGTATTGATTAAAGGTTTATAATGTTTGCAAGTTTTATAAAATTTGCAAGTGATAATTTGATAAACAAAAAATATCAACTACATACGTCTTTTAATTTTTCCGCTTTTTACCCTATAGTAGCTGCCATAAGTATCAAATTAAGGCGAGACACGTTCAGGTCGATTCGTTTTGCTGCAAATTTTTCGGATTGTACTGTTTATTGAACAGGGCCCAGATGCACCATCCTCATAGCGTTATTCCCGGTTGTGCCCCAAAGGGCCCCGGGGTCCACTTTGACACCTAATCCCAAGATTTGACATAGGCACTAGTTTTACGAAAGCGACTGTCATCTGACCTTCCAACCCAGATGCACCATGCGCAATAACATAAGAATTCGCCAAGCTAGTCAAGAGAGTGATATTTTGGACCAGTAAATCCAGTTTATTTTATTTTATGATTAAATATTTTATCGACAAAAGCTTACTATGAAGATTACACAACACTAGTCGTGATGACATCTGTCAAATATATAGTTGAGAATTTAATCCATAAATGGGTCCATTGCACCATTAAAGACCAAGTAAAGTAGCCATATTTGTCTCTCTTTCTCTTATGAATATACTTCTTAAGAAAGTAAAGGACGGCACTAGTTATTCAGATCCTTCAAAATACACTCCATCTATGCTATTTATTTATCTTTGGTGGTATACGTTATCAGTATCTGCTTTATCGACCGAATGTCAGACACATTCCGTCATAATGAATGTCATTTCACTACAGCTCTTTGAATTTTGGAAAACGAGTTAAAAAAAGAAAAAAAAACGTATACAACCACATTTATAGTTTTAATAATTTTAAGCTAAGATGAATTAATCATTAGATTTATCAAACTTGACACAACGTAATGGCGTAATGACAAGATCAAACTAATAAAAAAGGTTTTAGTTCAACTATTAATAGGCAAGGAAAATTCGTCTTAGTAAATTTGAACTTTGTTGTCAAACAGTTGAACATAATTTTCAATATATCACTCTCGTTTGATACTTACACAGTTTAAAAAGGTAACATGTGCTTGCAACGCGTAAATGATTTGATTTGAAAACTGATCAACCTTTTCATTCCACCACTGACAAGCGCATAAAACGAGCCATTTAACCTGAGACGTTTATATCCACCCGAGCCACCGGCGAGGATGGATAGTTAAGTCGAGGGGTTAAATGGCTAATTTATGCCCGAGTTATGTACACACTGCTTTTCACTTGAATAGCGAGAAAATAGCAAATAATTGCAAAAGAAAATAAAATAATAGCTCATTCCCGTCACTTAACTTTTTAAAGTTTTTATATTTAATTGTCGACACGTGATCACTTAGGTACTTCATACTGCCAAGTAATTTAATGGTTCAATACGTTTTAAAATAATAATTGACTCCTATTTTATCTGGTTTTATTAAATTAGCAATGAAAAACACGGATGTGAAATTTATTAAAACAAATCAAATCAAATGACAAGTTTATTCTACGAAGTTTTATTGTGTGTGTGTGTGGCAGTTAGGCCCGATTATCTTAGTCTTTAAAACCATTTTACTTTGTGCACTAGAGTATAAAAGTGGCATTTTATGCAGCATACATCCAGCACAAAGGCGAACTTTGCGAGCATGAGAAGTGAAAAAATATTCGTTGTTGTTATGAAAACCAAGTTCTCACAATACTATTTGACTATGAATGCATGGCATTGCTAAACAAATGTTATGCAATGCTAGTGAAAGTTCGCAATTCCATGCCATAAACTAAAACCTAAATACAACTTAGAGACAAACATGCATTTAAAAACCATACCTTTCAATTTTCATATAGTAGAAAAATGGTAACTTATTATTTTTCTATAATCAAATTACACATTCCACAGTGTTTCCAACCCGAGAAAACAAAACGCGTAATAGTTTATAAGTTTTAAAAGTACGCGCGCGTTCTTCAGTCCTTTGTTCGCGCTCGACTGGTATCGTTCGGTTCGGTTTGCAGGCGCAGCGACTCCGGCTAATGTACGGCCATGATAATGTACAGCCCAATTATTTGACTGTGCATTATTACACTAAACAAATATGTAATATTTATATTATAAATAAATGAGTATGGTCCGGGGCGATACTTGAGTATTTGACAACAGTGAAAATTAATTGTTTTTTCTCTAGCAACAGATTAACACTACTAAAGGTCATGTATTATAAAAAAATCGGATTTACGAACCAAATGAGGGCCTACCGCGAAAGGCATTCGAAGTTTCCCCTCTCTGTCATACTTACTGTTATATTTTCTGTTTTAACGCTTAGAGACAGTATACATCTCTATAAGAACATTAGAATAATTATTAATTGTATTTGGATGCTCAGAGACATTATACATCTCTGGGGTACTAAATTAATATCATAAACTTATTGTTAATTCTGATACAGACCTTATATCGAATGTATTTGATAATATTTTACAATTTTGGATTTTTTTAGTTTTCATTTAGTGACATTTAGTTGTTAACCATTTAGGTACTAGGGTCATTTCGCCGGTTACGCGACCACCTTCAGTTAGCGACCACTTGAAGAACATGGTTTTTTCAATTGAAGATAACATCAATTCTACAGAGCCTATTGAAACAGTCAGTCGTATGCCTTATTGTTTGTAGTTATGGAATAGGAATTTACAAAAAAAACGAGAAAATATGCTTTCAGTTCACCAAGTCAGCTAAGTGGTCGCTAACCGGCACATGAAATTAGGTGGTCGCCAACCGGCGAAATTACCCTAATTGGTTAAAATCTGCAATTTTAAAATGATTATTGTGTAAGATTATTAATATTATATTGTAGAATACCATTTGACATGTAAAAGTGCCCTTGTGGCCTATTTGCAGAATAAATAATTGATTTTGATTTTGATTTTTGATTTTACGAGTTCGTACGTAAGTGCGACAGAGAGCGAAAACTTCGAATGCCGTTCGCGGTAGGCCCTCATAGAGGTAGAATAGATAGAGGGAGTCACGCACACATACACACATGAATGATAAAGATGTATGCATAGGCAATGCCGCAAGTGGGAACGAGATACAGTGTCATATTTTCTGACCCTCATCGCGTATACGGTTTTTTTGTTTTTTTTACTTTTATTACATTTATAATTTTCCTCGCGGTGGTGAGGTGAAAAGTTGTGCGTTTCGCTCGGCAGCAAAGTTGTTTAGCGTATCGTGCCTTGAAAGCCTCGCTATGCTCAGGATTGTACTTTTGAACCATTCGCTTCGCTCATGGTTCAATCTAACGATCCTTCGCTAGCTCTGCTTTCAATACAATCACTTGCGCCAAACAACAACTTTACAGCCTTGCATAACAAATAACTAGGGTCGGTTAGCGACCACTTCACGGGCTACGCTGCTTCAATTAAAGATATTAACATTTAAACAAACCCAACAGAAAAAGAACAAGTTATTAACTATTCTTGAATAGTATCAGAATAAGAATATATATAATTTAAAACCGAAAGCTTAATCCAAAGCAAGAAAAAATTACCTCAATTCACACATTGCTTCCGTAGAGTGTTGTTGTGGGTGAATTTGTAAAAAAAATTACGCGACAGTTGGCGCGAAAACTTTAGTTACGTCACTTAATTTTATTATTATGCTGAAATTAGTAACTTGATTGCTTAAATGGTTTAGCTGTTGTAATCATTTCGTTGAGATTCGGCATATTATAAAAATAGATTTAAATAAAATGGGGTGGTCGCGTACCCAAATACATAATTACCACAAAAGTCGGATAGCGACCACATCGTTTTCTTTTTCTTTCCGTATATATTCTGGCGGCACCCGCGATACTTAGCTTGGCCAGCCAATTGAGTCTAAGCCGCGCCAATCCATGCTATGTCCATAGTATATATAATATAATATTCATATATAATTATATAATACATTAATTATATGATTATATGATATGGTTATATTATAAATGCGAAAGTGTGTCTGTATGTCTGTTACCTCTGCACGCTTAAACCGATGGGCCGATTTTGATGAAATTTGGTAAGTATAAAGATAGTTTGAGTCGCGGGAAAATACATAGGATAGTTTTTATCCCCGAAATAATCCCCTAAGGGGCTGAAATAAAGGGTGAAAGTTTGTATGGAGCTACGATATAAACAAGTTCCACGCGGACGGAGTCGAGGGCAGAAGCTAGTGTAAGTAGAATATAATCTAAAAGTTAAATAAAAGCTTGTAACTGTGCGTGTGTGTGACTGTAATAGCAATATAATTATATAATAGCACTATGGTGTGAGCGAGATGGCGCGCCGTTTTCGATTATATTCTTCATTGGCACAGCAATGTAAAGTAGATTTAGAAGAATATCAATTTGTAGTGGTATAAGTGCAGTTAGGTAGGTCCAACTTTGAGAAAGAGGTCAATCGTCGAAACCGACTCGGCTGGACAGCTTTCGGGAAGCTACGCTATGGCACATCTTTTCGTCCAATATTCTGCAGTGTCTCAAGACGAGAGTCTTTGACCAGTGCGTGTTGACAGTGATGACGTATGGCACTAAAACGTGGTCACTAACTATGGGCCTCATAAGAAGGATCAAAGTCACCCAAAGGGCAACGGAGAGGAATATTATGCTGGGAGTTTTTCTGCATGATCGCATCAGAAATGAGGCTATCCACAACATAACCAAGGTAGGTAACAACCATACAACTAGCCCTCCGAATCGCTAAAGTTAAGTGGCAGTGGGCGGGGCACATTGCACATAGAACCGATGGCCGTTGGGGCGGAAATATTCTCGAATGGCGACCACGTACCGGAACACGCAGCGTGGGTAGACAAGGTGGACTGATGACCTGGTAAAGATCGCAGGAATCCGCTGGATGCGGGTGGCATAGAACCAGTCATTGTGGCACTCTTTGGGGGAGGCCTATGTGCAGCAGTGAACGTCTTTCGACTGATATGATGATGATGATGATAAATCGTTTCATTAACTACTTAAACACTATTTGCAAGAGTGGTCGCCAACTAGCTAACAGGGTGGTCGCAAACCGCCTAATGCGGTCGCTATCTAGCGAATTCGCTATTTTATAACCTTATCTATATTTTTTCCTAATCTATGGCTGAAAGTGCTATATTTTATTGTAGTTTTCAAAACTTGACTATACTCAGAGCCTATACGAATACCATCTATTATGTGTGTAAATTGAATAGGTATACATTTACTAATCTAAAGTGAGCAACTCGGCTAAGTGGTCGCTAACCGGCGAAACGACCCTACACTCGTGACGTCTAATGTAATTTATAATTTAGTCGTATTATATCGGTGACGCATGGACATAGGAAAACCTATGGACAGGGTGTATTTTTCAGATATCATTTGTTTAGACATAAAATTCCCAAAAATAACTCTGTCTCATTTTAACCAAGCACCATTTGGCTACCAAAAAAGAGATGGTAGTATAACAGTCAGAACCGAAAGTTGATGATCAAATGTCAAGTGTGGCCTAAAATCGCCATTTTATGCGCCACGATATGTCAGTTCCCGTCAGTTTAGTGGGTACATCATATGTCAACGACTGATGTAAACATTCCAAAATAATAAAATAACTATTAATTGAAAATTATAAACTGCAGAAAGCCCAAAGAGCACAATTAGTGGAATGTGGTGACCATGCCCAGGTGCAGCATAATCGGATGTGGCTTAAGAAAAGGCCCAAATCAGGAAAGTTTATCCTAGCACCGGTATGTAATGTATTTTTATTGAAATATTGGATAGTTTAAGCATTATCGAGAGCTGAGCATTTGCATTATGTTGTAATGAGTACACAGATTAAGATTAGTTATGTGTTGTAATAGGATTTAGCTTTATTTTCGATATTTTTGTACTTAAAGTTACGTTTGAGTGGCAGTTAGGGTTGTTCTTGAAAATATCGATACTGAATGGCGATGACGTCATTCGCATTATCAAATTTTCTATTTCTATAACCAGCTATATTTTATATTTATATATCTTGCATTTAAAAAAACCTGAAAAACCGTCTGGGTTGTCAAGATTGGTAAAATTGTATAGTATGCAGGTACTACCTTGGAACTAAACAGGCTTCATTGATCGCTAATATAGCTATTTATAAAGGTTATCAAGAAGCGATTATGCTAAGAAAAAAAGGTTGGAGGCAATTGGACCTTAAAATATAAGGCACAATGTGAAAGAAATATACTTACATTTGCTCTCTACATTTTGGTCAGAAATGCTTCAACAAGACCCTTAATGTTATTAGACTACGAGATGGTGCACTGCCATCAAAATATATATTGGTATCTTGTCGTTTTTTTGAGTAGTTAACTTTGTATTTGTAGGGTATACTGACACCATACAATAACTTTACGTTTGTTTGCCTGCCTGTCAGTCTGTAGTGTAGGTATCACAGAAGCTGGAATGGAAATGATTAGACATTTATTTAGATGAAGACACTGTTTGCTGCTTAGACAAATTTACTGAGCCATTCTTTTCTTGCCCATGTTTGATGCCATAGAAAAAATGAAAGAAGAAAGAAAATACATTTATTTAACGTCACACACACAATGCTAGCAAATAATTATTTTTCTAGTAACTTAAATCATGGATTTCCGCTAAGTAATGCCTGATACAACAATTATTGTAAAAATACAGTGTCATTTAGATCATCTTAAATAATGTACCTACTTAATAACTTATTAATACTTAATTACAGGAAACCAGTACGTTCTGAAATCTGTCTACTCGTATATTATCGATAAACATGTTCCCTGTTTTATCGATAGCAGAACAGCACGACATCCGCCATGTTATGAGCCAATATGACAATATACTTGGCACGCTCATTTTGTTGATACTTCACGTCCTTTAGTTTCTTTGGTCATTGCGGTGACGTCATGGTGGTGTCAGTTTCAGTACAAATTTTGACAGGTGTGGTGGCAAACAAGCTGGTGGCAAACAAAAAATCCGTATACGCGATGAGGGACAGAAAATATGACACTGTGCCGCAAGTGGGAACGACCCACTTGCGGCATTGCCTATGCATACATCTTTATCACTCATGTGTATGTGTGTAGTATGTGTGCGTGACTCCCTCTATCTATTCTACCTCTATGAGGGCCTACCGCGAACGGCATTCGAAGTTTTCCCTCTCTGTCGCACTTACGTACGAACTCGTAAAATCAAAATCAAAATCAATTATTTATTCTGCAAATAGGCCACAAGGGCACTTTTACATGTCAAATGGTATTCTACAATATAATATTAATAATCTTACACCAATAATCATTTTAAAATTGCAGATTTTAACCAATTAGTACCTAAATGGTTAACAACTAAATGTCACTAAATGAAAACTAAAAAAATCCAAAATTGTAAAATATTATCAAATACATTCGATATAAGGTCTGTATCAGAATTAACCATAAGTTTATGATATTAATTTAGTACCATTCCACCCACCGCCTATTGTGTAGAGCTAGCTTATATGCACGTCCTGAAAGGCTAGCACAAGACCGCGTGCGGGCTGTTTCGCGCTGAGGCAGTCTATCCGTCTCTTTCTAAGTGTTTTATTTAGAAACAGACGGATTGATCTCGATCTTGTGCCAGCTGTGCAGATGTCCGAGCACGGAAGACAGCGTCCAGAGCTATAACCACAAACTTCGAATCTCGAACTTCGTATATCTCCGTCCCAAGTAGCAATGCCTTTACTGAACTAAGTATTGTAGATATCTTGAGAACTAAATCACGAATTTGGAGCCTTGTCTTGGCCAAGACCTCCACGACCCTCAAGATATCCCGCAAGATAGCCCTCAAGACAATATGTAGTAAAAGTGGGCACAGGCGCCTACATCAAACTTAAGTTATCAGTTAGGACAAGTCTTTAGGTAAACTTCAGTTAGACTTAGGAATACAGTATTTAAGAGTACTTTAATACTTCCTTCTAGATATCATGTAGGTTCACTTAATACTATATTAGGATATCTTCGAATATCTTTAAGATATCTACAATACTTAGTTAAAACTTTAATAAATGGCAGGCTATATTCTTTAAGAAATCTACAATACTAAGTTAAAACCTTAATAAAAACAGTCTTTATTCTAACTTGATCTAAATATGACTGAAACAAATAAAAAAGTAACCCATAATTTCTTTAACACAGTTTTTTTGTAGATATAAATGGTGAACTTACCAGTTCAAAACATTAAATCTCCAATGGATGATTAATAAAATGGCGAACACTGAACACTATTTACAACAATGATTTTTTCACATCGGCCACTCGAATGAAATAAGTATAGATCACTATAAAACTGATGGGCCTCGTAAAATATAGCGAACAGTCTTTTTTTTTCGGTATTAATTATTCACTAATATTTTTCGTAAAATATAATACGGTAATATTTGATTTCTAACTTCTTTATCCACTTGTATAATATTATTAGGTAACTGTTACAACACTTTGATCTTTTAATTTGTCTAAATTATCGAAAAAGGACCGGCGTAATATATTTGTTTATTGTTATAAAAACTCAAAATGGCGTTAAATCTTTTTTGTCTTGATGAAATCCGACTTTAGATAATTTGTATTTTTTTAAGGATTAGTTAAGAAAAGTAAATTCAAGTTTGCCTTAAAATGTTCATCTTTAAGACATACTTGCCTATACTCGTACTTAACGTTGAATTGATGTAGTATTACTTAAAACAAATTAGTCTGTACTTAGTATTTACTTTGATTTTCAGAATACGTAATTGCCTAGATATTTTCTTAAGTTTATTCTTGTTTTGTTCGTGTCGGTGAGCGGTTTACGCGAGAGCAAGTCAGCAAAATACATAATTTAGTGTCGTGTTTTTTGCCAGTGAAATCAATAAAACGATATTTTGAAAAGGTTGTTGTTTAGGTGAGTAACTTTCATTTATTTTAAGCCTATTTATTTAACATGATTATCAGTTTACTTGAAGAACGCAATGAACGAAGTATCATAAGTAGATAGAGTTGTTAACACCCTCCTTATATCGGGAAATAATTAAACGGCAGATTTTTGAAATGCGAGGCTTTCATATATAATGCATGTAATTTGGTTTCAAGTTGTTATTCACGTGATTAAGCTCCTAAATATAGTGAAAGTTATACCGTTTCAAAGATCATATATGTGAAATTATTATTAAATAGTAAGTATTAGGTAGGGGAAAGTGGGAGTCAGTGGAACTGATTTTTAACCCAAAGATACCAAACTGTGTAAATTATGGCTTATACTTTAAGCCCATAAAATGTAAGTTCGAATGAGACGAGACACACTAAATAAAACTTATACTTAATGGTTAGTTTTATTACTTAGTATAAAGTGCTAGTATAAAAACTCAACCTATTCCGAACATATGGGGTTCACTGGATCATGAGTATAAAATTTATTATGGGTATCACGATCCACTGAAACCCATTCAAAATTGATCAACTTTACCCCATAAACATTTATCTTATTTAAAAAAAAACAATTAAAAATATCGAGTTAGATTGGCACTAAAATTTTTCATATATTAGAGAACATCTACATTTAACAAAACTATTGCAGAATCAATCCAATAAAACATCGTTTTTGAAAAACATGGGAATAAATACTTTCGCTGCTACTTTGTGACGGTGCCTCCGCTACGCACACTGCGCGGAACACTGGTGCGGTCGATGCGGGCATGCCAGAGCGGCAACGTCGCGAGCGTGCAATACACGCAAAGCTATAGCAAACAATCCATTGAGACCCATGATCCACTAAACCCCACTCTCCCCTAATATTTATATTTGTACCTAACTCGTTTCTGTGCAATAAAGTTTTAAATAAATAATAATTTCTATATTTAGTTTCACGTCCTTGTTCGCAGTGATTTTTACAGTTTTATCAAAAACCATTAATTAGTATATAAATACAATTAATGTGAAATAAGTAAAAACTTGCGTGGATTTGCCACTTAATGCATATAAATAATGTGCCCAAATTTGAATAAAATCATTATACCTTCTATTATGTATTTTTTACCTAATTTATCAATAAATTATACACTTAAATAAATTAGTATATTAAGATAATTTAAGCGTGAAGATAGGTCGTAGTACTTACTTTTTATAAAAGCTCTTGCTGGTGAATCACATATAATTGATCTTAGTTTGACTGTTATTAAATAACCATTCACTTCAACACCATTTTGCAAGATGTCGTTCATTTCAATTACAAAAGGCTGTAAAAACGTATTGGCCTCAGGTTTTCCGATACCACAGTATATTCCTACAACCATAACTGGTACAGCGCTCATATCCTGAATGTTGCATAAAATTGGCCAAAATTCCACTTTTGAAGATTTATATGTAGGTAATCCATCTATATTTACATTAATATTTATAGTGATATTTTCATTCAATTTTTTCATGTATTGCTGTAAAAAAAATTTAAGTCCATTGTGCCAGTACTCGCCACTACTACAAGGATTGATGTCTACAGTTTTTACTGTGTTAAGGCGTGTTCTGGCATCTTTTGGAACTAAATTCGGATCTCGTTCATTTATAATTTTCAACAAGGCGTTTATGGCAGTATGTGGAATATTGTGTCCAACAGACCAGTTTCTTAATTTCTCCCTGTAAATATAGACGGCATCAACCTGTAATTCCGTTTCTGTTTCAGACTCACTGTCTGCATCTCCAATTTCTAAACTTTCTTTTGTTGTATCCACTCTGGCTACGTCCTGATTGGAACATGACGTTGATGGTCTTAAATAATCTTCATTCTCAGTCGCCGGTTGACTTTATATGAAATTGGAGTGTGAAAGTCTAATAGAACTAGATATTTTTCTATGTTGTTCTATACGTCTACGAAAGGCACCAGATTTTTTAATAGTTTTAAGTTTATTCATTTTGATTCAACACTACGTTGGTTTTATTTTGTTGAACTCGTCCCTTTAAAACTAGTTCCACTTAACACACACTTATCGCAGTAATAATGATATTTTAACTAACTGGACACAGATAAACTTAAAGCACATATGACTACAACTTGAATGAAGTTTGCTTTTTAATGCTGTTTCCCTTAATTCGATCTGAAGTCTCCCTTCTTAATTCAAACGAGTCCTTAGTGACACTTCACGTAAACTGAGTATAGTAATATAAGAATTCCAAGGCATGCCTTGAAGACATACTTCAGTCAATATTGATTTAGTATTTCTTAACCCGGTTTTCCATAAGATATAAATTATTTTTCTCCTAAGTCAACCTGAAGTCTCTCTTCTTAATTCAAATAAGTTCATACTGACACTTCACGTAAACCGAGTATAGAAATATAAGACTTTGTAGGCCCTTGTTGAAGAAATACTTTAGTCAAAATCTATTTGGTATTTCCTAACTCGGTTTTCGATAAGAGATACATTATTTTTCCTAAGTCATTCTGAAGTCCTTCTTCTTAATTCAAATAAGTTTTTACTGACACTTCACGTAAACTGAGTATAGTAATATAAGAATTGTCAGGCATGTCTTGAAGACATACTTCAGTGAACATTTATTTGATATTTCTTAACTCGGTTGTCAATAAGATATCAATTATTTTTCTCTTAGGTCATGCTGAAGTCTCGCTTCTTAATTCAAATAAGTTCTTACTGACACTTCACGTAAGCTGAGTATAGTAATATAAGAATTCATAGGCATGCCTTGAAGACATACTTCAGTCAAGATTGATTTGGTATTTCTTAACTCGGTTTTCGATAAGATATAAATTATTTTTCTCTTAAGTTAATCTGAAGTCTCTCTTCTTAAATCAAATAAGTTCTTACTGATACTGACACTTCACGCAAACCGAGTATAGTAATATTAGAATTACTAGGCACTTGTTGAAGAAATACTTAAGTCAAAATTTATTTGGCATTTCTTAACCCGGTTTTCGATAAGAGAGAAATTATTTTTCCTTAAGTCATTCTGAAGTCCTTCTTCTTAATTCAAATAAGTTCTCACCGACACTTCAAATAAACTAAGTATAGTAAAATCAGACTTTATAGACATTTGTTTAAGTCATACTTTACTCAAATTTGATTTGGCATTTCTTAATTCAGTTTTAGAAACGCATATTTATCTTAAGTATAATTATTATGATACTATTTTTACTTAAAGTAAAAGCAGGCTGAAAAAAATCTTTTCTTTCCTAGTCAAAACTAAGTAAAGGCAGAGTACAGAACTCTTAGATTTAAGCTTATTCGCGATTGCTACTTGGGCCGGGTCTCTATCGCACTTATGGTTTATGGTACTCGAGCGGCAGAGACAGAGATAAACGAAGTTCGAGATTCGAAGTTCGTGGTAGGGTCGTTTCGCCGGTTAGCGACCACTTAGCCGAGTTGCTCACTTTAGATTAGTAAAAATATACCTATTCAATTTACACACATAATAGATGGTATTCGTAAAGGCTCTGAGTATAGTCAAGTTTTGAAACCTACAATAAAATATAGCACTTTCATCCATAGATTAGGAAAAAATATAGAAAAGGTTACAAAATAGCGAATTCGCTAGATAGCGACCGCTTTAGTCGGTTTGCGACCACCTGTTAGCTAGTTGGCGACCACTCTTGCAAATAGTGTTTAAGTAGTTAATAAAACGATTTATCATCATCATCATCATATCAGTCGAAAGACGTCCACTGCTAGACATAGGCCTCCCCCAAAGAGTGCCACAATGACCGGTTTTGCGCCACCCGCATCCAGCGGATTCCTGCGATCTTTACTAGGTCATTAGTCCACCTTGTGGGGGTATATCCACTCTGCGCCTCCCGGTACGTGGTCGCCATTCGAGAACCTTTCCGCCCCAACGGCTATCGATTCTACGTGCAATATGCCCCGCCCACCGCCACTTAACTTTAGCGATTCGGATGGCTATATCGGTTACTTACCTTGGTTATGTTGCGGATAGCCTCATTTCTGATGCGATCACGCATAAAAACTCCCAGCATAGCCCTCTCCATTGCCCTTTGGGTGACTTTTAGCCTTCTTATGAGGCCCATAGTAAGCGACCACGTTCCAGTGCCATACGTCATCACTGGCAACACACACTGGTCAAAGACTCTCGCCTTGAGACACTGCGGAATATTGGACGAATAGATGTGCCATAGCGTAGCTTCCCGAACGCTACCCAGACGAGTCGGATTCGACGATTGACCTCTTTCTCTCAAAGTTTGACCTACCTAGCTGCCCTTATACCACTATAAATAGGAGTGTAGACTAACCATTTATTATTAATCCAAAAAAAGAAGGCAAAATGATAAGCCTAAGTGACAATAATCTCATTCATATATCTCCAAAAATTACGAAGCTACAACCGTTTTAATATTGCTTGTTAGAGAGAGAAAACGCTAGTGGATCGTGACGTCACAATCCCCGAGCATCATAGTAAATGAAAATCATTTCATATGAAGGTGCGTTTTGCGGAAAAGGGATAGAATACACCCCCTCTAAAAACTTTGGATACTATAACTTTGTGATTGGGTCATTGTCAGTCACAAAAACAAAAATCATCTTTCCGGTGGTCAAAAGTTACGGGCTTGTGTTTATATATACTATGTTTTTATCACATAGAATTATAGAAGAGACAACGCCGTTTATGCGGATTAAGAGTGCAACTAAAAATTAGGCTTTATAGCCCTTAACTTTGGCAATGTCCACCGAAAAGACGCGAACCTAAATCTGACAATGACCCGATTACTTAATCCCCTGCTCTTTTTTTTTCCATTTGACGTTACATTTAATCCTTTTTCGAGAAAATTCATCATTATAGGTCATTTTATTTAGTGTCTACACCCCTAAATTGTTACTCTCCTAAATCTACTTTACATTGCTGTGTCAATGAAGAATAGAATCGAATAAAGCGCGCCATCTCGCTCACACCATAGTGCTTTTATATATATTGGTCACACATGTCATTCATAGTAGGTATCTAAATGCCACCTTTTTACAAGCTTTTATTTAACTTTTAGATTATATTCTACTTACACTAGCGTCTGCCCACGACTCCGTCCGCGTGGAAATCGTTTATATCGTAGCTTTATACCAACTTTCACCCCCTTAGGGGATTATTTCGGGGATAAAAACTATCCTAGGTATGTCTCTTCCCGGGACTCAAACTATCTCCATACCAAATTTCATCAAAATCGGTCCATCGGTTTAAGCGTGAAGAGATAACAGACAGACAGACATACACACTTTCGAATTTATAATTTAACTATCTCATATAAATTATTTATTATTATATAATATAATATATAATTATATATTATTATTATATTATATATACTATGGACATAGCATGGATTGGCGCGGCTTAAATACCGACTCAATTTGCTAGCCAAGCTAAATATCGCGGGTGCCGCATAAAAATCCATAAGGAAAGAAAAAGAAAACGATGTGGTCGTTATCCGACTTCTTTGGTAATTATGTATTTGGGTACGCGACCACCCTATTTTATTTAAATCTATTTTTAAATTTGCCGAATCTCAACGAAATTATTACAACAGCTAAATCATTTAAACGATCAATTAACTAATTTCAGCATAATAATAAAATTAAGTGACGTAACTAAAGTTTTCGCGCCAACTGTCGCGTTATTTTTTTTACAGATTCACTGCACGTCAACACTTTTCGGAAGCAATGTGTGAAATGTGTGAATTGAGGTTATTTTTTCTTGCTTTGGATTAAGCTTTGGGTTTTAAAGTGTATTTATTCTTATTCTGACACTATTCAAGAATAGTTAATAACTAATTATTTTTCTGTTGGGTTTGTAGAAATGTTAATATCTTTAATTGAAGCAGCCTAGTCCGTCAAGTGGTCGCTAACCGAAGGTGGTCGCGTTACCGGCGAAACGACCCTTAGCGGCAGGCGGTAATATCAGAATCTGTGACGTACTTATATAGTTTGAAGGACATCATTGAGAAGTTCCACAAGCCATCTGTGGTCTTCATCATCACTTCCACTCCACGAAATTTATGATTTCCGGGTGTAAATACACGAGTTATAATAGAAAATACCGAAATTACTACACGCGTGCCTAATATATTTGAGGAGTTCCCTCAATTCCTCGTGGTTCCTATCATTCAACTGGGGTTTTGGAAACAATGGGACCAATCTGGAAGCATATACTTTTAGTTAAAAAAAGAATAGTACGAATTGGTTCATAACTGACGGAGTTCTGAGGTAACAAAATTAAAAAAAAAATAAAAAAAAAACAAAATGCATCCGAATTGAAGAACTTCCTTATTTTGAAGTCGGTTAAAAACGTGTCGATTTAATCGCCTGTATAATTTAAAGTCTACATTTTACAGAAGCTCTTTTGCAATATTACTCCAGGCAAAATACGGTTTTGAAAAACATTAATTTATAATAGCGTTTTTTTCTTTATATAATTTTAAAACATTGATCTAAGATGCTTTATTCAAGAATCCAACAAACTTTCCATCCGGAAGTATTTATATACATATATTTTAAAAACTAATGAATTGTTTTTTTTTAATTATCTATCTTGAATATTATAGAGCAAATGTAAATGAACCAAAATAAAGATAAAACCATTTATTATTGTTTTTTCTGACTTTTCAGAAGCTAGTTAAGTTATCATTTTTTTGATGTCTGAAATTTTGTAGGATTTTGTCACTTAGTAACTATTTAATTGATAATATATACATTACATAAAAAAAATCTGCTATTATAAATTATTTCCAAATTTGACATATTTTCCATACAAGCTGTCAGTTCATTGCCTGGACTATATATCAAATACTGTTTAAACACGGTTACTTACATCAGTATAATCAGAAACAAAATTAATCAAACACATTATAAATTATCATCAAATTTGAAAAGTCATTTTTGTATGCGACTGTATGGGGAAAAAAATCATGTTCTTAATTATCTGGCCATGACTGTACACTATAGATGTTCAAAAATATCGGCACATGCACCCTAATGCCTTGAAAATAGAGGTGTGTTCCGATGTTTGTGACGTGCTTGTTTGCTCCAATGTAGGTATGTGATGGCGACTGTACATAACCTTAAGCAACGACCTTTGTGATCGCTCCAGCTTCAGAAATTTAGTCTGTCGCTGGTGAACCATAACACCCAAGTATTTTGTGCTATCCACTTTATTGATGCTTGAGCAGGAGCAGTTTGGTTGTGATGAGTTGAGGCATGTGTGAATCCTGACTGAGAAGTTTGTGTTGGGCTGTGTCTGATTATACTCGTAGTTGGCCTTACTAACATTTAGGGTATGTAAATTTTCCCGAAGCCATCCTGTCAATACCTGCACAGAATTGGAAGAGAGGGAAGCCCTGCCTGCCATGAGTGCGGCGCTGAGGATGACTCGGCCCAGCACACTGGAGTGGTGCAGCAGGTGGGCCGAGGAGCGCCGCACTATGGTAACAGCCCCAATATGGATGATCTCTCGCTGCAGTGTCGTGAGTCGTGTGACGGCCATGCTGCGGCGCTACCACGAACTTTGTATATCTCCGTCTCTTTCGCTCGAGTACCATAAACCATAAGTGCGTCTATGGTACTCTCTCTGGGCAGCGAGAGATCGTGGGAAGCGGTGGCCTCCTTTTGCGAAACAGTCATCTCGCAGAAGGAGGCCGCGGAGAGGGAGCGCGAAGACAGTGCGGACGCGCTCCCGCTCCGGCGCAGACGGCGGGGTAGAAGACGCGCGCGGTTTGCGGCCGCTGGTCGCGTCCTCCCCCAGTAGAACCAGTGGGTAGGGGACCCAGACTGCACGGCTCTACATTGTGGAGAGGGAGGGTCAAGCGTCCTGGCCCTCCCCTAAGAAGGGGAGCTATTGATTGGCTAGCCAAAACACTCACGCAAAAGATTGCGTGAGTGTTTTGGCTAGCCAATCGGGGGCGTCGTGGTGAAATGTTCGCGATCCCAATGCGCCCCCTTAACGAAAATGCTTAGTGACGCCGGTGTATTTTTAGTGGGTATGCTCCTCCAGTCACCATCAGTTGGATCATCGAGGGAGCGAGAAACTCGAGGGGTATACAAGTAGCCATTGAGGTGTTCCACTATCTACCTCCTGACTCCATCATCGGACCACCGTGACCAAGTGTTATGCATAGAACTTGTCAAAACAAACCAAACGAGCCCCAAACTCGAGGGGTATACAAGTAGCCATTGAGGAGTTCCACTATTCACCTTCTGACTCCATCATCAGACCATTGTCACCAAGTTTAATGTATAGAACTCGTCAAAACAAACCAAATGAACCCAAACTCGAGGGGTGTATTCAAGTAGCCATTGAGGAGTTCCACTATCCACCTCCTGACTCCATTATCAGACCATTGTCACCAAGTTTAATGTATAGAACTCGTCAAAACAAACCAAATGAACCCAAACTCGAGGGGTATTCAAGTAGCCATTGAGGAGTTCCACTATCCACCTCCTGACTCCATCATCAGACCATCGTCACCAAGTTTAATGTGTAGAACTCGTCAAAACAAACCAAATGAACCCAAACTCGAGGGGTATTCAAGTAGCCATTGAGGAGTTCCACTATCCACCTCCTGACTCCATCATCAGATCATGAATAAAAATCCTCTCATGATTACCTATAAATAAAGCAATGATTAAGGCGCCGCAGGTTCATGGTCTTCTCTCCCTCTCGCTGAGCATAAGCGTGAGCGAGTTGAAAGTGCGTGTTTGGAAGCGCGGATATCATGTTTTTTAATTTAAAAATTTTGTGCGTTTAAATAAATAAAAAAGTAATCACTAAGTTCCCTCAAAAATGATATTGCCGATTTTTAGAACCAATTTTAATATGTTTCGCTATTGTGCATAACTTGCTACGAATGTTTTAAGTGAATTTTAATATGTTTTAGACATATGTTCGTGATTTTTTTCTATCGAGCGAAAATTGCTTAATCGTGTTTCGTATCACAGAGAGCCTACCGCGAACAGCATTCGAAGTTTTCCCTCTCTGTTGCACTTACGTACGAACTCGTAAGTATGACAGAGAGGGGAAACTTCGAATGCCTTTCGCGGTAGGCCCTCTGATTTCCCTGCAGAAAAGCCTCAAGATTACTATTCCCATTTTTTTGAAAACATATTATTATAAACAGACGCATTATACACCGTGCCCGTGAATAACCCGAAAGATTTAAGCTAACGATACTAAGCCTAATTAGAGTAATAAATGTAATCAATTTAGGTCAATTCAGCAAAAAAAAAAAATTTTTTGTATTGTTTTTTCGATGTTTTGAATGTATTTGTACTTGCATGAAAAGTAAATGTTATTGGTAAACTTGTCACTTAAAATGGATTTTTACTTTTTTTTTCGTAAAACCTAGTTTAAAAAAAGTGTTACTTGTCACTTTTTGACATCTATCAATAAGCATATTTAGACTACATCCCATATAGCAACATCGCCATCAAAAATTGCACTATGTAATAGTAAAAACTTGTTTTTTTTTTTAAATTGGTATTAACTCTGAAACTAGGCGAATTACAAAAAAAAAAGTTTATACGACATTTTTAACCTCAAATATGGTCAGGAATATGCTGTTAAATTCTCTCGCAATACTCACGGGCACGGTGTATTGTTTCAAAAACTATGTTCGCTTAACTTTGCTGAACCTACGGCGCCTTAAGAATATTTGCTTAGTGTTGTAATAAAATATATTACACAAACTTACATCTTACATCTTTTTCGTACTCGCTTCATCACTTAAAACCACAACGTAACACGTTTCGCGGGGCGGGAGTAAAGTAAATAAAAAACTATTATAAAGCCTTGGTCAGACACACGGCGCGACACAGCGCCGCAGTCGCGCGGCGCGATATTTCCATATTTGGCCTGTTTGACAACGCTAGCGGTTTGTACGGAGATTACCATGTTAGCTAAGTAACGTAAAAATGGGCACAATCGTAAGTTATACGTCCGAACGTAAATATATGGCCGAGGGTACCGATGAACGCGCGACGACGACGCGCGGTTGGCTCGGCGCGCGGTTTGAGATTGTAAGCCGCGTACGGATAGCCCGTATCCTGCTACGCGTAGTCGGTTACGCGTACATTGGATACTGAGGGCCTACCGCGAAAGGCATTCGAAGTTTTCCCTCTCTGTTACACTTTAAAGTTCGTACCTAAGTGCGACAGAGAGGGAAAACTTCGAATGCCGTTCGCGGTAGGCCCTCTGGACGGACCGCCACGATCCACTGCCGACGGTGCGCGAGCCAGTTCGCGCGGCACGCGTTCCCCTAGAGCAGTGTTTTTCAACCTTTTTCATTGCGCTACCCCCCTAGAGTAAAGCCTTGTATTCATTAGGCAACATTTGTTAATATACACTGTTTATTAACAGTTTATAAACCGTGTTTTACAATGTTTCATCATCTCTGTAAACAGTATATAAACAAAGGTGATGACACATAGTTTATTAAACATGTTGCCATGTTCCCCACTTCGAGTGGAGAACAAGTGTTTATAAACTGTTTATAAGCAAAAACCAACAGATGTGGACGTGTGTTGCGCGAGTTTATAAACAGGACTTGAGTTTATAAACAACTGACAAGTGTAGACGGCGCAGTTTCAGAAACAGTGTTTACGTTAAACTTGTCGCGAAACATTGTGATCAATTCGTAAACAGTTTATTGACAAATGTTGCCTAATGAATACCCGGCTTAAGAGGGCCTACCGCGAAAGGCATTCGAAGTTTCCCCTCTCCATACTTACGAGTTCGTACGTAAGTGCGACAGAGAGGGAAAACTTCGAATGCCGTTCGCGGTAGGCCCTAAGAATCCAAGCAGCGACATGTTAAAAAACACTGTCCTAGAGTGTACTGCGGACATGGTGTTCCGGGACACGCGTGCCAATGTATGCGCAAGCCGAACGCAACTTTCAAATCAATTTTGTGGTGTGCATGAACGCGCGTCACCGGTGCGCGCGTTCATGTACACAACATCATTGATTTGTTACATCTCAGTTCATCTGAACGTAGCCTTATGTTGGTGGAACGTTGAAATAAAATATGTTTCACACAGGTATAAAGAAGTTTTTATCTTCCAAGTGGGTACAGTACTACTAATTAAAAAAAAAAAACAATTTTCGTAACATGCAGCACAAAAATAAGACTTGAAACAAAAGTTTCTCACATTATTCAATTGGGGCACCTGGACCTGCATATCCGTTACTATATTAAAAGTTAATTGCACAATTTTCGCCTCTTCCTAGATTTGATTCAAAATCAGAAATACATTAATATAGACAAAGAAAAAAATACTGCAAGTAAAAAATGCACGATTTAAAAGGTTTCATATTAATAAAATATCACATCTTAAATCCATGATACTTGCAGTTCTTTTTTTATTGTACCTCCCCACCATAATTTAATGAAAGATAAATTTGTTGTTATAATTACGAAGATCTCATTTCTCAGAGCCTGATACAACATTGAAACAACACTGGTTGAACAGACAGTAAATGTGATGGAGTGTGGCACAGCTAGAATTAACATGCACTACAAGGGGTTGTGCCACACTAACGTGCCGGGTGTTTAGGCCTGGCTCTCATTGGTGGTAGTCTCAATGGTGGTGCCTGCAGGTTTAGTGCTCTTGGGCTTGGGCTGAGCGGGCTGCGGGGACGACGTGGTGGCGGGGGCCTCGCCCTCCTGGCCGTTCTGTCGCTGGCCGCCCGCCGGACCCTGGCTCGGGGACTGCCCCTGATAGTTGTTGCGCGGGCGCATGCGGCGGAAGCCGCCTCCGCCACGGTTCATGGGGCCTGGCCCAGCTCCACGACGTCCGCCGCGGAAGTTACGACGGAAGTAACTGTAAATAAATTGAACGTGTTGTGTAGATTCCAACAAGGCCATTGGCTGCGTGAGCTACTTAAACTTTACTCTTGACATGTTAGGATTATAATTTACTCTTGACATGTTAAGGTGCGTACGAATTATCGAGCAGCCTCGGGTTGAGGCACGCACGGCTCACTTATTTTGCTCTGTGCGCGAGCAGCGCGCGGTGAGCCGCCGAGAGTCTGTCTTTTGACCGTGCTCAAAGGCGTCTCAGTGTGCGTGCCTCGCGTAATTTGGACGTGTATCTGAGCGTGCCGCGGGCAGAACGACAAGTTTATACTTGTCTGTGGGCGAGGCGCGTACAAATTTGTTCTAGTTGCCTAGCCGTGCGTGTTTTCATTAGTAAATTTATTCAAATAAAACAGTGTCAAATCAAAATTGTTAATAATTCGGTGAATTATGTTGAACGCAGCCGCGGCTGTCACCGTGTCCGACGCCATTTTGAATGACGCACAATGTCGGCTCACCGCGAGCACACTACCTCACCCGCACATGTTTATGTGCAACAAATTGCTCGCGGGCAGCTCACCGCGCGGGCGAGCATGCCTCAGGCTGAGCCGCTCAAATTCGTACCCACCTTTAGGATTATTACAGCAGATTCTTACCTACGCTGAGGCGGTGCACTGCCTCCCTCCTGCCCCTCGTCCCCCTGGGCGCCCCCCTGGGTGGGCGGGGGTCCGCGGCGTCCCATGCCACCTCTGCGTGGAGCGCCTTCACCGCCGCGTGCGCCGCCTTGACGGGGGTAATACCTAATACAGAAAACTCATTTAAGCCACAGCATCAGCGTAACAAAAGACTGGAAACAATAGGTCTTTCATATAACTGGTTAGCAGGTAAATTAAGGGGTTCTAGGTTAATAGCATTTCTCAGAGACAAATTAGTGAGCATTTGCTCCAAATGTTACCACTAAAACAAAACTATTAAAGAGTGAAACTGACTGGCGATGGAAGCCACGGCGCTTGTCAGCTGCGTAGGGCGAGCCCTTTACTGGCTCGCCGCCGGGACCAGTGACTCCAGCTGCTTCATAGCCTTTTTCCCCGGCGACTACGGCAAACTCCACTGCCTCACCGTCTCCGACCGAGCGCACAGCCTTGCGAGGGTTGTTCCGGGCAATTGCAGTTTGATGTACAAACACATCCTCCTTGGTGTCATTCCTAAAGAAAACGAAAATTAATAATAACGCATGAATGCAAGAGGTGGTGCAATTATTCATTTTTTAATTGGCTGTGGAATGTGAATATGCGTCATACATGCGAGGACATTAGAGTCATTACACACCAAAACCAATTAACCAAACAAATCAAGTTCAAATCAAACAAGTCAAAAACTACAGTTTTATTTAGATTCCATATATCCAATTATTTAATATTTGCTAAACTTAAGAGGCAGTGGGCGGGGCACATTGCACGTAGAACCGATGGCCGTTGGGGCGGAAAGGCCCCCACAAGGTGGACTGATGACCTGGTAAAGGTCGCGGGAGTCCGCTGGATGCGGGTGGCGCAGGACCGGTCATTTTGGCACTCTTTGGGGGAGGCCTATGTCCAGCAGTCGACGTCTTTCGGCTGATATGATGATGATGATGATGAACCAGCAATAGTCCCTATACACCTCAGTGGGTGCTGTCTCTGTTTGCATCCCATGACACGGGCAGGGACAACATCCGCTCAGTGTACTCCTTGCATTTCATTAAATTGTCAAAAGGAGGGTACTTTTTGCTGCCCCACGCACGCCTCCCAAAGGTCCGGGAAATCATTGTCCCGTGAGCGGGAAAGACATACAATATATTTAATACAATGTGAACAAGAAACAAAAACCAGCTTTTTACCTGTTGATAAAACCATATCCACTCTTGACGTTGAACCATTTGACGGTGCCGGATACTTTTTCAGCTGCATAAAGGAAAGAAAAATATGTACCTCTAAATAGCAGTCTTAATTAAACTAGGTATAATAATACTGCACAGCCTAGATAGCATGATCACAAACTTGATCATGCTACCTACACAGTTAGGAGTTATGTTTTCCAATGTAGAGAATTGATCCATACCACACATATGTATTATTATATTTGATAGTAAGGGATGAATGCTTTATGCTTGACCAACATGATCTACTGATCATACTAGCTAGCAAGATTAGAAATGTGTACTCAAATATAATTAGACAATATATGTGTCACTTAACATCAAACTCAGATAAATCCACTCTAACCACTTGCGTGATAATTGAAAAAAAGTGATAATAACGTTAATTCGATGATTAAAAGGGCAGTATTTTTTTATAATGGCTAAAGCAATAAATAAAGCCATCCTGTTCGGCAATTTCAGGATTAAAACCATCCATTCTTTACAAAAATTAAAATTATTTTGGATTTACCTTCATTTGATATAATCAATTGCAATTTATCTATCTTTGAAAAAACTCAGTGTGGATATTTATAATTTTGATTTAACAGACCTGGATTTATCTAGATTTGAAAAAGAATACGATTAGAAATGGTCAGCCATGTTGAACAAACTTCTTTTGCTGATTGGCTTGGATGGACTCACCTACATAGGAAAAAAAATGTCATGGATTTATCTGATTTTGATAAAATATTATGATTTTAAATGTATTTTTCTCAAAAACCATACTTAACCGATATAATTGTAACATAACTAGTTTTTTACCCTTTTATTTAATACCAAAATCTTAAAAAATGTCAGTTTGGATTTACCTGAGTTTGAAGTTAAGCAACTCATATGTAATAAATGTATATGGGGTAGAAAGAGGTGCTAAGAGTTGTTAACTTTAAAACGACTACTTGCAAGCTTTGGGAAACCGTTAAAATGATTGGCAATAGTTCATTGAAGTCAGTTTAATTTTTTTTGCACAGTATTGAAAGTTTTAGCTTACAATCTTTTAAAAATGGCTTTGCAGCACCCAGATTGACGCATTGTTACAAATCAAACATCTTCTATGTTGTCTTAAATTTAATTGGAGTCAAGCAGCCAACACTTGGCTAAATTTTTATGAGTATGGTGGCTATTGTGTCATATCAATATGTCCTTGTTGCAATATGTACTTTGCAATATCTATTTAATGTAAGCAAACATAAGTTTGTTTATACACAAACCCTTCGTCTCCCAGGGATATATGGGTCAAAAGGATTGTCCCAGGCCCCTCCTTCCGTATGGGAATTTAACATGCAACTGACCCATAGTTAGGCCACCGTGGGATTCCAGGCCCAGCTCGCGCCGATTGGTGAGAACCCTAGGGTTAGCTTAATACTTTCAAAATTAAAGAGAACATAAACCCTCAACCTATAGGCAGAATAAGAACCTACACTGGCCTCCAAAGTATCGCACCTTTCCTAAAATTAGTTTCAAGCACTCCTAAGATCTACCCTGTTGATATTAGAATCATTTGAAAGCTAAATTAATAAGCTTCCAAAAAAAGAAGCATTCATTTAAGGAAAAACAAAAATCACAAAACAACAGCATTTTGATTATTAAGTGCCGACATACGAGTTCGTAGCCTCACAGAAGTCACACCTGAAGAGCTCCTACAAGAAAAAAACCCACTGGAAATGGATACCACAGCAGAAGAAGCAGCTCAAGTGGCGGCCTTACTGCAAACCGGGCTACGGCAGGTTGGGGTTGCTCGGCAACTGAACATCAGCCGATTTCAAGTACAATGGGTATTCTGACGGTTCCTGGAGACTGGTGCTTACACCTGGTGGTATACCAAAAAGATGCATTTTGAGGTTAGAATGTTGTTTACCAAATAAGACAAGTAAGGATGAATGCACTTTACAGCCAGAGAAGATCTATACATTGTGTCAACCTCTCTGCGTAACCATTCAATTAACGCTGTGGAGTTGCAGCAGCAGCTTCGAGCGACTCGAAGGACAGCAGTCAGCGTCTCAACAATTAGAACAAGGCTGCGAGAGAAGAATTTGCTGCCCCGAGGAGCTGCTACGGGGCCCCAGTTTACAAGCGTTCACTGGTCTTCCAGGAAGCGATTTCCCAAATCTCACGAGCCAGGGACATTCGACCAGTGGAGGAAGACCAGGGAGTGCCTGTACAGTAATGACAGGCGTAGGAGACTGTACAGACGACAGGGAGTGCGTTTTACACCAGCCTGCACCGTGGAAACAGTCAGCCCCGACCTGAACCCCATCGAGCACCTCTGGGATGAGCTGAAACGGCGTGTGCGGTCGCGTGATCCTGTTCCTGCCACTCTCGATGAGCTTCGATATGCCGTCATTGAAGAGTGGGACAACATTCCCCAAGAACACGTCGTGACGCTCATCAGGTCCATGACTGACCGCATGGAAGCTGCTCAGAGGCAACTCTAGGTTTTAAGTTTTTGATGCAATTTTAATCAGAATACACATTGTTTCACATTATCCGATTTAGCGGTGGTGGTGGTAAATTTTCTGCCATTTTTAAATAGGGGTTTTTGTTACCTTTCAAATGATACTAATATCGACAAGGTACAGTAAGAATATTAGGAGTAATAACCGCTTGAAACGAATTTTAGGAAAGGTTCTATATTTTTGACGCCGAGTGTACGACGCATGCTAGTCAGAATCCGATTCGACGCATTATACAACCTAATTACCTATATAGGTAGATCATTCTGCTGACACGATTTCATCTGCGTCGAATCGCAACGTGAGCAGTGGGACGCATCTCCGGTATTGATTAAGCCTGCGGTGCGATGCACCAGGTACACGAAATAGTGCGCCGGGCCGCGGTCAACATTCGATCAATAAGACTCCTACACGTCCACTTCACCGGTTTAAACATTACCAAAAGATCGATTTCCATCATAGCAAATGAAAACACACCTTCAAATTATGATCTATATGGAAGAAAACACGAAAATCACATTTTACACTTTAGCGGCCATGTGCTTTCGCATAATGCCGGTCACCCGAAAACTAAGATGGCGTAGCGGCACTTACCAATGACCTGCTTTTGTTTGGCCGCTTTAGCTTGTTGCGGCTGGGCGTCTGGGTCTTGTTGCTGTTGTGGTTGGGGCTGCGGCTGCGGCGCCTTTTCGGTATCAGCCATGGTGTAATTGGCGAACGGCGATGGTGGCTAGATGGTAAAAATCCTCCACGACCTCTCCTCGATGTTAACAGTTCTGCTCTTCGATCGTGACAAGACAAATATAGAGAGATTGTAGGGACGCGCGCAATAGTGACAACGTAATAAGTTTTTTTTTAAAACATCGAATATCGATATTTTCAGTAAACAATATTATTATAACTTCTGTTGCAATAGTACATTACATCATAGGCCGGGAAAACACATTTCCGGCGAAGTAGGTATAGACGGCCGAGCGTAGCGGGGCCGCATAGAGATACGAGGCCGGGAATCCGTTTTCACGGCGAGGCATGTATAGTGCTTTTCTCAAACAAGCAATGAAATAAATAAATGAAAATCCTCAAATCAAACTAATAATGCCGTGATGCTGTGCCACAAATAGTAGAATGAAAATTAAAAAGTTACTTTGCAGGCCTAGGCCTGAAAAGTTGTATGAAATCCCATTTCAGGCCGCCTCGAGATGCTGCGCCCAAAAAAGGATACTTCCGAGTCTATTATAAGGAACGTAAAGAAAATATTTCATTGCATGTTTGAAAAAAGAGAATATTTCATTGGATGTTTGAGAAAAGGATACATTGTACCGCCGTGTGCAAGTACATCCCAGATGGGTTCCGTTGTTATTGCTATTGTCTGGAAGCATGTTGCGCTGCTGTTCAAACTGTCAAACGAGTTGCACTGAGAAATTGCATGCACATGTGGTCGGAATGTTACATCTGTACGATAGAAGATTTAAGAGAGGTAGGGCACAGCGGAATGTCATCTCGCTCGTATGTGGAGCAGCCCAACTGGGGAAGTACCTCCACCTTACAGAAGACCGCAGCCATAAATAGCACCACTGCTTTGTAGTATTGCTATATTGTTGCATGCTATGAAGCATGTGGTGTTGTGTTCCTGGTGGTGAGTAAGGTCGCCAGAGCTCTCTAGGATGCGCTGTGTTGGGAGTGAGGGACCTGCATGTCTCTATCTGCCAACACAGCGAATCCTCAGGTGAATAAAGGGTCGGCAACGCGCTTGTGATTCTTCTGGAGTCACAAGTGTCCATAGGCGAGCTTAACATCAGGCAGGCCGTAAGCTTGTTTGCCACCGTAGTAGTATAAAAAAAATACAACCAAGACCTGGAAATGTTATAATTAGAAATTGTGGTAAAATCACATAATCTGTAGAATCCTTCAAATCGCGTTCAACAAATCAAGTGATAATTATTGGCGGCCAATACACGGCGATTAAATACTGATGATCCACCGATCCGTTGTAATGGCCGCCATACGGTTTGTATGTAGTCAATATCGAAAAAAGGAATTATCGGGCGCGTACAACACTAGTTGACATTATTTTTCCTTATTACGTCCCATGGATTCTTGAAATTTGATCCATTTATAAAATTTATATAATAATACCATATATCTGTGAAATACGCTTTGGTATTAACGGTATTAAGAACTGTCTCATAAGTATTGATATTGAAATAATTCTGGATAATAATAGAGGATTTATTTCTTCCTCTATGGTTTTTTTTTTTTTTTAATGGGCTTCCGGGCGTTTGCCCATAGCCATCATCAAGTGAATAATGCCTGGTTTACACTATGCCACTTCCACTGCCCTTCACGCTGCCCTGCTTCCTGCCGTAAATATTTCTGTGGCAACGTCTAAGGGAAGTGAGCATTATAGTATTAACAGACGTTCGAATATGCTAAAAACTAGCGCCTATGCCAAATCTTGGGATTAGGTGTCAAAGCGGACCCTGGGCTCCTGAATAGCATTAACAGACGCTCGAATATGGTGCGCTCCGCACCGCGAACTTGGTCTGCTCCGGACAATATTCGATGGTGTGTTCAGCGGTCCGCCGCACATTTTTATTATTATTGACGGTGCGCTCGGTTCGATGATTCTTCCACAGGATTTGGTGCGGTCCGCACCAAGTTCGCTCATGTGTACGGGCCACCGCACAGGATTTGGTGCGGTCCGCACTAAGTTCGCTCATGTGGACGGGCCACCGCACCGTTCAGAGCTTTAGTCGCGGTTCTACCTCCGAGCGAGACACATGTAGTACATTCTTTTTGACACACGTTACAATGTCCTCAGACCTAGAAGCCGTGAATATTACGGAAAAAAAGATTAATTTTGGAAGTATTAGAACTTTACAAAGATTTTCCTTGTTTGTGGGACTCAACTCACGACCTTTACTGCAACAAAGATGTCCCCCCAGTCAAGCGTTGGAAATAATTTTAGAAAAATGGAAAACGAGTACTTCGCATGACACCATAGAGGAAGTAAAAAAAAATAAAAAGACTTAGAGCTGCACATATTATTGGATAAAGTCGGAGACATGTCGACGTGATCACTGTACTGAGGGCCTACCGCGAACGGCATTCGAAGTTTTCTCTCTCTGTCGCACTTACGTACGAACTCGTTAGTATGACAGAGAGGGAAAACTTCGAATGCCTTTCGCGGTAGGCCCTCTGTAGGACGAAAAGCACTGCTGCGCTACCGCGAACTTCGTATATCTCCGTCTCTGTCGCTCGAGTACCATAAACCATAAGTGCGATAGAGACGGTGATATACGAAGTTCAAGATTCGAAATTCGTGGTAGCGCCGCAGGAGGCAAAGCGCAGAAGGTATGAGTAAGGCGTCCTCCATTCCACAATAATCTAAATTTAGCTGACGTCTGTCGTCCCCCTTAAAAGCATTAACAGACGTTCGAATATGGTGCGTCGAACCGACGGACCGGTGCGGTGCGCTCGACACGCCACACCACCGCACCGTACAAAGACGGTCCAGCGGCGCTCCCACGAACTTCGAATCTCGAACTTTGTATATCTCCGTCTCTATCGCACTTATGGTTTATGGTACTCGAGCGACAGAGACGGAGATATACGAAGTTCGAGATTCGAAGTTCGTGGTAGCGCCGCTGAGTTTGTTTGACTATTTTAATGTTATGAAAAAGTATTCGACGGCGAAAACACCGTCGTCGTACTAGGAGATGGTGGATGCTGAAAGTGTTTCATCATTACTCCATTGAAACAGTATGATCACATTTGTACACTAACTAGCACGGCTACACAAACGTTGATAACGCGGCGACGGTTGTCGACGGAGTGAGTGTGACGTCAGTATGTAAACACTCGCTCGCGCTGCCGCTGCCAGTCCTTTGACTTCCATCACAAAAACCGCCTAAAAAGGGAGCGTAGGGCAGTGGCAGCACTGGCAGCGGCATGAGCAGTGGGCAGCGCGAGTTGGTGTTTCATACTCGCGCTGCCTACTTCTCTGCCCACTTCCCTGCTCACTTCGCGCTTCGGTACATTTTGTAAACAAGGCACAAAAGGGAAGGAAATTAAAATGAAATTTAAGTAATTCAACACTATGTTTTAGTTTAATTAGTAGTTGTATTTTTAATAACATTGTAATATTGTGTTTAATATAGATACTTTTCTATTTATACCATGTTCATTTCATCACAGCACATTACAGTAAAGTTAGTATAAAAAATCGTTTTTTCCAGGTACGATTCGGACTTAGGCAGCTTGGGCTTGACACAAGACGCACAATAATGTCAAAAGTGTCAAAACAAAACAAACGTTTTCGGTTTCGGATGAGGGTACCTTAGATCATATACTTTTCGATTGCTCTAGACTATCATCTTCTTTATATGATGTTCTTCCTCCCTATATTCCTCGCCCTGTTAACTCCATATGCTTACTACGTTTAGTTTTCACTTCATTCATCACCATTTTATGTGAATTCATTAGTCTTAATAACATTAGATTGTAGTTATTTCATTTTATGTTGGCAACTTAACAGTAAAATTACTTGCATTTTTTGTTCCGTGTTTTCTTATATAAAATCTTGCTACTGGTCAGATTCCCCGAATTCTGATTTTTTTTTTGTATTTGCTACCTATATTATGTTAAACGAAACGTCAAACCAGATGTCAACCAAATCAAAACTGTCTTTGGCAAAGGCCCCTGAGGCTGCCACTTCACTTATAACTAACTAACTATACGAGGCCAGTTTCTGATTTTGTCATATTTTTAGAAGGTCAGATTCTTTTTTGGCGGTTTCGTAATATATAATTTCCTTATTTTGCCAGCTTCGAAGTAGTACTTACAGTTTTTTATTTAGATAAATTCTAAGTAGGTTATTTTCTTATATGTCTTTTTCTGACTAGGTCAGATTCTTAGTTTGTCGGAATCGTAGTAAGTGGATCATTACTGTTTGTAGTTATTATATAATATATGTAAGTATATTCTCTTCTACATATTGTATTTCTACACTTTGATACGTAAAATGCACGAATGAACATGAAATTCATTAACACAGAGGTTAAATGATGAATAATGAAGAAAGAATAAGTATTATTAATTTATTTTTATTAAATTAAATTAATAATACTTATTCTGTTAGCATAACACCTTAAGTTTAGACTAATAAAATATTGTTGTCTTATTCATTCAAATAAACAAATAATCTACGATTGTATATAAATTAAATAATTAATAAGGAATTTTCTAGCGTCGTCATGTAATCAGTAAGGGCGTGCACCCCCTTAAAATAACAGAGCGATCAACGTTAAATATGGCGAATTTTCCATAGGGTAGAGGAACCAAAAGATGAATGTTTAAGCGACTATCCCAACTTTACAATTTTTTTTCGAGGAGTGGTGATTTAGTTTGTTTGCATTTAATTTTTTTATACGATTTCGTATATAGTCGAGATTAGATATGACTATTTTAAACCATCCTATTACAATACAGTATTTTATTAAAAATGGTTTTATGCTGAAGTATGTCATTTTGCCCAGAAGATGAACACTGTGCCCAATAGTTGAACATTTTGACACCAATAGTTGAACGAAGAAAAACGTAACACTGCGCAGCCTCTGACTTTTGGTCTAGTTATTATCAGAGGGCGGAATTGCTCATGGCAAAAATCAAACGTCAATAGAGTTGGAACGTTGAATTTTATCGACTTTTTCAGCTATCGATAAGTTCAGTCACCTTTTACACTTCTCTTCTTTTTCTGACTTTAACATTAACCTCTTTGATTAGCTAGTTGACCATTTGACCTCTTTGATTTGATTAAAAGTAAATTGCATGGCAGTTAACTGTCATTTCTGCCACTAGTTTTTTGCAACTAATTCACGTTTGTAAAAATGGTTAATCCAAAAAGAAAAACAATTAACAAATGGATAAAGAAGTATCCTTGTCTTACTTACAACGAAAACAACTTAACAATATACTGATCTAAATGTATGTTATTCCGTAATGTTCATATGAAGTCTATTATTGTTTGCTTATGGATTTGAGGTTTAGTTTTGTTAATAAATAAATAAAGATACGCTACGTAAATATAATTTCAGTTAATTCGATATTCGATAAAATTCAACGTTCCAACTCTATTGACGTTTGATTTTTGCCATGAGCAATTCCGCCCTCTGGTTATTATATAATCATTGTTATAGCAATTTATACTAGTTAACAATCACAATATTGATAATAAACACAGAATAAAACAGTTCAAATGTACCCTTTTCATATGGTTACAATTATAAGAGATTATTTTTTACATATGAATCATTAAAACATTTTTTTATTAATTGATCATTAGATTAAAATAGATAAATTGTTGGGTTTTATATGTATAAGTCAGATTTCATATTTATTACGTATCTTTGTTATTAAGATGTTCATTGTACTAACCCTTGCCTAAAACTTGAACGAATAAATTTTGTTCTTTCATGTATTAGGCACGATGGCAAAGGAATGAACGGACTAACTTTAACAGAGCGTTCACTTATTGGAATCGAAGCCAAAAGTTGAACGAACTAATTTTATTCGTTCATCCTCTGTGGCAGAAATGACAGTTAACTGCCATGCAATTTACTTTTAATCAAATCAAAGAGGTCAAATGGTCAACAAGCTAATCAAAGAGGTTAATGTTAAAGTCAGAAAAAGAAGAGAAGTGTAAAAGGTGACTGAACTTATCGATAGCTGAAAAAGTCGATAAAATTCAACGTTCCAACTCTATTGACGTTTGATTTTTGCCATGAGCAATTCCGCCCTCTGGTTATTATATAATCATTGTTATAGCAATTTATACTAGTTAACAATCACAATATTGATAATAAACACAGAATAAAACAGTTCAAATGTACCCTTTTCATATGGTTACAATTATAAGAGATTATTTTTTACATATGAATCATTAAAACATTTTTTTATTAATTGATCATTAGATTAAAATAGATAAATTGTTGGGTTTTATATGTATAAGTCAGATTTCATATTTATTACGTATCTTTGTTATTAAGATGTTCATTGTACTAACCCTTGCCTAAAACTTGAACGAATAAATTTTGTTCTTTCATGTATTGGGCACGATGGCAAAGGAATGAACGGACTAACTTTAACAGAGCGTTCACTTATTGGAATCGAAGCCAAAAGTTGAACGAACTAATTTTATTCGTTCATCCTCTGGGCAGCGGTTCTTTGTTGAACAATCGTGCTTTTCATAGTAAAACAAAGCCCAAAATAACCGTGTTGCGAATGGATACTCACGTTCAACTTTTGGTTCAAAAATCAACAGTTAAAAAACTATTAATTTGAGCCATAAAAGTTTTATGTACCTTTTCAATAAGAATTTATATAAGCATTTGAAAAAACTATACCTTGCCCAGTAGATGAACGCCGTTCATCTATTGGCTCAGGTACAAAAAGTTGGAACCGTTAGTTGAACGCTAAATATCTCTTAAATTAACAATAAATACGCAATTTGTGATAGATAATCCATTAAAGGCATTAACCAAGAATCTATATCACGCAAAACAATCCATGTAGACGTTTTATTCAATTTTATACATAATTTAGAGCTTAAATTTAAGAGCGCTTTCCTTAAGTAAATCTCCATACAAACGGTGATTTTGGCGCGAGACCTCGACGCGACAACCGCTCACAGCCGTGTGTGTGTGGGAACTGTATGGGAGTTTAAATGCCAGCATCGGCAAAGGGGTGATGCGTTAGGAAAAAAATATCCCGAAGGCGTAAAATGTATCGCGATTTTTTTATTTCAATTTTACGACAAAACGTTCAACTATTGGGTGGTGTTCATCTTTTGGTTCCTCTACCCTACATTCAGATTTTAACGAACACCGTTTTTGATGCAATTCACCCTAATTCCGCTGCACAGCAGGTCAGCCCATCTATAAATAGCTTTAGATTCTGGCTACATTAAAATCTCACGTCTACAGTTTAATATGTAGGTAGGTATATTATAGTCCAGCTTCACTGGTGTAGTTACCACACACAGTGTATTCCTCCTCGTGTGGTTACAGAATTGCCACAAAGAGGAGTATAAGTAAAGCATTTCGCATAAATGTATCTAAAAGACTTTCAAAAAGATTATTTTTTAAATCTTCAAAAACTAGCGTGGGCAGATCGACCCTGCCGGCGCGGAGCGTCAGCTCTGCGACTAACGTGTCATGGAGAAGCAGAAGACGCGCACAGGAAACTGCAATCGCTTAAAATTGCTTGACATCAGCGGAATTCGCGTATAAATACAGCTTCGCTGGTACGAGTACCTGCCTGCAGGCCGTAAGGACCTGTGCTTCGAAAAGAATCCGCTGCAGTCTTTACTTTTAAGCGGGCTCCATTAAGAGCCCGTTCACGTGCTCACTAGCACCACTGGTAAATGATTGAGATTATTTAAATTTAACGATAGATACACACTGTATTTTGAATTTAAGTACCTTGTGAACGGGCTCTTAGCAGCTTCATAATTTAATGTCACGGACGGTGTAGCCTATGTATCATCATCATTTTCTTGCCCTTATCCCATTTACTTGGGGTCGGCGCAGCATGTCCTTTTCTTCCATACCTCCCTGTCACTCGTCATCTCGGCACTTAGTTCCTTCCCTTTCATATACTCTCTCACGCAGTCCATCCACCTTTTCCTCGTTTCTTCCATCCACGTTCATACCTAACACTCTTTTGGTCACATGACTCATCCCTCCGCATAATATGCCCATACCACGCAAGGCGATGGGATCCCAATTAGTCGATGATAGGCTTCCTCTAATATACTAATTTCTTATTCTATCCATCGTCGTCACACCACACATACATCTTATCATTCTCATCAGGGATTCTTTTAAATTATAATGAAGTCTGTATTGTGTAATAAAATAAATAAATCTAAATCATCTCCGTAGCCTATGTGTATAATAGCATTTTATTTATGGTAAATGTTATCATACTTATAATGTTCAATTATTTAATCATGCTGGCTTGTCCGGACTTATCTTACTTAGGCAGGGCATTTCCCCGCTTCATTACATTTGCATATAGGTATATTGTTTAATCCATTGTAGTAATAATTGTTTGACGGTTAAATCCTAGAATGGCATGCAGGGATTTGAAAAACTGCGGTTCGTGGACCCTAGATTCCACCCCCGATTTCATCCTTTTGAGGGATGGATTCCGGGATAAAAAGTATTCTGTATGTTAATCCAGGCTATAAACAATATGTACACTAAAATTCATCTTAATCCGTTCGACCATTTTTTGCGTGAATGAGTAACAATCGTTCAAACATCTAAACATTGGATGTAGAAGCTCGAAAACCTGTAAACCGATCTTGTTCAAAATACTTTCCGGTAAATGTATTTAATAAGCACTTGGTCCGTGGGGCCCTGGAGCCTTAAGCCTCTTCAAGGAGATGTCGAAGAGGCTTATAGATGCCACCGGTGACCGCAGAGCTGGCAGCTACCTTGCACAAATAATTAGCTTAGCTATTCAGCGAGGTAATGCTGCCAGCATCTTCGGCACAATGCCGCAGGGGCCATTTTTAGATTTAGTTTAGTTATATTTTATTTAGTTTTTAATAATTAGTTTAGTTAATACTTATTATTTTAACACAATTAATATTATTATTAATAAAAACTAGAGAAATAAGCACTATGTTCATGATTTTTTCCAAATTTTTTACTTCCGCCGTTCGGAAGTTAGAGGGGGGACACAATTTTTGTGAATTTCGGGGCGATTATCTCCGACTATATTTACTTAATCAAAAAAATTACTAAGAAACCTTATATTTATTTTGAAAGAGCAATCGATTGATGTGCCACATGTGGACTTACAATGATTTAATTTTTTTTGACTTGCAGTTACATGTATGGAGTGCACCCTGAAAAAAATATTTATTTAGTCATTTCAATGCATAACTATGTAGCGGCTAACAAAATACACCTATACTCCAAATTTCATTCAAATACACTTTATAGTTTTCGAGTAAAATGCCTGTGACATACGGACAGACGGACAGACGGACATGACGAAACTATAAGGGTTCCGTTTTTGCCATTTTGGCTACGGAACCCTAAAAATTGGATCTCGCGATAGAGCACCACGTTCGAAATTCAAAAACTCTTTCCACGCTAGCGGATATAATGAATGAACTTTTGCGCGCAGATTGTGAGCGACAAAGCAAGCCTTTTCGAGCCGGTGAGGTGAAAACTGCGGCGCTATGTTGGTAATATGTACATTTATATTGGCAACACTAGAGGTTAGCTCATTGCTCTCTTGTCTGTGCTTCGTACTCTATGGTTATGGCCGACAAAAACGCTTTGTGTTGTTGAAGATGTGATTTCCTGTACTCTAAAATAAAACCATTGAAGTCAAGATGAACCAGTTTTATTCCATTAAATAAGTTATTTAAGAACCCAACGAACTTCGAATCTCGAACTTCGTATATCTCCGTCTCTGTCGCTCGAGTACCATAAACCATAAGTGCGATAGAGACGGAGATATACAAAGTTCGAGATTCGAAGTTCGTGGTAGCGCCGCTATTTTTCCAACTACTCAAGGTGGAAAAAGAATATGTGAAAAACATTTATCTTTTCACGCACTAAGAATGCCTGACTTGGCTCAACGAAATATCTCACCACTTTTTACTGTGAAAGAGTTTCGAGACTTGGCCTATTTTTTACATGGAATGTTTTTTATGGGATCTCACAAATAAACACTTTTGAGTTTGAGTATGAACTCGTAAAAACTGTCCATTGACCATCCGTATTTTTATAAACACAACTTTTACAGAACTTTTATATAAACTAAATTAAATCTTATTTATACACAGATACCTCCATGTACTCAGAAATAAAATTGGCCAAACATATTTTAAATCATCATTAAATTTTAAAAGTCATATTTGTATGCAACTGTATGGGGAAAAAATCATGTTCTTAATTATCTGGCCATGACTGTGAGTCAGTGTCAGTGACAAAACTAACGAACATTGACGGACAATTGTTCTTAACGCATTCACTGCCACCGACGCGTATGTGCGTTCCAGTGACTTTCACCGTGTGCCATCGACGCACAGACGCGTTCGTAATTACGTAAAGTGCATTACATAAAGTACATTTTAAAAAGTGTGGCACCTGGCGAATGCCCAGGAAAAGGAGGTGGCAGTGAATGCGTTAAACTAAAAGTTGAAATTGAATGTTATTGATGTTATATGTTAGCCATATTGTGCCCTACATGTTCCTGAAAATTCAGGGTTCTAGCTTTAGCCAGCACAAAATTACAGGATGTTGAAAATGGCCTGAATGGCTTCGAGAAAAGGATGGTACGGCCGTGCCTCTTTGTTTTGCTCGACATGGCGGGGTCACTGCCGTGCCCACAGATATTTTTTTTTATAAAACAATGCATTTATTTCGGACATCTTAAGGATCCATAGGTACTAGGTAGTTAGTAATAAAGGACTTATATAACTATGTTAGGCCTTAAACTTAAATGTAGGGAGGACCAGTGCCTCAGTAGGCTACCGTCCCACCTGTCGGCCACCACGTTCAGGAGACTGTGGCGGCTGGCACGCACCCTGCGGAGCGTCGCAGCGCAGCGCCTGCGCAGTGTCGCGCGTGGAAACCATCCACTTGAGTTGAGCGTCCGCGAACATACCGGACGCACTACAGTGTATAATGGCGTCCAAGCACTAAACAAGCTTGGAAAGCACAATAAGGTGCAACTACACTCAAGAGCAAAAGTTTCGGGTCACCCTAAATTAAATAACCGCAATAGGTTTTTTTATAGTATTTTATGCAACTGTTCTATAAGAAGGGTCTTAAAACGCGAGTGGCGAGCCTTGGCGAGCATCGCAATTAAAGACGCCAGGAGCGTTTTTAGACCAGTTATACACAGTTGCATACAATACTTTTTCTACGACAAATTTAAAATAAATAGCAGACTACAGAATAGTTAAACTTTTCAGGCGGCAAGTTTTCTATTCGTACTTTTGCTACCTACTCGCGCAATTACTTCAGTAGGTGGAGTTATTAATTTCTTCGACCATTTTAAAAGGAACGTACACTTTTGTCTTCACAAACACGAATAAAATCTTAATAGTTTATCATCTTTCGTCCTTTCATTTTGAACTGTATTTTGGTGGGAAATCGGAAATGTGACACCTCTTGCTTATGGTTTGTTTTGTTTTTAATTTGTTTGCACTTGCCATCCGAACCAAACAGAATCCGGACCCAGACCGAATTCGAACTGTTTATTTTCGTAAATAATAACAAGAATTTATAAAATATGTAATTTAATACACAATAGACGATGATTTATTATTATTGTAGTAAATAATTTATAATATACAAATGTTTAATCGTAAATAAATACTTTTATTTCGAAATATTTGTTTATGAAGTTGGCACCACTGCAATATAGCGGCCGATTTAAAAAAAAGTTAATCAGTGCTTTTATGAAAAATGTATGAACCAAAAAAGTACGCTAAACAGTGCGTTTTTGGGCCATAGAGCATAGAGTTTTTCGACGACTTATTAGTGGTGTCATTGTATTTGAGCTACAGCCTATATAAATGACAGATAACGGTTCAGGAGTAGAAAAAATATTTTTCACTAGTCTTATTTACATAACGTACTAGTCTTCGTAATACCCAAATGTATTGGCAATTTCCGGGATCCTATCATAAAGATATCAACATCCAAAAATGACGTTTTTTGCTATATCTCGCTCCGTTAACGTTGTTTTTTTTCATGGATTTTTACGAGTCCGATTTAAACCTGGTAACGTGTTTCATTTTTACTGTTATTTCTGCAGTTTAGATGTAAAATTTAATAAAGAACATGAAAGGATTAAAAAACTGTACAACATTTGGACTATTTTAGGAAATATGACGGTATTTCATCGACCCGAAACTTTTGCTCTTGAGTGTAGTTTGGATATCTGGGCACGAGGGCTTCATCGGCAACGAAAGAGCAGATGAGGTTGCAAGAGGGGGCTCTACAAATCACTTTGTAGGTCCAGAACCATATGTGGGACTCTCGCAGGGAACCATAATATCGGCCTTTAAAGCCTACGCCAAAACCAAACACCAACACGAGTGGAGGAATGAGGCTGGCTTAAGGCATTCTAAGCTCTTCATAGAAGGAGTGGACTTGGACTGGACCAGAAAAATCTGGAAATCCAGTAGGAAGCAACTCAGAATTATATCTATGGTGTTCACAGGTCACTTCGGGGTCAATAATCTCTTGGCCAAGATGGGGCTAGCGGATAGTTTGGACTGTAGAATGTGTGGCGAGGAAGATGAGACAATGGAACACTTATTGTGTGAATGCTCTACAGTTTCGGAAAAAGTGGCTGTGACATACGGACGGACATACAGACAGACAGACATGACGAATCTATAAGGGTTCCGTTTTTTGCCATTTGTCTACAGAACCCTAAAAATTAAGAGAGTGAAAACATTTAATTGTTATTTCGTTTAGTCACAAAAATACGAGTACATAGGCGAATCAATTAACCTCTGTGTGAAATTTTGCCACCACTTGTCCAGACCCTACTCATTAAACACAGTTCATTAGTTTAATGTGTTGTTCAGGCCCCGTAGCATGGATGGCCTTATCACGCGATAAGTGATAGGATAGAGCTGCCGTCCCTGGCTGACACCGTTCGATAGAATGAGACGACGCGCTTATCCTATCACTTATCGCGTGATCCATGCTACGGGGCCTGGTTTAGTTAATTCATGTTGATGTCTCTCCACAACCAAGTAATATTCAAAAAAAGAATTATATTTCAGTATTTGACAGTCCATTAGCCCAGTTTGTTTGTTTGACCCAGATTCCAAAATTATGCTTATCGTTCTATAGAAAGAACAGAATATGCTCTATGGAATAAAAGTCAAATTTTAAAGTATCAGATTTGCATTTATTTGTAGAGCTCCTGAGGATGCACTGTGTTGAGGGACTCATATTTGTCTCTGGCTATCAACACGACAAATCTTCAAATCAATAAAGGGTTGCAACACACTTATGACTCTTCTCTCTATGGAATAAAAGTCAAATTTTAAAGTATCAGATTTGCATTTATTTGTAGAGCTCCTGAGGATGCACTGTGTTGAGGGACTCATATTTGTCTCTGGCTATCAACACAACAAATCTTCAAATCAATAAAGGGTTGCAACACACTTATGACTCTTCTCTCTATGGAATAAAAGTCAAATTTTAAAGTATCAGATTTGCATTTATTTGTAGAGCTCCTGAGGATGCACTGTGTTGAGGGACTCATATTTGTCTCTGGCTATCAACACAACAAATCTTCAAATCAGTAAAGTGTTGCAACACACTTATGACGCTTCTCTCTATGGAATAAAAGTAAAATTTTAAAGTACCAGATTTGCATTTGTAGAGCTCCTGAGGATGCACTGTGTTGAGGGACTCATTTTTGTCTCTGGCTATCAACACAACAAATCCTCAAATCAATAAAGGGTTGCAACGCACTTATAATTCTTCTGGACTAGCTAACATCCATAAGCTTTAATTGGTGTCTGTTCACCATTAGCAGACTACGCTTTTTTGCCACCTAAAAAGGTTAGGTTCACGACACTATGCCTGTGATACCTAATTCGTCTTTGTTTTTATTTTAAGCTACAAATAAGTACTTACATATAAGAAATAAACAACAACTGCTTTTTTATGGAGGAGCGGGTCTTCATGACATAGGTATTTTTTACCTACTAGGAAAACCCAACCTTGTTACATTTTGTAACTAAGTAGCAATCTTCAAAATAAATCATTTTAATTTTCAAAAAATGTTTTGATCAGTTTCGGGTGATTTTAGAACAAATAAAATACAAAACGAACTACTTCTCAAATGCTGGGTTCTCAGGAGGAAAGGTAAACATCTGTGAGATGGTCATGGTCCGTCCCCTTCCTTGTCTTGACCGTTCATGAGCTTTTCGATCTTTTAGTATAATAGTATTTATTTATAATATCAACTAGCTGCACGCGTGGCTTCGCCCGCGTATTGCAAAGAACGCAGGCAAACCCGCGGGATATAATATAGCCTATAACCATCCAGAAAGTTCAATCTACACGCAGGTGAAAGAATTTCTGAAATCGGACGCAGATTAATCAACACATACAAACTTATAGACTTACAAAAGGTACAAAGCTACAATCTCACAGCCTTTTTCTCTTTATAATACTATAATAGTAAGTATAGGTGAATTATGTCTATCATTAATTCATTATCTATTACCTAGTGCCCATAAATGATGACGCCAATGGCAACGTTTACACAGCTGACAAGAAATCAAAGTGCAATGTTTTTATTTATTTTTAAACTGGTTAGTTCAATCTTTTCAATGTTAGTAGTTAGTGAGCCTACTAGGGGTAGGACAGACAAGACCACGTGGAAGTGGGGTGCGCTGATTCGGGTTTTGGTAGCTATTTTTACCTTTAATCATTCATTAATCATTAATGAAGTTATTTATAATAAAACTAACTTATATCTTTTGAAATTTATAGCATTGACGAAAAAAAAAGAAGCTGATCTGACTTTTGTCTAATATCGTATTTGACTCCGCCCCTATTAGCCATTTTTTCATTAAAATAAGGAAGATCTATTTATTAGGTGACAGATCTATTATTTTGATGACAGATCTTATATTCAGGCTATAGAAAAATAGCAAATTATTTAGAGACAGGTTTGATTCAAATGGTGACTAATATATAATTAAATATATATTATAACTAGATGTTGCCCGCGACTTCGTCCGCGTATAACATGTCATCGTCTAAAAGTTTGTTTGAGGAATGAATTTAAAAAAACATTGAAATTAGTTTTGTGCCTAGTCTTTTAGTAAACAGTCTAAAACCGAAGTTACAAATCTCTTTACTTTCAAAATGGCTTGCTCTCTATACACACTTAGAACAGTTAGAACCCCCTTTGAACCCTCATAGTAAACAGGCTGAAACCGTAGTTACAAATTTCTTACTTTAAAAATGTCTTGCTCTATATTATACAAACTTCGAACCCCGTTTTAACCTTCTTAGGCGATGAATAAAAAAAAACGCTGAAATAAGTTTTGTAGTATTTTAGCATGTTTGTTTTGTCTAAAACCGAAGTTACAAATCCCTTAAATTAAAAATGTCTTAGTTAGTTAGTTATACTGGGCGTTTTCCGCAAGTCGACATCCATTGTGCCTATTTTGCGTGAAACGGCGGTGTGGCGCTACTCTAACCACCCCAGCTCATCTAAAAAGTTGGTGAGTGCCTTGGTGTTGCTGACTGCGTCCCGTAGTGTGTTTGGAGAACCTAGGTGCTTTATTCTGTATACTTCTACCTCCTTGCAGTCCAGTAGTATTATGTTTAGTCGTTTTTTCTGCCTCCATGCACGCTCTGCACATGGGGCTGTCTGTGATACCTAAGTTATAGAGGTGTCTGTTCAAGGTGTTGTGTCCTGTTATTATACCCACTATCTTGCGCAGTTGGTTTCTATGTGTCCTTAGTAGTGTGGTTGTGAGTTTGTAGTCGCGTTTCGACAGAATCTCTTTGGTCTGTCTGCAATGTGTCTATCTCCTCCCAGTATCTTTGGTGTAGGTCTTTAGTGTGTTGGTCCAGTTGATTGTATATGTAGCTTTGTGGCAGGGGCAAGATTGGCTCCGGTCCGTATGCCGTTGTTTCTGAGCCTTTCCTGGCCAGTTCATCCGCCGCATCGTTTCCTCTTGAGCCACTGTGCCCCTTGATCCATTGTATAGTAACTTTGTTTTTATCTGCGCACACCTCTGTGAGGTTTAGGTGACATTCGTATATCAAGCTAGATGTGATGTTATCACTGTTCAGTGCTTGTAGTACCGATTTACTGTCTGAGAGTGTGCGAGACGCACCTATGACTGGCTCTGGGCTGAGTAGAATTTGAAGGGAAATCCTGCACCTTCGGCGTTGGTCGTTACGGCTTAGCAGGAACTTGGTCGGGTCGGGGTTCTGAATTGAAAGGCTTGTTTACTTTTTCAAGTAATGTCACTTCGCTGCTACTGTAGGTACTGAATTTCATGGGGTCTGGCCGCCCAATTTATACTATTAAGTTACCTCGGCCGGACGCCCCTTCGCCCCGTATATTTGGCGGGAAAGCGATTTGCGCGGGAAATTTTGGCGCGAAATGACATGTTCATTTATTACAGTTCAATCTTACTCTAATACATTATTTACAGTGCTTATACCTATTTCTATGCTATTTATAATACATTATTACACGAGATCCCGCTCGTTCGGCGTCAAAATGCATCTGAAACGCGGGGATTCCGTGTCGGCCCGTATATACGTACCTCGTTCCCCACCTGAGGTATAAATACCGGGTTTCCCCCCTCGCTCGCCCATCAGTCGTTGCCTGACTGGCGCGCGAGTAGGATCTCTAGGTTTCCTTTAGTCTGTCTATATTTCTTAGTGGAAACTTAGTGTTGTCCACTCTTTATTTAGGAAACCAGCGGTATATTACCCTTTTTTTACTATGTAGGAATGAAATGTGAGGCCTATTATTCTTTATTTCAGGTGCCAATTACATAAGGCAATAGTAGCGCAATGCCTATGTTATAAGAGGTTATAAGCTAGATTACAAGTTAGGTCGCGACTGACAATTTTATGTTTATAGCGGGTTTATTCTATGCCGTCCTGCACATCTCTCCCGCCGACCATCGTTCGGGTGAACGTTGGATCTTCTTTTGCGTGCAGGTTCTCAGGCTCCGTCGGCAGGATCACCAGCTTCTTGGTCGGTCTTCTGAAGACTCCGCCCTTGGTGGTCACGTCCACTGCTCGTGTCACGCCGTCGGGGCCCGGGTATATAGCTGTAACCCGGCCTCGTGGCCATGTGTTGCGAGGCAGATTCCCGTCGGCCACTAGCACGATGTCGCCGACGTTGATAGGCCGCCCATGACCGTAGGGCTCCCGCCGGTACTGGAGTGAGGGCAGGTACTCCCGGAGCCAGCGGGCCCAGAAGTGCTCGGCCAGGCGTTGGCTCGTCCGCCAAGTCGCGCGGCCGATGAGTGCGGTGTCGTCGAATGTCCCGGGGTTGGGGGCCCGGGCTGAGCCACCGAGGAGGAAGTGGTTCGGCGTGATGGCTTCTGGCTCGTCAGGATCAACCGCCACGTGAGTGAGGGGGCGGCTGTTCACTGTATATTCGGCCTCGGCGAGCAGAGTAGTCAAGGTCTCCTCGCTGGGGCGGCGCTCGTTGAGCACGGCGTGTAGGGCTCTCTTGACGGCTCGTACCATCCTCTCCCATGCCCCGCCCATAAATGGGGCTCCCGCCGGTATGAAGCGCCAGCTGATACCGCGTTGCGCGGCGTCGGATTCGAGGGCGTCGCCGTAGGCCACGCGGAGCTCTTTGTCGGCAGCGTGGAAGTTACTTCCGTTGTCGGTCCAGATCTCGGTCGGGCAGCCGCGGCGCGCGATCATGCGTCGGAGCGCCATGACCGCGGAGTCCCCGCCGAGACTTGGTATTACTTCCAGATGTACTGCGCGCACGGTGAGGCACGTGAAGAGTGCCACGTACCTCTTCTGAGTCCCTCTACCGACGGTTACTGTTATCGGGCCAAACAGATCGAGGCCCGTGTAGGTAAACGCTCGCTGGTGGTGGGCGAGCCGGCACCGCGGGTGGTCGCCGGTGGGCGGCACTGACGGCATTGCTTTCTTTATCCGGCACGGCAGGCATCTATGCACTATCATTTTCGTCACGGGTCGCAGGCGTAGAATACTATAGTATTGTTTACACTCGTTTATAGTAGCCTCGGCGCCGTTGTGTTGCATTTGCCTGTGTATAAAGTCTATATATAGCTTCACTGCCGGATGATTTCCATCGAGCACGGGTGGCCGTTTTTGTAGTTCGGTGATGTCCACTGCTGCGTTGATACGCGTCTTGATAACAATAACGTCGTTCACTAGTTCGACCGCCATGTGTCGTAGGCGGCTATGTGAGCCCGGTGGCTTATTATTTCTGAGGTCACTGAAGTCGTCATAGAATGACTCCAGCTGACTGGCGCGTATCACTAAGCGTTCCGCTTCACGTAGGTATGTGGCATCGAGTATTTTATACTTTCTATTATTTTGTAGCCTTTTAGACGGCGGCTGCGGCGGGGCGGGCTTGCTTCGTTTATTCCAGTCTGGATCGGCCTGTTTGTTACGCATGGTGCGCTTGTAATGTGCGCGCGCCTTGCGGGTTCGGCATAGGTCGATGAACTGTAATACTCTGCCTATAGTTCGCAGCAAGCGTTCCCACCTCGAGAATCGGGCCGGGTCTGGTAGCCAGGCGAGCGGGCCGGGTTTTCCCTTTACGACTGATATTGTGTGCACCTTTTCTTCACTTATTTCGGACTCGTGCGGTTGTGATGGCTCTGTGGGCCACGTCTCCGGGTCATCACGCAGGAAGGCCGGGCCCTGGAACCACCGATGATCAGTGTTGAACTCGAGCGGGACTGTGCGCGTGGCTTCGTCAGCGACGTTGAGCTTGGTAGGTACCCAGCGCCATTCTTTGACAGCCGTGTACTCCTCTATGGCGGCAATGCGGTGCGCGACAAAGGGCCGGTACGTGCGCGCCCCGGTCCTCAGCCACGCGAGTACTGTGCGGCTGTCGGTCCAGAATGTCTTCGTGTCTGGTTTGAAGTCGTGCTCTTCTATTACTGCGGCCGCCATTCGACTCCCCATCGCCGCGGCCTGCACCTCTAGGCGTGGGACTGATATCACCTTCAGGGGCGCGACCTTAGCCTTCGCAGCTATCAAGGACACGTGCACTCGCCCGTCGCCCGTAGTTATGCGCCAGTATAGCGCGCTTGTATATGCAGATTCGCTAGCATCGACGAAGATGTGCATCTCACGCTTGTTTGCGTCACCGTAGTAGGGGTAGGCGCGCGGAATCGCGAGGTCTCGCAATGCCCTTAGGTGCAGCGTCCACTCCGTCCATTGGCGCGCTAAGTCTGCATCCAGCTTGTCATCCCAGCCAGTTCCGCGCCGCCACACCTCTTGTAGGATTTTCTTTGCTATGATGCTTTTAAGCTCTTTATTTTTGTCGAGTTTCTTTTCTATGTTATGAAGTCTTCTCAGTGTATTTTCGTAGTTGTCAGGCAAGCGGCTGTCGGGTTGTTTCCATAATAGCGGTGCTTCATAATGGCCGTCGGCTGTAGTCGTTATTGACTGGGCTAGCATGATACGCGCCCGCTCTTCCGGGCTTGACTGGGGTAACTTCGGCTCGATAAGTAGGTTTTCGAGCGCGAAATATTCACTGAGTTGTAAATTCAAATCTTCATTTTTCTCGGCTTCTTCAATAGTGGTCAAGCGATGCGTCGCATGTACTTGTTTGCCTGTGATGCGTGTGTGTGCACCGTGTAGCACCCAGCCTAGCGGCGTTAGGGATGCCGCTGGCTGATGCCGCTGGCCGCGGCGTGTTTCATTACTGACGAGTAAATGCCAGTTATCTTGTCCGATTAACACTCTAGGTCTCGCTGACTCGTACCGCAGGCTATCTTCTATGTCGCATAAGTGTGCGCACTCGCGGAGATCCTCCTTCTTAACGGACTGTGGTGATAGGCTCAGATCGTCTATGGTATGCGCACCGACCCTATAAGGTTGGTCGGTGCCGCGGATGCTGAGCGTAACACGGCGTGATCTCGATGCGTCGATTTTTTCTTTCGTTATAGCTTCTATTTGTAGCGGCACTGTCGGGCCGTCCAGGCCTAAGTCGTTCGCGAGCTCTTCTTGTACAAGTGTTATCGTGGAGCCGTCGTCGAGGAGGGCGTAGGTCTCGACGGCTCCCGCCGGTCCAGAGACTGTGACCGGGATAATTTTCAGATAAGCTCTCGCTTCTCGGGAGGCGCGTGTCGATGTGACGGCCTCGCTTCTTTCTTCAATTCTTTGATAATGTAGCAAGTTGTGGTGGAAGTATTCGCAGCCGTCTCGCTCGCACTTCGTGCGCTTGCATGAGTGCATCCTGTTCTTGTAGCGCAGGCATCGGAAACATAGCCGTTGATCTTTGGCTAGTTTCCACCGGTCTTCAACGGCTTTTTCGATAAACTTAGTGCATTTATCTATTGGGTGACCGGTGTTGTTGCAGGCGGCGCACTTAGGTGAAGGCTTGTCTGTGGTCGCGAAGGCTCGGTGTGTCCTCTTTGCAGGATGAGGATTTGCACCGTCGACGTTCTCGGGCTGCGCGTAGAGCGCGCAGTAGTCCGCCTCGCGTTGCAGGAAGGCTGATATCTTTATTAGCTCAGGCTCGTCGTTTTTCTGCGTATTCGCGTAGTCGAACCATCTGTAGCGTAGGGCGGGCGTAAATTTCTCCATCATTGCCCGTGTCGTCTCCGGGCTGTGTAGATAGTGAGCGCGGTCAAGAGCCTTGAGTGTGGCTATGACGTTGGCTACACGGCTGGCGAAGACACAGATGTCGAGCGGCCCGTCGTTAAGGCGCGGTAGGGCGCGTAAACGCTCGAGCTCGGCGAGGGCAATGGCGTCTGGGCGGCCGAAGCGGGCTTCTAGGCTTCTCATTACTTCGTCTGCGCGAGCGTTGTAAATGAGGAGGCTCTCGACGGCTTCTTTGGCCCTCCCTTTGAGGCATCTTCTTAATCTTGCTATATTATCCACTTCGTTATAATTTGCGGTGGTTCCGTTGTAGGCGGCTTTGAATGATAGCCATTCTTGATGCGAGCCGCTGAATGGCGGCAACTCGGCGTGGTAGCGTGATGACTCTCTCGGGCCGGCACGCGCGGCGATGGCGATGGCAGAGGCGAGCTCACTCAGGTTCACACTTTGTTGATTCTTCATTACTATGGCGCTATCTTCTTGCGCATTCGCTTGTGAATACATTAACGGCGGCGGATATGCGTCTGTTTCGCGTGGGCGCGGCGGCGTTGGCGCGAAAACGGGAGCGTGGGTTCCCCCGGCGGGGGGAGGGGCGGGGACGGCGGGGCGCACGGCAGCGGCGCCCTGTCCCGCGCCCTCGGCGGGGCTCCTCTCCCGAGCCTGCTCGGCGTACTGTGGGGTTGCAGGCTCGGGTTCTTCGATGTAAGGTGCATTGGAGATGGCGAGGACATGTCTCTGGCTGGTCTCGAGCCATTCATCTATGCGGCGTTCTTGTTGGACTGTAGATATTGTGCCGGTGTCATCGTCGCTGTCTTCGGCTTCTATGGCGGCTATGCGCGCTTGCGCGAGCTCCAATTTGATTCGGAGGGCTTCTTCTCGCGCTTGTGCGAGACGGCGGACGCGATGACTCGACGTTGTTTTCACCGATTTTGACGGCGGCCGTGCGGCAGGATGCTGGCTTGACTGTGGGGTTTCCTGCCGCAGTGTTGCTGCAGGGTGTAGGCTCTCCTGCAGCAGCGGGACTATGGGTGGCAGCGTTGACTGTGGGGTTTCATGAGGCAGTGTTTGTGACTGCGCGGCATCATGATGCTGCCCTATGGGTGACCTCGGCTGTGGGTCTGGACGAGGCGCCGGCGTCGCAGGAGTGCTTGTCTGTGGGGTTTCCTGCGAGGGCCTCGAGCCGTCTTGACACGTAGTTCTTGACGGCACTATGGGTGGCAGCGTTGACTGTGGGGTTTCATGAGGCAGTGTTCTCCACTGCGCGGCATCATGAGGTTGCTGCCCTATGTGTGACCTTGGCTGCAGGTCTGGCCGAGGCGCCGGCGTCGCAGGAGTGCTTGTTCGCGAAGTCTCCTGCGAGGGCCTCGAACCTTCTTGAGTAGTAGCAGTTCCCGACGTGGACGTGGTTGCTTCTTCCAGCATGGCTTCTCTGATGTTCGCTGCGATAAGTTGACCGAACGTGCGTTTTCCTGCTTTCGATCTTGTAAGGGGCATCCTCTATGTAGAATCCGGTTTTCGATGGACCAGCATGTGCGAGACGCACCTATGACTGGCTCTGGGCTGAGTAGAATTTGAAGGGAAATCCTGCACCTTCGGCGTTGGTCGTTACGGCTTAGCAGGAACTTGGTCGGGTCGGGGTTCTGAATTGAAAGGCTTGTTTACTTTTTCAAGTAATGTCACTTCGCTGCTACTGTAGGTACTGAATTTCATGGGGTCTGGCCGCCCAATTTATACTATTAAGTTACCTCGGCCGGACGCCCCTTCGCCCCGTATATTTGGCGGGAAAGCGATTTGCGCGGGAAATTTTGGCGCGAAATGACATGTTCATTTATTACAGTTCAATCTTACTCTAATACATTATTTACAGTGCTTATACCTATTTCTATGCTATTTATAATACATTATTACACGAGATCCCGCTCGTTCGGCGTCAAAATGCATCTGAAACGCGGGGATTCCGTGTCGGCCCGTATATACGTACCTCGTTCCCCACCTGAGGTATAAATACCGGGTTTCCCCCCTCGCTCGCCCATCAGTCGTTGCCTGACTGGCGCGCGAGTAGGATCTCTAGGTTTCCTTTAGTCTGTCTATATTTCTTAGTGGAAACTTAGTGTTGTCCACTCTTTATTTAGGAAACCAGCGGTATATTACCCTTTTTTTACTATGTAGGAATGAAATGTGAGGCCTATTATTCTTTATTTCAGGTGCCAATTACATAAGGCAATAGTAGCGCAATGCCTATGTTATAAGAGGTTATAAGCTAGATTACAAGTTAGGTCGCGACTGACAATTTTATGTTTATAGCGGGTTTATTCTATGCCGTCCTGCACAGAGAGTATCCGTATGTTTGTGTTTTTGACTTGTCGTCTCTTTATGGCATTGCAGGCTTCAAGTATCCCTACGCATTCAGCTTGGAATACCGTGTTTTGTACACCCAGTGGTTTGGATATGTGTATGTTTAAATCCTCTGAGAACACACCACATCCTGTTCCCGTATTTGTTTTTGAACCATCTGTAAAGATTCTGAGGTCTGTTTGGTTTAACCCCTCTTTGGAGTCTTCCGTCAGTAATATTTCGTAGTCTTTCCCAAAGACTGCAGTTTTTGGTATTTTGTCGATTGAAGCTTCCATCATAGGTAGGCTTGTGATCAGTTTGTTGTGGATCTTTGTGTGGGGTATGTCTAGTTTCGTCCATAGGTTGAGGCTTTTTAGGCGTATTGCCGTCGCAGCCGCCTCTTTTTGTATGTGCATTTGTAGAGGTAGTAGCCCTAGCATGACTTCTAGTGCTGCTGTTGGGGTTGTTCTCATGCAACCTGTAGCAGCGACACATGCTAGTCTTTGTGTTTTCTGAATTTTGGTAATTGCACTCGTGGTTTGGGTGCGGGGCCACCATACAATGGCAATGCAAAATGTCTTGCTCTCCATACAAACTTTGAATGCCCTTATAATCCCCTTCGGGGGAAGAATTTCAAAAAACCCTGAAATAATTTTGGTAATCTAAACAGGCTAAGATCGAAGTTACAAATCTCATATCTTTATTTTTTTATTATGTAATCTTTCTAAAAAGTTTCGAGATTCTAGCTCCAAAAAATCCCCTTTACCAACATTGCACCTCTTTTTCATCCCCTTAGGGGTGGAATTTTCCAAAACGCTAAAAATTATTTGTTTCGTATATTTGTATCGTAATCTCCACTTATAATTATAATAAATCTCTAGAATCAGCCAGTTTGAAATTAAGCTTTGGTTTGTCACGAATGTTCTCAGCATACCGTGAACGGAAAAATATGAAACATTTTTTGTAGGTGCATTATTATTCTAGCTGCAACTTAGGATAGTTTTTATCTGACTGCGACAATTAATTAATTTTCCGAAATATACGACTTCATTTAATTTATCATTTATTTTTATTGAGATCAAACGCTGCTCCAACTGTCAGCTATAAGAAACGTCAAAAATGACGGAATTGCTTTGCCTTTCACTTATTAATAATTTAAATCCCGTCTACAATAGACCTTTACGAGACAAATGCTAAAATATATATATTAATATGTATATATAAATAATAATATATAAATATGTAAGTATATATACCATAAAAAAATATTCGATTCTGATATGAGAACTTATATGCGCAAATGTCGTATTATGGCGTAATTTCAATAAATGTATCAACAAATTTGAACAATATAATTAACACGATTTTGTTTTTTTTAAATGGCAATGGCACGTGCTCTGCGCATTCTGCCAAAGTACCTGCGGCGCTTCCACGAAAACCGATACTCAATGTTCGTATATTTGCATCCCTGTCATTTGAGTACGGTTAGTGCGATAGAGATAGAGATACCCGAATATTTTCGAGTTCCGAAGTTCGTGGTTATAGAAAAGGAATCGAAAATATGGTAAATAATCATAATGTATTATCTCGAAAAAGAATTTAAAATAAATATAGTCAAATGGAGAAAAAAACAACGCAAGAGGTTTCATAGGTCATGACTAAGTTATAAGAGTCCAAAGTTTTATGAGGGGGTATGTTCTGTCCCTTTCCGCAAAACGCACCTTGATGAAACGATTGTTAGGGTTCCGTAGCCAAATGGCAAAAAATGTAACCCTTATAGATTCGTCATGTCTGTCTGTCTGTCTGTCCGTCCGTATGTCACAGGCACTTTTTTCCGAAATTATAAGAGTTATACTGTTGAAACTTAATAAGTAGATGTATTCTGTGAACCGCATTAAGATTTTCACACAAAAATCGAAAAAAACATTAAGTTTTAGGGGTCCCCATACACAGAACTGAAACTCAAAATTGGATAGGTCTTCAAAAATGATAGTGAGGTATCTAATATTTTTTTTTTCTAAACTGAATAGTTTGCGCGAAAGACACTTCCAAAGTGGTAAAATGTGTGTCCCCCTCCCCTGTAACTTCTAAAATAAGAGAATGATAATACTAAAAATAATATATGATGTACATTGCCATGCAAACTTCCACCGAAAATTGGTTTGAACGAGATCTAGTAAGTATTTTTTACTATGACGCTCGAGGATCTTGACGTCACAGTCCCCGATCGTTTTCTCATTCTAACAAGCGACATTAAAACGGTTGTAGCTTCATAATTTTTTGAGATATTTGAATAGGAGTTTCGTCCTCTTCTATCTATCTATACATATGAATGACTGACTCACTCACTCACTCACTCATCAACGCACAGCCGAAACTACTGGGGCTAGAGAGTTGAAATTTACACCAGAACTACCTTTTACAACGTAGGCAATGGCTAAGAAGGGATTTTTGGAAATTCTACCCCTAAAGGGCTTAAATAGGGATGCAAAATTTGTATAGAGGAAACTTAATTTTTTGAGCTAGAGACTTAAAATTTTGTATAAAGATTACTTATTAAGATACAAATAAAGTACTCTCAGCGTTTAGGAAAATTCTGCCCCTAAGGGGGTTAAGAAGGGGTGCAAATTTTGTATGGGGGAAACTTTATTATTTTAGCAAGAGACTTAATACTTTGTAGAAATATTACTTCTAACACAATAACCGGATAGATTTTTAATAAATTATCGAGAATTCCAAAAATCAATTAATATGTAGGTACTAAAAAGTGACGTTACACACTTCCGAACACGCACTTCCATCTCGATCACGCTTATGCTCAGTGAGAGGGAGAGAAGATTGTGAACCGGCATCGCCTTAAGTAGTTATAATATAACAAGCGTGAGTTCGATGATTTGTTGGTACCATTGTGTATTGAACGTGGCGACACGCGGGACTGAGCTAATGATGTAACCACGTTCATACAAAATGTATGTAACCGATTGCGTTGCGACTAGGGAATGCAAAAACCGGTAAAATTTCAAAACCGGTTATTAACCGAAACGACAAGCTCAAAACCGGTTAACCGGTTATTAACCGGTTTTTATACGAATAGCTAAAATATTAGTATTGAAGGATAATTTGACTGTAGGTGCATTATTTCTGGTTTATGTGTAGGCAAGGTGTAGTGGGGTAAATAAAAATATATTTTTTTCATCATTCTTCTAAACGACAGGACAGGTGAGACAAAAATATATAAATTTAATGGCTAACCAAGCAATGCCTAGTATGGCGGTCAGCATTATAATGGGTATATTAGGCTTTGTTTATAAGAAATAAACTATTTGTAATCATAATCAACTTTGGTAATTTCAATAATTGTATATTTGGTTCTACTTCTAAGTCTTCCGCGAATTAAACAATATTTGTCATTTGAAAATTCGCACACGGCACAACACAACCCAAAACTTCCGTGAACATGCAGGGTAGCCACGAACCCCTTCTGCGTCTTTGAAGAGCCACACGTAAAAGTAGATATATATACGAGTACACAGTCCGTACTTGGTGATCGCCCTTCTGCTATAGAGAGAACTAATGATGACTTAGTACGCAGTCTCAAGTGGATTCAACGATATGGTCTGATTGTGAACCCAGCAAAGACCTAAGTCATTGTTATTGGCAGCAACAAACGGATTTCTAGAATTCATTTTTTAAATATCTCTCCAATACTTTTTGGTGGGGTTGAATGTGCTTACTCGATGAAAGTAAAAAACTTGAGATCATTATGGATCGCACCTTGTCTTGGGTGCCTGAAGTGAATGAAGTGAGCAGGAAGGTATTTACTACTCTATCTCAGCCTGTTTCGTAATTTTATAGCTACCGCAACTAAAATTGCGCTCGCTCAAACATGTATTTCTTCCTATTTTTGATTATCCTGATCTATCCTTTCTGAGGAGCAACTTTATAAGCTTGAACGTCTCCAAAATGTCTGCATTTGGTTTATATTCGGGTTAAGCAAATATGACAAAAGTGTTTCTAGTTTCCGTTCCAAACTCAAATGGTTAGTTCCTATCGGTTATCGCCGTAACTCTCACACCTTCTAAAACTTTCTTTTAACTTAACATTCGTTATCTTGTAAATGATACAATAATTCGTTCCCTATTATTATTATTATTTGTTTTGTGGGCCTTAATATGCCGCTTCGAGCAGTAAGTGATCTATTGTGGCAGCCCTTTCTTTAGAGTTCACCGCTAAGACCCGTTGCCTCCAGGAATTTCCAGATTCTTTGGGCGGTGATATGTTGTACCTCTTCTGGATGCACGATGTACCTCCATAGGTAGGTACTTCTTTTATGCATGAGTTCCCTATTAAGGCTATTCGACTATGAAACTCTTTCCCTATTGACATTAGAAGGGCAAAATCTATTGGTTACTTCAAATAGCTCCTTAAATAACATTACTTGTCGCTCCCCTAATCCAGATAGTGCAACGAAGAGTATTTATATTGTATTGTGGATTGTGGGGATGTTATGGAGACTGCAGAGGCAACGCGCCTTCGTAATTATAAATATTGATATAACTCATCAGCACAGCACCATAATTCAATACTGTAAAGGTGTTCGATTAGAATAGGAAATCCATATAGAAATTAGCTTATCAGTGTACATTTTTAAGTGGCTATATCCAGTATTATTTTACCACTATATAGATATAATAAATATCTTTTACATACATATTTTATTTGATGTTTTGTTGACTAAATATCGATTTCGGCTCACAGTTTCAGGCATTTTATAAATTATACTAATTTCGGTTAGTAACCGTTTTTAGTGTAAAAAACTGGTTATTAAACGAGCCCAAAAAGTTCTGGTTAACCGGTTTTTCGGTTAACCGGTTAACCGGTTTGCATTCCCTAGTTGCGACACGCGGCGTGGCTCTAATATTACCCCGGCTTAAAGCGGAGTCCGACCCGAACCAAACCCTCATTATCTCGGTAAATATAGATCTGAGAGAAAAAGTTCATAGATAATTTTATGCTTATTTTAGCATGTTCTATAGGAGACATAACAAGCAGGTTTTATGTTTAGTTTTAGTAGGTAGCATTTTCTCTACCACTCACTAAATGAGGATGTCATGATGGCCAGCAATGGCAGCAATGATGTAATATAAATAAGCGGCCAAGTGCGAGTCGGACTCGCTCACGAAGGGTACGTACCATTATCTATAAAAAACGGCAAAAAAATCCCGTTTGTTGTATGGGAGCCTCCTGTAGCCTAGTTGGTAGTGGCCCTGCCTACGAAGCCGGAGGGTTCGAATCCTGGTAAGGGCATTTATTTGTGTGATGAGCACAAATATTTGTTCCTGAGTCATGGATGTTTTTTATGTATTTAAGTATTTATTTATCTATATAAGTATGTTTATCTTCGTCCAGTACCCATAGTACAAGCTTTGCTTAGTTTGGGACTAAGCCGATTTGTGTAAGATTGTAAAAGAAAAAAAATATATAAAATGCATTTATTTATTCTGCTTTTTAGTATTTGTTGTTATAGCGGCAACAGAAATACATCATCTGTGAAAATTTCAACTGTCTAACTATCACGGTTGTTGAGATACAGCCTGGTGACAGACGGACAGACAGACAGACAGACAGACATACAGACGGACAGCGGAGTCTTAGTAACAGGGTCCCGTTTTACTCTTTGAGTACGGAACCCTAAAAAGAGGTAGATACGTTGTCTATACGAAATTCCATGCTTAAAAATGGCCACCAAATTCTGACAGCATTCGTTTCCATTGACGACGCGAACGAAACTATGGCAAGCCGTGTCAGTTAACCAGGTTTTAGTGTGCCAGGTTTTGGGGCGCCTACCCGATCTACCGATATTTTATATTACATCATTGATGGCCAGCTACTTGCGAAAGGATTTTAGCCAATATTGAAGCTAACAATCCAGATTTTAATTTGTAGTCATTGTTTTTAACCATGATTACATTACCGGATTTGGGCGAAGTAATTTCTTGTTTCGTCACGGAATTTGTTTGTGTGAATGTGGGGATAGTGTCCATCGTAGCATGTCTACCAGGTAATAAGTAATTATACCTAAGTTTAAAAAACATGAATTACTAAATATTTTATTACCTTTACGTCGAATGCAAGTACAATATTCTAACCCAAGCGTCGTTGTTTCGGGGGACCGCAAAGTCAATGTATAATAATTATATACTTATCCATAAATACAAGTACAGTCGCCATCAGATATATCGGAGCGGCCAAAGTGCTCACAAATATCTGAGCACGTCTCTATTGTCGCGGCATTAGAGACGTGTTCAGATATTTGTCAGCACTTTGGCCGCTGCGATATATCTAATGGCGACTGTACTTAGCAGTTAGCTTATTTTTTAATTTTATTTAGTTGGACGTTGGTTCTGACGGTACAGTGCAAATCGTAACGATTTCTCTTAACGTGTGTGCCAGGCATTATGTATGATACTTAAACAATCTATAAAATAATATCGGTAATACTAATATTTACTTGTCTGTTTCCATTGCAATTGAATCAATGATAACTATGAGTGGATAAGATGATGAAGCAATTAATATTTGTATCTCAGTAGTCCACTATTAGAACAAATCACAAATCTGATCTAAAGCATGCATGCTCATCCGTTATCTCCGGACAATGCATTATCGATTGCGACATGCCGATCCAGTGAACAATGTTCTGCGACCTTAATACTTAGGCACGTTTCGCCATGCTGCTGCAAATAGCTGATGTTTTCAAAGCAAATTAACATTTATCGCTCAATAATTAGTGGTTACCATTGTAACAGTTCCATTGCCAGAACCGCTACGCTTGCGGTCAATTTAAATATTAACTCATATTTTTTTAATTAGCACTTGCATGCGGTGACTAGCGCCCGAATGTGCCAAGATGTTGGTTTTGTGCTATCCTGTTCTTGTGTCATTGGCTATCGCTGCCCCAGGAGTTTCGCGATCATGCTATGATTATTGCAAGACAAAGTAAGTTATATTTGATAATAATTTAAATTGTGAAAAATACTCAGTAATTACCTACTTGTTATAAAGGTGTTTACTACTATTAATAGCTTTTTAAAACTGTTAAATACAAGAACGTTAGGTATAATTATACGGTGTGGTGTGACTAAACAACACACCTTTGCTGGTTTGGGTAGGATTATTTAATTATTTTTCTCCACCTCTTCAGAACAAATAAATAAATATATTTGGGGACTATCTTACACAAATCGACCTAGTCCCAAACTAAGTAATGTAATAAAGGAAAATAAAAACTTGGAAACTAAATGATACCTAAGGATAAACCTATTAAAACACTAATTAGGGGAAGGGAGACACTTTAGTTTTCGTGTTTTTTTTAAACCACGGTGCCTGTCAGCCTGTCAGGAAGAACCTCGCATCTTGTTTTATGATTTGACACTAACTTAGTTTTATTAATTTTAAGTGATAACATTTATAACCGATTTAAAAATATTTATTTACCCCCGACTCGAAGAGGAGTGTGATTAGTTTAACATGTGCATATCTGTATGTCTGTCTGTAGGATCGTAGCTCCCAAACCGATTAAAGTGCGGTTTTTTTTATCTAAATTCGTCTGTCGAAGTGTTTCTTACCTATGTTTTTTTTAATGCAATAAATGTATTTAAAATTATGTCAACGATTTTTTTTAAAGATTTTTAATTACACGGGTAAATTACAATATTTAGAGTGAAAAGTTTTTAACGAGAGTTCAATTTTTTTATGTACCTACGAACTTTTTATCATTCAACAATGACAACGACTTGTTTTTCGGTCTCATGAAAATATCGAAAAGAATTACTTCCCGACATAATAATAATTCATAATTCATTTATTTCCCATATACTTAGGTATGCTTACGAGTCTACAATATACAATAAGATTTATAATTACAAATCATCCCTAGAATAATTATTTACTAGGTATTGCAAATCTTAAATCTAAATCCCAAACATAAATAATATCTTATATCAACATAATCTCCACTTATAATAAATCTCTAAATTAAAAAAAGAATCAGCCAGTTTGAAACTAAGCTTTGCGCGGTTCGAATGTTCTCAGCATCCCATGAACGGAAAAATATGAAACATTTTATATAGGTACATTATTATTCTAGCTGCAACTTAGGATAGTTTTTATCCGACTGCGACAGTTAATTAATTTTCCGAAATATACGACTTCATTTAATTTTTCATTTATTTTTATTGAAATCAAACGCTGCTCCAACTGTCAGCTATAAGAACCGTCAAATTTTCGTCAAAATGGCGGAATTGCTTTGCCTTTCACTTATTAATAATTTAAATCCCGTCTACGATAGACCTTTACGAGACAAATGCTAAAATATAAACCATAAAAAAATATTCGATTCTGATATGAGAACTGATATGCGCAAATGTCGTTTTATGTCGTAATTTCAATAAATGAAATCAACAAATTTGAACAATATAATTAACACGAATTTGTTTTTTTTGAATGACAATGGCACGCGCTCGGCGCATTCAGCCAAAGTACCTGCGGCGCTACCACGAAAACCGATACTCAATGTTCATATATTTGCATCCCTGTCACTCGAGTATGGTTAGTGCGATAGAGATAGAGATACCCGAATATTTTCGAATTCCGAAGTTCGTGGTTATAGCTCAGGAATCGAAAATATGGTAAATAATCATAATGTATTTTCTCGAAAAAGAATTTAAAATAAATATAGTCAAATGGAGAAAAAAACAAAGCAAGAGGTTATATAGGTAATGATTAAGTTATAAGAGTCCAAAGTTTTAAGAGGGGGTATGTTCTGTCCCTTTTCCGCAAAACGCACCTTCATATGAAACGATTGTTTTTTACTATGACGCTCGAGTATATTGACGTCACAGTCCCTCATCGTTTTCTCACTCTAACAAGCGACATTAAAACGGATGTAGCTTCATAATTTTTTGAGATATTTGAATGGGAGTTTCATTATCTTCTATCTATTTATACATAATAAATGCTTATGTCCTGACTGACTTATTCACTCAATCACTCACTCACTCACTCATCAACGCACAGCCGAAACTACTAATCTTAGAGAGTTGATTTTTGCACAGTATGTTGCTTTTATAACGTGGGCTAGGGATAAAAAGAGATTTTTGAAAATTCTACCCCTAAGGGGGTAAAATGGGGGTGCAAAGTTTGTATGGGAGAACCTTTTTTTTTTGAGCTATAGACTTAAACTTTGTAGAAAAATTAGTTATTAGAATACAAATGAAACACTTTCAGCGTTTTGGAAAATTCCACCCCTACGGGGGTAAAATAGGGGTGCAAGGTTTGTATGGGGGAAACATTTTTTTTTTAAATAGAGACTTAAAACTTTGTAGAAAGATCAGTCATTAGAATACAAATAAAGAACTTTCAGGGTTTTAGAAAATTCTACCCCTAAAGGGGTAAAATAGAGTGCAAAGTTTGTATGGGAAAAACTACTTTTTTTTTAAATAGAGACTTAAAACTTTGTAGAGAAATTATTCATTAGAATACAAATAAAGTACCTAGATTCAGTGTTTTAAAAAAATCTACCCCTAAGGGGGTAGAATAGGGGTGCAAATTTTGTATGGGGGAAACAATATTTTTTTTAAATAGAGACTTAAAACTTTGTAGAAAGATTAGTCATCAGAATACAAATTAAGTACTTTCAGCGTTTTAGAAAATTCTACCCCTAAAAATAGGGGGCTAAAATAGGGGTGCAAAGTTTGTATGTGGGAAACTATTTTTTTTTAGCTAGAGTCCTAAAACTTTGTAGAAAGATTATTTAAATACAAAGAAAGTACTTTCAGCGTTTTGGAAAATTTCACCCCTAAGGGGGTAAAATAGGGTGCAAAGTTTGTATGGGAAAAACATTTTTTTTTTAATAGAGACATACTACATTCGGCGTTTTACAAAAATCATTCCCTAAGGGGGTTAAAAAAGGGTGCAAGGTTTGTATGGGGAACACTTTTTCTGAGCTAGACACTTAAAACTTTGTAGAAAGATTACTTATAAAAATACAAAAAAAAAGACTTTCAGCGTTTTGAAAAAATCTATCCCTAACGGGGATAAAAAAAGGTGCAAAGTTATTATCAGGGAAAGTTTATGTTTTTGAGTTAGAGACTTGGAACTTTGTAGAAAGATTACTTATTAAAATACAAAAAAAGAACACAAATCGTTTTAGAAATTTCCACCCCTAATAGGGTTAAAAAGGAGAGCAAGCTTTGCATGGGCAACACTTTTTTTTGAGTTAGACTTAAAACTTTGCAAAAAGATTACTTATTAGAATACTAAAAAAGAACTTTCAGCGTTTTAGAAAACTCCATCCCTAAGGGGATCCTTAAGATCCTTAAGAAGGGTAGCCAGTGTTGTGTGGGAAAAACTTTTTTTTTTACTATAACTATTCAAAATGTTACTTATTAAAATTAATAATAAAGTACTTTCAGAGTTTTAGAAAATTCCACCCCTAAGGGGGTTAAGAAAGCTTTGTATGGGCAACACTTTTTTTGAGCTAGAGACTTAAAAGTTTACGAAAAAAGTTCTTTCAGCGATTAGAAAAATTCAACCTCTAAGGGGGTTTAAAAGGGGGTTCAAATTTTAAATGGCGAGCAATAAAATTTTAAAGTGTTAGTAAGAGATTTTTAACTTCGGTCTTATTCTGTACGTTAAAAGACTACAAAACTGATTTCAGAGTTTTTCCAAATTCATCCCCTAAGAGTGTTAAAATTGGTTCAAAGTTTGAGTATTTCAAGGCATTTTTAAAGTAGGTATGAGATTTTTAACTTTGGTTTTAGACTGTTTGTTCACAAACTAGAAAATGAACATCAACTTTTTTTTTAATTATCTCCTAAAAGAGGGTTCAAATTTTGTATTGAGAGAAATCATTTTCTAAGACGATAAAAAGTTCTACGCGGACGAAGTCGCGGGCAACAGCTAGTTATATATAAACGAAAATAATAACTAAATGCAAGGTAGGATCGTGCTGTACTTAACAAACGCCAATGGGTCATTGTCAGATTTAGGTTCGCGTCTCTTCGGTGGACATTGCCAAAATTAAGAGCTATAAAGCCTAATTTTTGGTTGATTACTGAATCCGCATAAACGGCGTTGCCCTTTCTATAATTCCATGTGATAAAAACATATAATATGTGAGCGTAAGCCCGTAACTATTGACCACCGGAAAGATGATTTTTGTTTTTGTGACTGACAATGACCCCAATAAGCTTGTTATTTAAAAAGTTTTTTATTCATCTTGTTATCTCTACTTATAATAATCTCCACTTATAATAAATCTCTAAATTAAAAAAAGAATCAGCCTGTTTGAAACTAAGCTTTGTGTGGTACGAATGTTCTCAGCATCCCATGAACGGAAAAATATGAAACATTTTATATAGGTACATTATTATTCTAGCTGCAACTTAGGATAGTTTTTATCCGACTGCGACAATTAATTAATTTTCCGAAATATACGACTTCATTTAATTTTTCATTTATTTTTATTGAAATCAAACGTTGCTCCAACTGTCAGCTATAAGAAACGTCAAATTTTCGTCAAAATGGCGGAATTGCTTTGCCTTTCACTTATTAATAATTTAAATCCAGTTTACGATAGACCTTTACGATACACATGCCAAAAGTTAAACCATAAAAAAATATTCGATTGTGATATGATAACGTATATGCGCAAATGTCGCATTATGGCGTTATTTCAAAAAATGTATTAACAAATTTGAACAATATAATTAACACGAATTTGTTTTTTTTGAATGGCAATGGCACGCGTTCTTTGCGCATTCTGCCAAAGTGCCTACGGCGGTACCACGAAAACCGAAACTCGAAGTTCGTATAACTGCATCCCTGTCACTCGAGTATTGTTAGTGCGATAGAGATAGAGATACCCGAATATTTTCGGATTCCGAAGTTCGTGGTTATAGCTCAGGAATCGAAACTACACCCCGTAATTCGCGTCCGCTGCGCCATGTTTTCGTGGTTTTTAAACGTCAAACATGTTTTGCCAATCAAAACCAAACCCTATTTGTTTGCCGAACCTGACTGAAAACATGTTAGATGTAAACATGGAAAACATTGGTGCAGCGGACCCGGCTGTAGGTAGACACTAAATAAAATAATCATAATGTATTTTCTCGAAAAAAGGATAATAGAGAAAAAATCAACGCAAGAGGGTATATAAATAGGTAATCACTAAGTTCCAAAGTTTTATGTTCTGTCCCTTTTTCACAAAACGCACCTTCAAATGAAACGATTGTTTTTTACTATGACGCTCGAGGATCTTGACGTCACAGTCCCCGTTTTCTCACTCTAACAAGCGACATTAAAACGGTTTTGAGATATTTGAATGGGATTTTCGTCATCTTCTATCTATCTATACCTACATATAAATGCCCTGACTGACTCACCCACTCACTCATCAACGCACAGCCGAAACTACTGGGGCTAAAGAGTTGAAATTTACACCAGAACTACCTTATACAACGTAGGCAACGGATAAGAAGAGATTTTTGGAAATTCTACCCCTAAAGGGATCAAATAGGGGTGCAAAGTGTGTATGGGGGAAACTTTATTTTTTATAGCTAGAGACTTAAAATTTTGTATAAATATTACTTATTAGAATACGAATAAAATACTTTCAACGTTTAGGAAAATTCTGCCCCTAAGGGGGTAAACAAGGGGTGCAAATTTTGTATGGGGGAAACTTTATTATTTTAGCAAGAGACTCAATACGTTGTAGAAAGCTTACTTATTAGAATACAAATAAAGTACTGCCAGCGTTTTGGAAAATTCAGCCTCTTAGGGGGTTAAAAAGGGTTGCAAAGTTTGTATGAGCGAAAAGATTACTTATTACAATACAAATAAAAAAAAAAACAGCGTTTTGGAAAATTCCACCCCTAAGGGTATGAAAAAGGTGTACAATGTTGGTAAAGGGGATTTTTTTGAGCTAGAATCTCAAACCTTTTTAAAAAGATCGCAAGCGACAAACCTTTGCTGAAAGATTACTTATTACAATACAAATAAAGATTTTTCAGCGTTTAGGAAAACTCCACCCCTAAGGGTGATTAAAACAGGTGAACATTTGTATGGAGGAAACTTTTTTTTTGAGCTTGAGACTTGAAATTGTGTAGAAAGATTATTTATTAGAATACAAATATATAGGTAAATTACTTTCAGTGGTTTGAAAATTTCCACCCGCTAAGAGGGGGATAAAGAGGTGCAATGTTTGTGTAGGAAAATTTTTTTTCAAAATCAAAATCAAAACTCTGTAGAAAGATTAAGTACCTACTTATTAAAATACAAAAAAATACCTACTGCCAGCGTTTTGGAAAATTTCACCCCTTGAGGGGTTAAAAAGGGGTGCAAGGTTCGTATGGGAAACACTTTTTTTTAGCTAGATACTAGATAGTTTGTAGAAAAAATACTTACCTATTACAATAAAAAACCGAGTGTTTTATTTTTAATTTTTCCCTGAAAAGCGTTCAAAGTTTGAATAGAGAGCAAGAAAATTTTTAAGTATGATATTTGTAACTGCGATCTTAGCCTGTTTAGACTACAAAACTTATTTCAGCGTTTTTTTAATTCATCGCCTAAGATGGTTAAAAGGGGGTTCGAATTTTGTATAGAGAGCAAGACATTTTTAAAGTATAAAATTTGTAACTACGGTTTCAGACTGTTTACTATGAGGGTTCAGAGAGGGTTCTTAGTTTGTATAGAGAGCAAGAGATTTTGAAAGTAAGAGATTTGAAACTTCGGTTTTAGATTTCAATGTTTTTTTTTTAACAAACATTTAGACGATAACATGTTATACGCCGACGAAGTCGCGGGCAACAGCTAGTATTATAATAAATACAAAGTTCGCTGTATGTACGAGTATGTTTTTGTATAGTCGATGCCTTCTTTTATTGATGCATGCTGTGTTCACCTGTAGGTAATTGGTGGCGCAATCAAATTTAAACCAATTTTAGGGTTCCGTAGCCAAATGGCAACAAACGGAACCCTTATAGATTCGTCATGTCCGTCTGTCTGTCTGTCCGTCCGTATGTCACAGCCACTTTTTTCCGAAACTATAAGAGCTATACTGTTGAAACTTGGCAAGTAGATGTATTCTGTAAACTGCATTAAGATTTTCACACGAAAATATAAAAAAAACAATAAATTTTGGGGCTCCCCATACTAAGAATTGAAACTCAAAAAAAATTTTTTTATCATACCCATACGTGTGGGGTATGGATAGGTCTTCAAAAATGATATTGAGGTTTTTTACATATTTTTTTTCTAAACTGAATAGTTTGCGCGAGAGACACTTCCAAAGTGGTGAAATGTGTGTGTCCCCCCCCCTGTAACTTCTAAATAAGAGAATGATAAATCTAAAAAAAATATATGATGTACATTACCATGCAAACTTTCAACGAAAATTGGTTTGAACGAGATCTAGTAAGTAGTTTTTTTTTTAATACGTCATAAATCGTTAAAAGCAATTTATTTAACGGAACCCTTCATGTGCGAGTCTGACTCGCACTTGGCCTCTTTTTATTTATTTGTAATAGGCGCTTGTTTGTTGTTGCCGCTGTTGGTGAAGGGCGATTCCGCAATCCGCTATAGACGATTTTTGAAATTAATTTTTCAATCACACTATTTGTTACTTATTTCTATATCTTTTTTGGATTTTAAGTCATATCAAAATTATTCGCGCTTGGAAACACTATCGATCGAAGAATTGGTTTAAACTTAAAAACTATACCGGGCAACAATGTCGCGATACAACTCTCAGTAATAGTTTGAGGCTCTATTGTACCGGCTTAATGTGTGCTTAAGATATTACTTTATTCTAATGTGCTAAAACATTTAAGTAATTCTTGTTATTTTTTAAGCATTATTGGCTAAAAAATTTCACTATTAGCTTGTGTATTTCAAAGACATAAAATGCTACAGTTTTCAAACTTTGTAAAAAACTTTGTAAGAACTAATGAAAGGCAAACTTTCTTCAGTTGTTTTTAAGAAAATAATGTTAGTTAAATTGATATTAACTTTAACTCAAATTGGCTGCACCCGCGATCGTGAAACTATTTAGGGTCGCCGGCGCCGGCGGTGCAACCCTTTGACTACATACTTTATTGTTTGATTTATCCTACATTTTAATGTCTTCTTATGCCATGAATAATCATTATATGCTGTGCATGATTAGTGATTTATATTTAACGTTTGTTTGTATCATGTTCAGCTTTTTTTATACAAATATCGGCAAAAATGGCAGAAGAACAAGGGAAAGAGAGTGTTTCGCAAAAAAATTGGCGTTAGTTAAGAAATCTAAACTTTATGCACACCATCTCTGTCGAGAAAGGGCTCATGCTCGTGATTGAAAAGTAAAGAATAGGAAAAATTAGATTGGCAAGAATCAGATCAAAAGAAAGAAAGAATGCCGGTAACTAGAAAGCGTTGTAGAGAAGAACAAATTAAGCAAACATGTACTACATAATAGCAGTCCTTGCACACTAGGAAAGTTTGTGGCAAAAGTAAAACGTAACCTACCACAGCTAGTCCCAATAAATGGCATAGCAGACATGCAACTTGAGGATATTATCGCGAAGTTGGGAGAGCCAGAGAAAAAGATTGACGGGAAAAATAAGTTCAACTATTGCCGATGAATATTGACGTATTTTAAAAGAAATAAGTAATATAAGTGACACAGAAGAGTTCTAATTAGTAATACACATTTTTTGAGCTCTTATTTCATTCCTTAAAATATTTTATTGAAGTTTCTATTCACCGTAATTAGACAGGTTGCACCCGTGATAATTTGTTGTTGTACCCGCGATTGCTTTAAAAGTGAATAATTCATTGTTTATTTTTGTTCTCTGTATATTTTTCCATTAATTTAGTTGATTGGTTTAACACCTTACAAAATATCAAGGCCAAGATAATAAAAGTTTCACAATTAACAGACTTTCGTGTTTTTGTTTTATAAACTGCAAACGTTCGGCCAACTTTGTTGCACCCGCAATAGGACTTTGAACCACCATCTTGCCTTTCAAAATATTTCAGTATTTTTTTATCACTACATAATATAAAACAAAGTCGCTTCCCGCTGTCTGTCTGTCTGCCTGTCCCTATGTACGCTTAGATCTTTAAAACTACGCAACGGATTTTGATGCGGTTTTTTTAATAGATAGAGTGATTCAAGAGGAAGGTTTATATGTAGGTATAATACATGCTATTATTATTTGCATACATATAAACCCATGCGAAGTCGGGGCGGGTCGCTAGTAATGATATAAAAAAAGCAGCCAAGTGCGAGTCGGACTCGCACATGAAGGGTTCCGTTAAATACATTGCAGTTTACGATTTATGACGTATTAAAAAAAACTACTTACCAGATCTCGTTCAAACCAATTTTCGGTGGAATTTTGCATGGTAATGTACATCATATATTTTTTTGAGTTTTATCATTTTAGAAGTTACAGGGGGGGGGACACACATTTTACCACTTTGGAAGTGTCTCTCGCACGAACTATTCAGTTTAGAAAAAAACGATCTTAGAAACCTTAATATAATTTTTGAAGACCTATCCAATGATACCCCACACGTATGGGTTTGATGAAAAAAAAATTTTTGAGTTTCAGTTTTGTGTATGGGGACCCCTAAAACTTAATGTTTTTTTTTTCGATTTTTGTGTAAACATCTTATTGCGGTTCACAAAATACATCTACATACCAAGTTTCAACAGTATAGCTCTTATGGTTTCGGAAAAAAATGGCTGTGACATACGGACGGACAGACAGACGGACATGACGAATCTATAAGGGTTCCGTTTTTTGCCATTTGGCTACGGAACCCTAAAAATTGAACTTGTTGAAATGTAGTTCTTCAAGCATCATTTTATTTATAATACTTTTTATTTGATTATTATGAAACTTTACATGCGTCAACATGTTGCACCCGCGATAATGGAATCGCCCTGAAGCCTTAATAATAAAAAAATAAAAAATAAATGTTCGCGATAAACTCAGAAACTTACATAATGGCATCTAGACTTTTTGGTTTCTTAATGAGACTTTTTGATTATGACTTGGTTTTCACCAATGTGTAGCTTTTATTGTACCTAATAGATGATTTTGGTTATTTGAGGTATATACGAAGCGCGAGGCGGGTCGCTATTATGTATCTGCCTATAGCACTAATAATAAAGAGGTCTGTGAAATGTATGTTTGTAGCTTTGTATGTAGGGCCTAATCTCCGGAAAAAACCCGATTTAAAAAGAAAAGGTTTTCTGTACCTAATTAGAATGAACCGTCACGAATCACGATAGACATAGGCTATAATTATGTTATCCCCCCAACTGGGTTCTTTGTAATACGCGGGCGAAGCCGCGCGGGCAGCTAGCAATCTATACAAGAAACGGTTTAAATGTTGTAAGTTCACAACGCAACACATACGCAGGCTATAGTAGAATGCAATCGTCTCGTTTGAATTCATTTAGACTGGGTCCAGAACCAGAACAAGTCATCGCAGCGCGCTGTGCAACGTTAACTTTGTCATCCACATATCGCTGCGCAGTACGATCTTCGCATGAAAAATCTGACATTTACGAGCTGCGCTGACGTAACGCACCGCGGTGCAACGACGGATGTCGTTGCATCTGTGACGCTCATCTAAATAAAATATTTTTGCTTCAGTAAAACTCGAAAACAGGGTTATTGTATCAAACTCTTTCTTAGATATATAACGTTTGGATGGAAAGATGACTTAATTAATACATCAATGTAGTCATTTACTAGCGCTCTGGCGAGTAAATTAACGTAACCTATTCGATTAGGTACCTTACCTACATGTAGAAACGCGATACATTCGAATAAATCACTTATAAATATATATTTATTAATATTTGCTTCAAACAGGACTAAATTTACGCAAATGTGCGTATTTATTTTTACAGAGTATCCGATCCAATTAAAGATGCATCTCTGGAGTGTGATTGTACGGATTTCATAGATACTGTAATCGAGTCCGAGGAGTCATCGATGATCATACTCGACGATACGGGTGTCTACTTTGTACCGGCAGAAATCCACTCGTTCCAAGGGCAATTTTCTTCCCGGCCTTTCTTTATTTCAAATCCGGCAAAATTAATTCCAAAAACCAGAAACAGAATAAATAGAGAATTTGTCACATTGAAAGAACCGTTAAATGATCCCGCGCCTTCACCCAGTGCACACGTCGAAATATACAAAAGGACAGAAACCATTTCACATACAAGCATAAACCAAGATTTGGAAAAGTCACCATTATATTTAGATATAGAAATTCAGGAAACCACTGGTAAAGATAGAACAGCTGTACAGCAAGATACCTTAATAGAAGACTTTGAGTCGACCGAACGAGATTTAGTAGAGTGCCTCGACTTTCAAGTTGTACAGTACACAAGAAAATTTGGATTAATTGAAAAATTCGGGGATTTTTGGTCAGCCAGGAATTTAGACAAATATGAACACTTGTCTGATTTGGATATAGAGGAAAATATTCAAAAATGTTGTAGCAAACCTGAGTCTATAGTACAACATAGCCTTCAAGAAATAAAGCAGGGATTACCCAATAAAGTAACCAATTTCAGATTTCATAAAATTGAAAATCAGTTTACCGATGCAGAAAATTCTACTAAATTGGTAACGTTAACTAGTTTGCACAACAATGTAACCGATCTGTCTGTAGCATATAATAAAAGCACGGATGGGTATACCTTGCCACAAAATATCACGGAAATATACGATACCACGTACGATCCGACCGAAGATTGGCCTTTTATTAGTGTTACTTCGTCTGCCACTTTAAAAGAGGCCAATTTAAACGAAATACAAAATTCTAGTTCTCCTGTAGAAGCAGTGTCTGACACACCAGAAATTACCACAGAAAACACTGTAATAAAAGATAATCCGAGAGAAATTACAATTGAAGCTAACCAACCAATCGGAATTACAACAAGCGATTCAGAAATGGATTTAGACACGATGGCTTCCGAAGACGTTTTTTACCCATATGTTCGTACCGTAACAGAAGTCAAGAGTCTTGATGACGCACGTCACTTAGGTGACCATTCAAGTATTCTTCAAAACCCGACTACCCCGTTGAGTACAGAAGAATCCCTGGAAATGCAAAGTTCTGTTACCGGTGTAAATAATGATGGTCAAAGATTGAACGAAAACAATACTTTATCATATTATACTTCCCAGTTTTCGGTAACAGCAGCTTATCCAGAACTTCGAGATAAGTACGAGGAAATAGACATAAGAATACCGAAAATAATCACCAAAGAATGTCAAAATAATACAATTCAAACAACTATAGATGGCTTCGAAGAATTACCAAATAATGATTTCAAAGATTCCACATCACAGAATTTGGAAAAGGGTAACGTAGATGGTGAACTGGATATTACAGGTAGACTATACTTTGTTTCTAAAAGACAGCTCGTACCAATGCGTTTCTTACAAACGGATACGGGTACTATTAGTTTGGGAGTAGATGGGCCCGCACTGTGTGATAAACTAGTTCTCAAAACGAATAAAAAATCCCAGTTATTGACTGTCTTGTGTGAATATCTCCAAAGTAATACGTCAAGTACGATTTCAAATTGAATACATCTTATTTACCCAGTATACTGTTGTTTTTAATTCAACTAGGGTTCCCAATATCCGTGTTAAATACTGAACTGTGTACCGCCGGGCTTAAGGACGTGCCTTAGGCCCGGCGGTACTAAGAACCCGAATTACACGAACCCTCCAAGATCCGTTTCCGTGTCCAAGTTCGTGTCCGGGTCGGCGTGTCTCGACTCCGCTCGGGTATTCAATTCAATACACGCCGGTCTGATCCGTCCGGCGCCGGTTTTAGTTGACGCAAATAAGGTCCATTATTTAATGATAAACTTATATTACTTGCTAATCCGTAGAGTTATTATTCATCATCATCATATCAGCCGAAAGACGTCCACTGCTGGACATAGGCCTCCCCCAAAGAGTGCCACAATGGCCGGTCCTGCGCCACCCTCATCCAGCGGACTCCCGCGACCTTTACCAGGTCATCAGTCCACCTTGCGGGGGGCCTACCCACGCCGCGCCTTCCGGTACGTGGTAGCCACTCGAGAACCTTTCCGCCCCAACGGCCATCGGTTCTACGTGCAATGTGCCCCGCCCACTGCCACTTAAGTTTAGCAATTCGGAGGGCTATATCGGTTACCTTGGTCCTGCTGCGGATAGCCTCATTTCTGATTTCTGATGCGATCGCGCAGAGAAACTCCCAGCATAGCCCTCTCCATTGCCTGTTGAGTGACTTTGAGCCTTCTTATGAGGCACATAGTAAGCGACCACGTTTCCGTGCCATATGTCATCACTGGCAACACACACTGGTCAAAGACTCTCGTCTTGAGACACTGCGGAATATTGGACGAAAAGATGTGCCGTAGCTTCCCGAATGCTGCCCAGCCGAGTCGGATTCGACGATTGACCTCTTTCTTAAAGTTGGACCTACCTCACCTACCTAACTGTACAGTCTGAACTTAAAATCGCCTTATTGAAAATAGTATTTTTCACAATCGTATTATAATAGAGAGCTTTTTAGTCGAGTACCGTGTTTAGGCCACGAAGCTTGCTGAGTGGCCTAAGTAAGGAGCGAGATTAAAAAGCTTGCTTATAACACTATTGTGAACAATACTTTTTGTACGAGTTCATTAAAATTAATTTTCTACGAGTCAACTGAACTAATTAAACAAACTCGATACTGTTGAAACGAAGTGCAGCCTATCGCTCGTACGCTCGTTGATATCTTAAAAGACATGAACGAGCGTACGACATCAACGAGTAAACTCAATAATCAAAGCGATTCTATTGGTCCAATTCATTACAGTTCAGTAAAGCAGCCACGTGATTGGTCGAATTTATTTTAGTTCTATTTTCAATTTTTTTTCGGTTGTCTGGAGCGTATCGAAACAGTTATTTCGATTGTTTCGACAGTAACATGGACTACAACTATGAAAAGAGTGACGTTACAGTATTCTCAATGAAATCTTAATACACAGATTTTAATCGACGAGTACAAAATAGTATTTTTCACAATCGTGTTATAATAGAGAGCTTTTTAGTCGAGTACCGTGTTTAGGCCACGAAGCTTGCTGAGTGGCCTAAGTAAGGTACGAGATTAAAAAGCTTGATTATAACACTATTGTGAACAATAGATACTTTTTGTACGAGTTCATTAAAATTAATTTTCTACGAGTCAACTGAACTAATTAAACAAACTCGATACTGTTGAAACGAAGTGCAGCTCATCGCTCGTACGCTTGTTGATATCTTAAAAGACATCAACGAGCGTACGACATCAAAGCGATTCTATTGGTCCAGTTCAGTAAAGCAGCCACGTGATTGGTCAAATTTATTATAGTTGTCTGGAGCGTATCGAAAAGTAGTTATTTCGATTGTTTCGACAGTAACATGGACTACAACTATGAAAAGAGTGACGTTGCAGTATTCTCTATGAAATCTTAATACACATATTTTAATCGTCGAGTACAAAAAAATAATTGTGTGATGTTTGAAGGAGATTACAATCGCTATTCGAATTTACTGAAGAACTGCCACGCATGTTTGAAACATGTACCTACGTAGGTAGGTAATATTTAGGTAGTTAATGTAGTTCAGCAACACTACAGCCTTGGCCGAAAATATTGCGCACCCCACTTTTTCCTTTGTAATTTAATTAAAGTAATATTTTTCAATTTCAAAAATACATGAAGTCGTAAAATGAAATAAGTGTTTGAAAAGAAGTGTTAGATATTATTTTGAAATAGCTATTTGTGTGTGAAAACTGAAGTTAAAAAATTAATTGTTTTTTTTTCACGTAATTTCTATACGTAAACGTCAATAAGTATGTAATTTTTTTCTGATAGATATCATCATCATCATCATCATTTTCAGCCTGTAATCGCCCACTGCTGAGCATAAGATGTCATCAACCCATCGAGCTGGTGGGCGACCGACGCTTCTTTTTCCTATAATTGGCCACCAATCCGTTAACGTTAATAGATATATATACAACTTACTATAATACAATATATCATCATCGGCCTTATACATCTATAAAAAGATGATTTAAGCAGCTTCCATATTAGAGTTGCGGCACTTACGTACGTGGCTCGTCAGGCCAATACGGGAGCGACAGCCACGACCACATAATTGGCAAGCAAATGTCCTGCCCGGAGATGAAAGAGGAAGAGCAGTGCGTTGGTGTCTTAATTCGCGTCTATAGGATAAGAGATCGAACCAAGCTTTATCGTGTTCCACCACTCCATTACGTAGGGTCTCCCTCCAATGGTCTCGATCTTGGGAATGTTCTTCCCATGTTGAGGGGTCGATCCTAAAGGACACCATGTCCCGTTTAACACTGTCCTTAAAACGCAACATAGGTCGCCCGACCGATCGTTTAGCGTGTGCTATTTCACTCAGGAGAGTTTTTCGTGGCAAACGAGAAGGCTCCATCCTTTGCACGTGTCCTAGCCAACGTAAGCGTCTCTGTTTCAGAACGGCAGCAATGCTAGGTAAACGCGCGATGCTAAGCACCCTCTCGTTTGTGACTCGATCCTTCCACGATATGTTTAAAATGCGTCGAAGACAGCGCATATGGAAGTTGTTCAATTTCCGTTCCTGTTTGGCATACGACCTCCAGGTTTCGGCTCCGTACAAGAGTATAGATAAGATGCAGGTCTGATACACGATCATATTTGTATTTACAGTTAGATGTTTATTTTCCCATACCCTTGTACTGAGCTTCCCGAACATCGTGGATGCCTTGCCGATGCGGGTGTTGATCTCAACATCAAGTGAAAGATTATTTGAGACGGTCGATCCTAGGTAACAGAAATTGTCAACCACTTCCAGAGGCAAATCATCCAACAGTACAGTTGCGCTCCGATCTACGCCTTGAGCCATTATAACTGTCTTCTTAACATTTACCGACATAGAAAATTGCTTACACGCCGCATTGAACTTCTCTGCCATACCCTGAAGCTCCTCCGACGAAGTTGCAACGGAAGCAGCATCATCGGCAAACAGTAAACTGTCAACATAAAAATCTTCGCGATATTTTTTGGATTGCAGAAATTAGCAGATCGCGTGTATCCTGAGTCACAGTGTGGTTTTCGTGCTCACCGCTCCACCACCGACATGATTTTTACCCTACGTCAGCTTCAGGAAAAATGCAGAGAGCAGAACACCCCCCTGCTGGCTGCTTTTGTGGACTTAAACAAAGCTTTTGACACCGTGAGCAGAGAAGGACTGTATACGATACTGCAAAGTATCGGATGCCCTCCAAAACTTTTAAAGCTCATTAAGCTCTTCCATCTTGACATGAAAGGTTCTGTTGTTTACAACGGGAACACTTCAGCCCCTTTTGAAATGCGCAGAGGAGTAAGGCAGGGTTGTGTATTGGCGCCCACATTATTTGGCATTTTTTTCTCCGTACTCATGAAAGTTGCCTTCGGCGAAACCACTCAGGGCATTCACCTTCATACCAGGTCTGATGGTAGACTGTTCAATATATCGCTCTTAAAATCCAAAAAATATCGCGAAGATTTTTATGTTGACAGTTTACTGTTTGCCGATGATACAATATATAAATGCACCTTTTAAAAATCGACTTTTGTATGGCCAAGGCTTGTAAATTATCATTTGGATAGGATAGGCATTTGCATTTTTTTTTGATCATCCAAATAGTATAGTAGTTTGTAGTGGTGTGAAGTAAGTACTTGGATACTAGTGAATCCAAGTAAGTACCTACCTACTTCATTCAAATCTGATCACTTTGAAATCTGCACTGCAAGGTTTTTGAATAGGTTGCACATTGGATTCTTATAGACCAATCAAATTAGCTTACCCTGGACATAATTCGTAAACTCGTTGTTTTTATTGTTTTATCGGATTTTACTATTCAGTATTAAATATTAATGAAATATATTAAGTAAAAAATCCGCGATCGTAACTGTATTTAAAAAAAACAAGAGTTAAAGTACACTACCTAACTTTTTCCTAAAAGTAAAAAAGGTAACCAAATACCTTGTTAGTATAACTTTGAGGTGCATTCAAATGCGATCACTTAATAGCAAAGTTAAACTGAAATCAAATTCGCATATACGTTTTTTTTTACAATTTTCCTCTGATCTCATTATCTAGACAAGCCAAAATGGTAACTATGATTTTTTTTTCTGTTTAAGCTATATTGCTTATTTTTAGACATTTAAGTCAAAAATTGAACATTTATTTTTAACGTTTTAATAATAATGTATTTCTCAGTAGTTATAAATAGTAACTATGAAATTTTTGTTTACTAATAGCTTTTTGTGTACGATAATCATGTTGTCATCAAAATCAACCATGTAAATTTCACGCTTAAGAAATTTAAAATTTTATTGAAAATACTCGCGACCTTGTCGTAGAACGAGGCGGGGATAGAGAGAGGCGCCGGTGGGGGAGCGCACGACGAACCCGTCACAACGAGTAATAATATTTCATTTCAATTATGTGTTTCGCACCGACCGCGCCGTGCACAAATATAATGGAATATCCTAATTGTAGGATTTGCAAATGTGCATTGAACTTTGATGTTGTGACTGTAGGTCTAAAAGGACAGAATACGTTAATTGCAGCAAGTAAAAGGCGTGGGGACGAAAACTTTGTGTCAGTTTCTGGTGCAAATATACAAGTACATAGCAAATGCAGAGCTGTCTATATCAATGAACGATGTATAAAAAGTGCAGAAAAGAACAAAACGACGCTATGTTCTGTTCAAACTGTAGTTACATTTGATTACCAAAAACAGTGCCTGTTGTGCAGAGAAGATGCTTCGGAGGATTTCCTTCGGAACCAAACTAAAAAACACCAAGAAGATAGGATTGCGGTTTGCAGAGTGACAAAACAAGACACTGGTGAAATGATTATTCGTACCTGCTTAGGCGGCATCACGGACGAACACAATGAAGAGGTAAGTTTTGTTTAGAGTTATAAGGCCTCCACACACCGGTCGCGGGTGCGGGTCGGGTGCGAGCCTGCGTAAGTTGTAAAACATTGAAACTACACTTCAACCTCACATCGAACGCGGGTCCGCCGCGGGCCCCTCGGGCCCGCGGCTCTACGTTACAACTCGACAACCGCGGCCGATTTTGATTTTAATTGCGTCAGCTCACCAGGACTCTAGAACAGTTTTTAGAATTAAGCAGAGTGCAATAGTTTTCATTTTATACATAAAATTTCCGAAAAATATTTGTCATTTTAACTATTGCTCAAGTTTAAACCTTAATAATTTTTAATTTTAAGGAAACGCCCAAAATTTTATGATTGAACTATATTGTGTAGTTATCGAACTATACTTCTGCAAAATTTCAGATTTTTTCGTTGAGTAGTCTGTGTGAAAAGTAATTTATAGTAAACCTAGATCCGAAATCGCGTGGACTTTACGTAATTATCATTCCGATATGCACTTTTTCCGTGACCAACTTTCTCAAATCTTTTTGACTATTTCGTGTACATCTACCTCTATAAATAGTTTGTATCAGGTTTTCAATATAGGTATTCCTGTTACTTTCTGTGAAAATTGGATTTCAAACTCTATGATAATTTTCGTGTATAAATTGTAAACATTGTAAGTGCGGCTATTTCTGCCACCTGTTTTGAATGCGTAAGCTCAGCAGGACTCTAGAACAGGGACCGGAACCGGTTACCCTAATCGGGGTTTTCCATAGGTTTATTTTAAAGGTTGTTTTAAAAACCCCAATCAATAAGGTTACCTTATTGAAAGGGTAACCCCAACGATCCAGTTAACTCAGTTAACCTAGGTTAACAAACCAAATGAAAACCCCATCCAATACGGTTACCGTATCATGAGATTTTGAACCAGTTTAAAGGAATATGATTTTAACGCTCACTTAAATACGACTTATCATTGAATAACCGCCGTGTCTGGCATCGGCACTGTCGCGACGCCGCGAGACAAAAGTCGCAAGCGCCGTCTGCAAGCCACGGCACTTATGCGTTTCACTCAACCATGTTGATCTCTATTCAAACTGGTTTCGTTTGCCGAAAACGCGGCTTCTTATTCAAAGAGTGTGTCAATGTGGTACATTGCTTATTTATTATGAAAAAAAAACAGTTTGAATGAGAACCCGATTCGCGCACCGAGGATTCCGTACAAACTTAGCTTATAAAGGATTTATGATGATTAATAATTAAGTAATTAGGACAATTTTTTTGTTTGATCTTGTTAGGTACTGTTTTCAAATCCAGTTTTCGGGGCTGTACGATTTTACCCAGTTTAGTGCATTTTATTATATACGTTTCTAATGAACTCGTCGATCTCATTGATTGGCTCTAGCTAGCCGAATACACAATATCAGAATGTAAGAATCTGTAGTCAATATGACAACGAAACATCGCACCTCCGCACGTATAACAACAGAGTTATTATCCCGGGACTATAAAAGAATATGAATAAATTGTATTTTTATAAATCCGGGATTTAAGTATGAACCCTTATTGGTCCTAATTTATGCAAATATTATAAAGAGGAAAAATCTGTGAAGCTGTAGCTTCGTAAGTTTTATAGTGTGTGTGTATGTAAAAATGGGCAGTGAACAGAATTTATGGTGCAACACGGTGGGATACCGAGTAGAAATATTAATATGGAAATCACCAAATTACAATATCGTGTATAAAAAAATGTTTTTTTTATAATTGTAACGTGTACATCTACCTCTAAAAATAGTTTGTATCAGGTTTTCAATATAGGTATTCCTGTTACTTTCTGTGAAAATTGGATTTCAAACTCTATGATAATTTTCATGTATAAATTGTAAACATTGTAAGTGCGGCTATTTTTGCCACCTGTTTTGAATGCGTAAGCTCAGCAGGACTCTAAGAACAGTTTTTTGAATTAAGCAGATTGCAATAGTTTTCATTTAATTCAACCTTTTCCGAAATATTTTGAACTGTAGGTAAACTTTAAACCTTAACAATTTTTGATTTTATGCGAACGCCCATAATATTTTGATTATATACAATTTGAAATCCAATTTTCACAAGTAACTCGGTAGTAACGCGGCGTTGCTACCGCGCTAGACACGCGTTGCTACCGCGGCGGGCCCGCGTTACTTACGCACGCCACCCGCCTGCGGCCTGAATATACCTACCACTGCAACCGCGCCCGACCCGCGTTCGGTGTGTGGAGAGTAGGTAGTTGAGAAATGGAGTTTCTGGCAATAACTCAAAAACGGTATATCCGATCATATTCAAAATAATTTTTGAGAGTATTTATTATTTATTATACACCTCAAATTTTTTTGAGAATTTTTAGTCTCCTGGTTTGGAAATTAGAGGGGGGGGCAATATTTTTTACGATTTTGATAGCCAATATCTAACCAACGGTTGACTTATTGTTTACCGCTGACTTATGTTATTTTATTAGACTATTAGTTGTAAGTTAATCTATAAATACCTATGTATTGCGATGCCCTTGCAGGGTTCATGTTTGAGACTTACTGTAACATGTGTCAACTATGTACTATATTATAACAACATGAATGCAATAAAATACTTGAAACTTGAAACTATTGTTGTTGGTTGGTCATTTATATAAATAGCACTTTCAATCTGTTAAAAGGATTGCATGTTTATCGACTTCCGATTGTCGATGTTTTGTAATCATTAGCAATCTTGCTGCACATTTTCTTTAATTACGTAAAACGGATGTCGATAAACGTGCAATCCCTAGATAGATTAAAAATACCGAAAATTAAGGAACGTGATCATGAGCAAATTAACATTAGTATGCTTTGAAGCAATGTTGTTTTTTAAACGAAGCTGAATGTTAGCTTGATCGTATACCTGCGAAAAAATTTAAAATTTATTTTTATTTTCAGGTCAGACAAAGAGTGTATAACAAGGACCTTGTTAAATTAAACGCAAGATATCACAAACTATGTTACACGAAGTTTCTGAATCACCGAAATGTAACATATGGTAAAAGAGGACGACCAGCTTCGGCAGATATACAAGATAAAATGGAACGTGTTTGTGAATACATCGACAGTAATATGGATGACGCTCAATTTACGATCGAAGAGCTTCGAAAAGCCGTAGATGTGGACTTACCGGGAAACAAAACTATAAAGCGAAAACTAATGGAACATTATGGATCGAACATATCCATAGTAGAAACAAAAGGAAAACCGTTAGTATTTTGTTTAATTTCGACTGCAAAACTCACATTAGAAGAGAAGTGGTATACAAACAAACAAAATAATGAAAAAATGGAGCGGATGCGAATAGTGTGCACTGCCGCAAACATTGTTTTAGAAGACATGAGATCACCTATTTACGAAACGTCATATTATCCTCCTCCTTCCTCTTTTCTAGCAAAAATTGATGATTCAGTTCCACAAACGCTAAAAAACTTTGTAGAAACCATTGTGACCAAATATAAACACAACCCGGAAAAATCCGAAAAATCTGTGATGGCTTTGTGCCATTCCATGATGCAAGCTGCACGACCCCGGTCTTTCAAAAGTCCACTACTGTTAGGTATTAGCAGCATCATTTACCAAAAGTATGCTTCTAGAACCTTGATAGATTTATTATCGTCACTTGGATTCTGTGCATCATATTACGAAGTAACAAAGTTTGAAAAATCTGTTATTTTTCACCCGCAGCCAGAGGAAGAGCCAGCATTCAAACAATTTGTTTTTGACAATGCGGACTGTAATATGCAAACAATTGATGGACATCACACTTTTCATTCCATGGGTGGTATTCAGTGCAATACACCAAAAGATTTTTCACAAGATGAGCCAATATTGAAACTGGATAAAATACCCAAGGCTGCAGTGATTGGCAAATACGGTAATGTATCATTACAGCATTACTTCAACCGAGGCCTTCCAGGACTTAAAAATGTGACACTGAAAGACTACACGGATGATACTCCAATTCTACCCACAAAAGGCGATGCTTTATGGTTGTTTGGAAAAAGTGGATCCTTTATGGAAAACGAAAGACCTGGATGGAATTCCTTCATGGGTGACTTTACAAAAGTTGGTAACGAATTCGCAGTTTCGGGTATTCACCCTTTACCATTTATTAATCACCAACCATCCGACCTTGATACGGTGTACACAGCATTAAGAGAAGCACAAGAAAAATCTAAAGGGTTATGTATTGTAACATTCGATCAACCTTTGTACCAAAAAGCTCAGAAAATAGTTAAAGCGAACCCGGAGATGAATAACATTATGCTGCGACTGGGAGGATTTCATCTGTTAATGTCCTTTATGGGGGCCATTGGTTATATCATGTCGGGCAGTGGATTGAAAGAATTGTGGTGTACCGTATACGCAGCTATCTCTACAGAAAAGATGATGACAGGACACTCATACGCTCGGGCTGTTAGGGCACATTTTCTCACTCGCACTGCGCTCTTCAAAATTATTTTTCCAAGGTTTAATTTGACGCTTGAGGAGCAATTAGATCTGGATCAGATCTTGGATGGAGACTATGGGGGTTGCGAAAAATCTGTTGGAAATTACGAGGAAAAATTGGCTAAGACTCTCAATTCGTTAGAAAAACATGGTCCGACGGCAAAACTGTGGGTTCAATATTTCAGAATGACGACGCTCATGGCTCAATTCATTGAAGCTGAAAAATCGGGCAACTGGGACTTACATATATCGAGTTTGAAGAAAATGCTACCATATTTTTACGCAAGTGGCCATTTCTTGTACGCTAAGTCTGCTACTTTATACTTGCAAGACATGGAAGATCTTCATTTAAAAATGACTCAAGAAGAATTCGTAAATTTCACGGGTAATGGATATTTTACAATACGAAGAACTGACAAGTTTTGGGCTGGCGTTTGGTCAGACCAAACAATTGAACAGACCCTGATGAGGTCAATGAAAAGTTCAGGTGGATTGACACGCGGAAGGGGCATGACCGACAGTGTACTGGCCAAATGGACTTTGTCAGCGCCGGTTCTGAGTATGGTAGCTGAACAAGTGGAGAGCTTCTGCCAAATCTGCCCCTTTTCTACTATGCAACACGTAGACGGAAGTGATGCTATGTTAAAAAGGGATAATGAGGACCTAAAGAAATTTTCAGAATGGTTACAGCATCGTGAACCATTCCCACAGTCCGAAAAAGTTGTTTCATTAAGCACAGGTATAGTAGGTGACCATGATACTAATTGTTATGATGCACAAAGTATTGGAAAGCAGATAATGCAGGAAAAAGTGGGTCAAAACTTTGAAGATCTAGCTTTTCAGAGAAAAAAACGAGTGCTGCCGTTATCTTCAGTAAAATCTGCTGTCAAAATCGACGATGATAAGGTATCAATAGAACCGGAAACAATATTTAGACGCATCTGTTTCGCAAAAAAAGATCAAGAAGAGCTAAAAACCATTTTCGAATATGAACTGGCTCCCTATCCACTTTCATTATTTGATGAAAATGGAATGCGCAAAACCAAAAAATCTGTTCTCTATGATCTTTGCTCACCAAGTGCTGAAGTTGTTCTTGACAGTGTTTCAATATTGAACGTCATTGATGGTGGTTTCCTCCTTCACAAAGTTGTCTGGAAAAAAGGAATGAATATTCGGACCATCGGAAACACGTACATAAATTATGTAAAAAAACATTTTAATAATGCTATAGTGATTTTCGACGGTTACGAATACAATGAATCAAACACAAAAATAGTTGAACGAAGACGAAGAACTAAAAGCCAGTACAGTCCAGACGTGCTATTTGAAAGAGACAGCGTTATAACGACGAGCCAAGAAATTTTTCTGGCAAATGAAAAAAATAAGGACAGATTGATTAAGTACTTGATCTCGGAGTTTCAAAATTCAGGTATTTCCGCTGACCAAAGCTCTGGTGATGCTGATACATTAATTGTGAATACTGCACTACAAAACTGCCACAAGTTTGATAAGACGTTCATAATTGGCGAAGACGTCGATTTGCTAGTCATCTTGTGTGGATTGTCGGAAGAACGAAATGTATTCCTTATGAAGCCCGGTCGAGGGAAAGTCTCTACAAAATATTATGCGACTGATTGTTTCAACAGCAAAGAGATCAAAGATAACATTTTCTTTATTCATGCTGTAAGCGGATGTGACACTACATCCGCAATTTTCCGACAAGGCAAAAGAAAAGTAGCTAATTTAGTCAAAAGTGACTCATCCATAGAACAACTGATCGCAATTTTCAAAAATCGACATGCGAATCCGTGTGATTTAATGGTTGCAGGAGAACAGTTTTTACGGCATTTGTATGGCGACAAAAAATGTAATTTAAATAAAATACGATACAACCACTTTGCTAAATCTATGACGAAGAGCAAATTCAATCTAGCATGCTTGCCACCTTCGATGGAAGCTGCCCATCAACATATTTACAGGACCTATCACCAAATCCAAAAATGGTACTCAATTGAAAAACCAGCAATTGAATGGGGTTGGAAACTAGTTGGTAATCATTTAGAACCAGTGATGACCTTGATTGATCCCGCACCCAAACATATTTTGAGTATGATTTCCTGTAAATGCAAAACAATCTGCAAACATAACTGCACCTGCAAAAAATCTGGCCTGAATTGCTCAGTGCTCTGTACTAATTGTGACGGGAGAATGTGTCATGGCATTGATCACTCAGAAAATAACGATGATGCATACATTATTGATTCTGAAAATTTGACTGGCTGTAACTCAGACGGAAATCCTTTAGACGCCGATGAAATTTCAAATGAATCATCATTTGAAATTTCATCGGTATCTAAAGGATTTCCGTTGACAGAAGAAACTGCCTCTGAGTCAGACTCCGACAGCCCGAAAAGGCTAAAATTTGGTGAGAGTACTGATTTGCGTATAGAGTTTGATTTAGAATCTGATGGCGATTAGGCAGTAAATAACGGTGATGCATACATTATTGATTCTGAAAATTTGACTGGCTGTAACTCAGACGGAAATCCTTTAGACGCCGATGAAATTTCAAATGAATCATCATTTGAAATTTCATCGGTATCTAAAGGATTTCCGTTGACAGAAGAAACTGCCTCTGAGTCAGACTCCGACAGCCCGAAAAGGCTAAAATTTGGTGAGAGTACTGATTTGCGTATAGAGTTTGATTTAGAATCTGATGGCGATTAGGCAGTAAATAACGGTGATGCATACATTATTGATTCTGAAAATTTGACTGGCTGTAACTCAGACGGAAATCCTTTAGACGCCGATGAAATTTCAAATGAATCATCATTTGAAATTTCATCGGTATCTAAAGGACTTCCGTTGACAGAAGAAACTGCCTCTGAGTCAGACTCCGACAGCCTGAAAAGGCCAAAATTTGGTGAGAGTACTGATTTGCGTATAGAGTTTGATTTAGAATCTGATGGCGATTAGGCATGGGACTACCTACTGAATAAATAAATATTCAATAAATAACGTGTTTTATTTGCAGTCATACCAAATGTTGATAGGTATTTACAATAAATCTGGAAACAGTAAAATCAAATCAATCATGGGCGACGATTTGGTATATAGTAAATGTCTACTAAAAAGTGCAATAAATCAAAGGAGACTTAGATTTTTAAAGTTTTAGTACTATTTTTTTCTGATTACTCAATGCCATTTGTTACGTAAGTAACCAGAAATAATGATAATGTTGATAGGTACAAATGAAATGTAAAATAATTATATTATGGAAATTTAGATTAGCTTCGTTGAAACTTTTAAAGAACCTCATTTTATTAACTATCCATAAAACATAGATTAATGCAAGGAGACAGTGATATAAAGAGCACATTTACTAAACATCAATCAAGTTTATCTTTTGCACTACCTACGCATATTTTGTCATTGTCATCATAATCTTGCTTAGTTATGTTTTATCATTAATATTTTGAGATTAAAGAAAAAATAGATTAAGCTTCAAGAACCACCTGCATAGGCACGAAGCATCAGATATATTTATTTAAAAACGTCACACATCGTGGCCTAATATTCGTGACATAAACCTATATTGGAAATAATAGGCCTCAGAAAAATTTTAATTCCTTAAAAGATATAAATACATTTTATATAGTATTATGTAAATAAATAACAACCATTCTTTTTTTCTAAAAGCAAAACGGTTTTTTAGCTCTGAGGGCCTACCGCGAAAGGCATTCGAAGTTTTCTCTCTCCGTCATACTTGCAAGCTCGTACTTAAGTGCGACAGAGAGGTAAAACTTCGAATGCCGTTCGCGGTAGGCCCTCTGATGAAAAATTCACAGTTTGTCGCTTACGCCCTTTGAAACAGGGACTGATTTCGGTTACGGTTATACCGGTATGAAACCGGTATTCCATTACGGTACCGTTATGTCGTAAAGGTTATGCGCGCCGCGCGAACATAACGGTACCGTAACAGTTTTGAAATAACGGTTAGCAGTATCAGTTTTAAACGATACCGTAACCTTTATAATACCGGTATTATAACGGTTATCGAGAAAAATAAGCGAGCTGGCACTCTACAGAGGAAGCATTGGCTACTAAACATTTAAAGACAATAAGACAAAGCGTCAGAGCCTTTGCCGGCGGTTTGGCAATAACGCCAGGCCAAAGTCGATTTATCGGTACCTTTAAAAAGCGGTTACGGTACCGGAAAAAATAAATGTACCTTTATATTTCGGTAGCGAAATATAAAGGTTCCGCTACCGAAACCGCTATTTGACAACCGATATGACGTCATACCGTTAAAATAGAATACCGGTATTTTTCGGTTATGCAGTCCCTGCTTTGAAAATCCTGGTCCAAAGGGCGTAAGGGACGATTGATTTGCTTTTATTATATGATGATCGTAAACATAAGTGAACTCTTATGAACACACTGTTAAGTAGGTAAATGAAAGAAATGATGCCATAATCGTGGTTAGCTTAAAAATAAGTAAAAGCTAAGAATTATTCGATTTATGAAATTACAACTCATTTTCGATATTTTGTCCCCTACGCCCTTTGAGGCTACGGTAGTCGTATCGTATAGTCGATATGTTATGGCCACCTACCTAACATATTTTATTTAAAGAATTCTGTACGAAAACTGAGCGCTTATAAATAGGTAATCGAGATTCCACGACAATTACTAGTATGTCTCATGCTGAACAATTGAGTTATTATCGATCTAATGAACACAATATTTCAATAAATCTCCACCCTAGCCGAACCGTGGTGCAGTCCACGGTCGTGTTTATAAATGTTTGACAATCATTGACCTACCCATAATAAATGAAGGCCGAAACGCATTGACAGCGGTGGCGAAGCGGCGCGGCGCGGCGTGGAGCTACGGCGCTACCACGAACTTCGAATCTCGAACTTCGTATATCTCCGTCTCTATCGCACTTCTCGAGCGACCGAAACGGCGATATACGAAGTTCGAGATTCGAAATTCGTGGTAGCGCCACTGGTACCGGTTGTAATGCTCGATCTAATACGAAAGGGCCCCACAGAATATCGGCCGAGAAAAAAGCGTACGGATCCTGTCTTATTAGCTCGAACATTACAAGTACCACCTCCGCGCCGCCCCGCGCCGCTCCGCCACCGCTGTCAGTACGTTTCGGCCTTGAATGCCTGCGACTCGCGACAACACAGTCGGGAGTTGAGGCTCAAAGCAATAACGGCCTTATACTGCAAGAGATAACGTTCATATTAAAACGTAAGTAAGAAAAAATATCAATTAATGAATAATCGTGGATATGTTTTGTTTAATTTGTTTCTTATAGTACTAATAATATGTTGACAGCAAAAATCAAACAATTTACAAGTAGTTATGTATTTTGGTTTTCCAAAAAATACCAAAATTTGTGACTTTAAAAATCCGCAAAGAGAATCTGTTTAATTTTTAATAATTTATCAACACACATAATATACTATTCAGAATAAATTGTTAAATTGCAGTTATCTATAATTTCTGGTAAGATAGGCCAGAAAATGTGTAACTTACTGAACTTTCTTTATTAATGATAGTTCCGGTTGATTAATTAGTTTACTTTTGATTTCTTTAACTGGAATGCAAGCGTCATATCATAATAGAGGCACTTTTACAAAGTTACATATTATGCTGCACTTATGAAATCAGAATTTGTTAAAAATTTAGATTTTTGGTTTTTTTACAATGACGCGGAACCCTAAAATGTTTAATTCTTTTTATTTTAACTATAACTAACAATACTTGACATCATAGAAAAAAAAAATTACAGTTATCGAATTATGTCCGGGTTTAGCTAATTTGATTGGTCTATAGCTAGAGTGTAGGTATATAAAAGCCCGCGAAGCCAGAAGCTCGCGAAGGAGGTCCTGAGTCCTGAAGCGAGTGGGAGGAGTTGGCGACGTCCCGAGCCGAGCGTTGGTCGATTGCGCACGTGAAACGAAGGGCCGACGAAGCGAGTTTCTGGTGGGAGCCCGGGTGGAGGGCGGGAGACTGAGTCCTAGAAACGTAAGCGGGGCTCACTCAACTTTCTTTTTCAATATAAATTATTTGATGATAGATATTATTTCCAAGTAATTCTTATTGATATTTAGGTAATCCTTTTATTATTATTAGGTGATTCAATTAAGGTGACAGATCTATTATTCTAGGAACTGAAAATGCATTTATTAGGTGACTGATAAAATCATACCCAAAAGTTAATAGGTCAAGTGACAGGATAGGTAACATAGTAATCACTCGGAAAAGTATTCGCTCAGTAATCATTAGGAAAAATAATGACCTATTAGGTAGTTAACTGTTCCTTCTGAACCTCGCAGCGCACATTGGAACTCTATCAGAGACATCGATACGAATACATATACTCGTAACTATGTACCAGTGTGTAACCGCCATACGATAAATAAATAAATAGGTAGTTTCCAATATATTAGCACACTTGATGCAAACACTTTAGTATTACCTACGAGGTTTGATTAAGAGGTTTGAAATTAGGCCCAGCAAACAATTATGAGTAACGGGTCCTATTATTAACCGACTTCAAAAAAAGGAGGAGGTTCTGAATTCGGTTGTACCTAAGTTTTTTTTATTAGTGTATTATTTTGATGACGAATTTTTAATTAAGGAGTTGGCTGGCGGCAATTTACCAGTTATTATAAAACTTAAGGAAAATAGTTACTGAAGTTAAATTTTGGTAGGTAGCCAACAATTTCGATGTCTTTCAATAAATGTTAAAGGTAATCTAAAACTGGTATTTTATTTTATTAATTGGGATTGGAATCCTATTGAATTGAGGAAACAATATGGAAAGAGTGCTCTATAAAAATGTAAAAATTTACTCTACCTACCGGAAAAAAACGTAAATTCTTTCTTCTTGGTAAAATTTTAAAGCTTGAACAATAATTTTGCTTTTGTTGTGAAGTGCCTGTGGAAACATGATCAGATTTATTTTTAGTTCAGTTCCTACATATTTTATTTTATAAGGCGCCAGCATTTAATACTTTCGGACGTATAACGTTCTTCACACACACAGACATTTTATTAATAGGATTACCGAAATGTTATCTACAGTGTGTTTAAAAAGAACGTGAACGGTGGGTACAATTTAAATTTTTAGAATGCGTCACCTAAAAACAAAGAGCTTTCTGATTCTGATCAGTTTGGTGGTTCTTTGAAAGAAGAAAGAAAGAAAGAAGACATTTAGTTAGTACACAAAAGACACACAGAAACAAAGGGAGTAGGCATACATTACAATTTAACACATATTGTGTGTGTCTTCGCGGCAGTGAATAGGTCGCTGTCTCAGCATAATGCCGAGGTGTCAGACAGACACCTACAGCGCTGATTTTCAGACAGCACTGTACGTGACCCACGGAACGCAACACAACATAAGACCATTGATAAACACATAATTATTGTATACACATAATAAATAATAAATGTAATAAATTTGTAAAATATGTACCAGTAGCCAAATGGGATAGAAAGAAAAACACAAAGCACAAAACGCGACTCGGTTGGGATAGGAAAGTGCTGGATGGGTTAGGATTGGGTTTGGGATTTCTGGAGCGTCAATTATGCCAAATCTGTTTTAGAATGGTACACTGAAAATAATATCTCCTTTGTACCGAGATTAGCAAATCCACCAAACTGCCCAGAACTCCGGCCCGTAGAGCGTTATTGGGCAATAATGAAAAGAAAATTGAAAATAAGTGGTAAAATTGCTACAAATGAGCAACAGTTCAAAAGAATGTGGGATACGACATGTAAAAAAGTGACCGAAAGTGATGTACAGAGATTGATGGAAGGATAGTCCGAAGCAAAGTCAGGGTATTTGACCGGTGTTAATTTGTTAAACAGGAGGTTTATTAATTTTAAAGAACACTAATAAAACTTTAATTTAAATAGCCCATGAAATTGTTTTTCTTAGTTTTTTTTCTAATTTGTCGTTATAACACCGACCACTTTTTTTCGTGGACAGCCTTTACCCTGCCGAACCTGACGGAAAACATTGGTGCAGCGGACCCGGCTTAAGTTTTCGAATAAGAGAGAGACGTGAGAAATCAAAGTGAGTGGCTGAAATGCGATCTGAAACAAAAAAGAAGCGGGTTGTGTCGGAGATACAACCGTTAATTAAGTTTAAGTGGATACTTCTTTGTTGGCTGTACCCGTAAAATGTATATCTGTATTAATTATTACGCGAGCCCGATTTTTGTACATGCCATCAGATCTACAGTTATGGTCCGATTTTGATAAATTATATGTCACTGGATTCGTCTCATGCTGCAGATTTGCAATAAGGTCTTCGTTTTTTCATTTTTTATCGGTAAGTTACTAAAATATAAATTTAAAGAAACTACTGTGCGCTGACCACGTGACTTTGGCTGCGTGACATCACGTGGCGTAACTTCTGTTTTGACTCGAGATGACGTTGTAAAATAATAAACAAGAATTAAACTCAAACCTGTACTAAGTTCTTCAGCATGAGAAATTATAAATGTTGAGTCGGCCACATATTGATACAACACTAAAAAAAGTAAGAAAAATAGAAAGTAAACGGCCTTTTGTAAATATTGTTTATTTACTTAAACTGACAGACGTATTGTGTCAAATGTGGTTTTTTTTTATTAACAAAGACGTCGGTATTACTTGCCATGTTCTTTTTTACTTCAGAAAAGTTTATATACAAACTTATTTTCCCATATTCGAGATGTTGGGAGAAGAATGAGGTTTAATTAAATCCATTAATTGTCGTGGACCCCATAGACGGCTTTTTTAACCTTGCTTAGTACAATGCCGTAGGCGCCAAAGATAAATAAATAGCATAGATGGAGTATATTAAGATGAACAAAGTTCCTTATCTAATACGCTCTTTACTCTAACGTCAAACTGTGTGTGTTGAAACGAGGTAGCATCATGTCTCCAACCCTATCTTCAAGCCGTGCGCGCCACTTCTCCTCGGCAGCCATATTAGCTTGATAGCCAGCTGGATATCAAAGGCGTTGTTGTGTTTTGCTAATAATTTGTGGTTTTAGTATTGAAAGTGATCTTTTGGTTAAATGTACGCATTTAATATTAAATATGGCGTGTGTGGTACAGGGTTTAATCACCGAATGGGTGTACTAAGTGAAAATAGTTCAAGTGCATCATTTCACCGGTAAGCTTTATGACATAAATATTGTTATTTTAATGTTTGTTAAGTATGAAAAACGTGCAGATCTTATTGAATATCGATCACTGGAAAAGCATGTACAGTTTTTTGCATCAATTTTGCGTATTTGCATCAGCTTTACATAATTATTTTAATTATAAATAATGCAACCCAATATTTTGACACTTCACATACCACATCGTGTTGTACTTGATCCTACTAACATCGATAACATTTGATTGATAAATAGGTTTCCGGCTGATTTAGAAATAAGAAAGAAATGCGTCAAAAATATAAACAGAGGCGAGTAATGGAGTCCTACACATTACTCAAGGATATGCTCTTCACATTTTGAAGAATCCTGTTTTCGTCTGGGATACACTCGAAAAACTCTCCATTCGCATGCAGTGCCAACAATATTTGTTAATCATCCCTTATCATGTCAACCGATAAGTGTATATGTTCAGATTATACAAGTCGTATGCACAAAAGTCCTAGTACGTCTAAGACTTATTCAGCTAGTCTGATGTGTGGCAAACAATATCAACATGTACAAGTCAAAATCTGTCAAAGTGCTCATTTGTATTGATATAACCTGACAACACTTTCACAATGTTGCCAGTTTTTATAACAAACTTGTATTGATTAAAGGTTTATAATGTTTTGCAAGTTTTATAAAATTTGCAAGTGATAATTTAATAAACAAAAAATATGAACTATATTTTTCTTTTAATTTTTCCGCTTTTACCCTATAGTAGCTGCCATAAGTATCAAATTAAGGCGAGACCCGTTCAGGTTGATTCGTTTTGCTGCAAATTTGTCGGATTGTACTGTTTATTGAACAGGGCCCAGATGCACCATCCTCCTAGCGTTATTCCCGGTTGTGCCCCAAAGGCCCCCGGGGTCCGCTTTGACACCTACTCCCAAGATTTGGCATAGGCACTAGTTTTACGAAAGCGACTGCCATCTGACCTTCCAACAATTCGCCAAGCTAGTCAAGCGAGTGATATTTTGGACCAGTAAATCCAGTTTATTTTATTTTATGATTAAATATTTTATCGACAAAGGTTACTATGAAGATTACACAACACTAGTTGTGATGACATCTATCAAATATATAGTTGAGAATTTAATCCATAAATGGGTCCATTGCACCATTAAAGACCAAGTAGAGTAGCCATATTTGTATCTCTTTCTCTTATGAATATACTTCTTAAGAAAGTAAAGGACGGCACTAGTTCTTCAGATCCTTCAAGATACACTCCATCTATGCTATTCATTTATCTTTGGTAGGCGCCGATAGGCTCCGCCTAATTTCCAGTATAAAGAAAGATGTATAAAACGAAACTTGATTAAAACATTTCTTTTGGCGACTATATTGTAATTTTTATCTCGAAATAAATAAATCTAAATCTTTGTTGACCTGATTTGAATACCATCCAAATTATTTCAGGTACAGATAATTATATTTTGATTACAGGTAGGAGGTTGGTTATATAAATTTTGTAATTAAACGAGCAATATTAATATTAATATGACATAATGCATGATTTACTTACCTACCGAATATTTTTGTTATTTTTTTAATTTTTTTTAATTTAAATTTAATTTTATTTTATATTACTCAATCAACGAACACTTAAATGAAAGGTTTAATCTGCTATAATGAACATGTTTAGTCATAAGATCTTTGTAAGCCTTGGGGCAGAACCTACCATCTAGCATAATTACATTATGTGCATACCTATTGTTCACAAATAAATGATTTGAAGTTGAAGTTGAATATTTGTACCTACATATATATATTTGCAATCACGTTCCCGGAAACGGCTCTAACGATTTCGATTAAATTTGGAATACAGGGGTTTACGGGGGCGAGATATCGATCTAGATAGGTCTCATTTCCGGGAAAATTCGTTTTCTCCGTATTTTCTCCATTTTCACCCGAGCAGACCTCGGTTGCCCAGGGACTAAATTGTAATTTGTCAAAACGATATGACTTAATACTGGAAAACATAAATTAGTAGATATTAATCTATTTAGCGGTACCTACCTATAAATAGCCTGTGCCGATACTAATAATAAACAGGTGTAATGTCTGTGAAATGTAAGTTTGTATGTTGGGGGTAATCTCAGAAACTATACCCATCCTATTCTAAAAACCCTTTTTTCAGTAGGTAGGTTATATGTATGTATGTATGTAAGCACTTTATTGTACACAAAACAGGTTAAAACATAAACATGATATGTAAGATTAAGTAAAGTAGGTACAAAGGCGAACTTATCCCTATAAGGTATCTCGGGGGGAATATAAGGGATATGTAGAATGGCCCTACAGGATTAAGTATGTGCTATATTTTATACCGTCGCTCCGCCTAGATTCTTTGTATACGCGGCGGAGCCGCGCGGGTAGCTAGTCTGTATTAATTCACTAAAATCTGTATAAGTACACATATTCTTCCATGGTACAGATACATCGGTATATATGGCTACATTGACTGACGTAGTTCATTTGACTTTGATTTGACTCTTGACTCATAATATTGAATAATTTGACTCGCGATACATCGAAAATGGCGGTCATTTCAGCATTATTTTCATGTCCGCCTCATAAACTAAATAACATTTTGTGATTAACAACTAATGGCAAATAAAGAAAAATTCAAACATGAAACAAACAATTATTTGAAATCAAATCTGTAGAAAAGCACTGATTTGTTTAATAATTATGTTTCCGAACGTACCAACTCTTGTAATGGTTGTACAACACTTGGTGGTTCGTTGCCTCTCTTTAATTTGCCTTAGGAAGGAAAAAGATGCAACATGACTATTTGGGCAAACACCGCCAAGTGTGGTGCGACCTTAGAATAATAACGCATAGAAGGATAGTTTCATACGGCCGACGCGCCAAGCGTGAGGCATAAAATGGATTCATGTGGTTGTGATCAACTCGTATTCACACGCGCCAATACGCACACAAACGCACCAATTTTGTTCCACCAATCGGCATACTGGGCCATTTATGGCCGAGTTTTAGTGGCCTCACCGACCGTTGCGCGTGAACTGCGTTTCTAGGCGTTATTATTCTAAGGGTGCGACCATAAGGTTTTTCTCGGTGCCAGTTAATGCACGGCCATGATAATGTACAGCCATGATAATGTACTGCCCAATAATTCGCGTCCATTGGACGCGTATTATCGGGGCAGTACATTATTGGGCCGTGCATTATCACCCTGAGCAAATTCGGTACGGGGCAATAATTGGAAGACAATTTTGTACGACCTGATAATGTATGTACAGCCCAATAATTGTCGTCCATTAAAAAGTCTCCAGCGGGTCGACGCCACCCCGCTTCGCTTTTTCCGGTCTGAGGGGCACAAGTGAGTTGAAAAGCAATAAGGCAGCTTATGTAGTATTGCAGTATTTTATTAGACCATGACAACTATTCTTGAAGTTACTTGTCAGACAGAAACCAAAGACAACACCCACCCTCAAGAATAGATCCATTATTTAACTAAGAATCTATTACCAACTCATTTTAGCTAACTCTACTTGAGTATAACTAAATAAACAAAATGTTTAACGTTATAAATTTTAAACATTGTTTATCAATTATAGTTTCTACTCAGTCATATAACATCTATAGAAATAGATTTTCATAACGTTACATTAACATATAATATGTCATAAAACATCCGCATATTTTGATTGCTGGACTGTCCCACCCTCAATCAAAAAATGTTTTAACAATAAATATAACTATCTAAACCAACCTTAAAAGTCCTCTCAACTTCTCATAACTTTGTCGAGACAAAGGTTTAGTCAATATATCTGCTAACTGTACACTCGTATGAACATAGGTACTGAATTGTGATAACATATGTGATACACCAAGTTACCATAGATCTGTAGACAAAAACCCGAGGTTGACTTTCTGTCCAGAATATCATCTCCCCAGCTCGTGTCAGCATAAACAGTTAACAATTTATCACCGGCATTTCTTTTATATACCAGTTTAAAATTTATAGTACCTTGTATGTACCTGAGAATTCGTTTCAGATAAGTCCAAAGTTCATTACTTGCACAGTTTTGAAACCGTGACAAGTAAGTTATACTGGCGGCTAATCTAACTTTAAACAGTTCGATTTTATTGTCTTCCTTTCGCTTAATTTTGAAAACGCATTTCGTGATCTTCGTATCAGGTTTTTTAACGAACGTCGAAGTGTAATTTTCAGCCAGAGCTTTCATTTCAGCTTTCATCGCCTCCTCCCATTTACAGGCATTCGGAGACGTCTTCGATTCTTTAAGGCACTTCGGCTCTTCCGTATTCAAAAGAGTAAAGTATGACGTGTCATAGTCCTGTAGACTGGCAGGTGGTCTCAGCGTATTCCTTAGGGACCTAGTGTTGACATTGTCACCGTCACTGGATGTGTGATCAGCGCTTGCACCAGCAACTGACCGATTGGGGTCCTCTATTTCATCTTCCGACGGCATTACATCGCAGGTATCAATAAACTCGTCTTCGGATCCTTGAACACTCTCTGTGGTGGTGGCTTCAAGTATTACTGGAACATCGTGTACGTTTTCTGCCAACGTAATCTCCAATGACATACTTGGTGACGCTATCACCTCTCTATCAAATGAAAAGGTTTTTCTTACTGGATAATATATCTTATACCCTTTTGTATTATCGCCATAACCCACAAACATTCCCTTCTTACTCTTGCTGTCGAGTTTCTTTCTCTTTTGTTTTGGGATAGGGGTTCACATTTCTCCAAAAGTGTACTTTAGTTGGGTAACATCAAATTTCTTCCCATAAAATAGCTCGTAGGGGGTTTTCCCTTCTTCAGGACTCGTCCCTGCCCTATTGATAACATACACGGCCGTATTTACTGCTTCTGCCCACAGATTCTTACTGACTTGGCTTGCTTTCATCATGGTGCGAGCAGCTTTCATCACAGTGCGCATTTCACGTTCAATTTTACCATTTTAAACTGGCGTGTATGGTATTGAGGTCTGATGTTTTATTCCTTTGAGTTCCAATAAGTCTTTCATAGCTTTGTTAATAAACTCACCTCCACAGTCAGTGCGAAGAGTTTTCACGCTTTCCCCTCATTTTCGCTCTGTGCGATGTATATTTTTATATTTGTTACAACTTCGCTCTTGTGATGGATGAAATACACGGTGCGAAATCGTGAAAAGTCATCCTTTAGTAACAGAAAATATCGCGACCCTCCAACAGACTCTTCCTCCAAAAGTCCACACACATCAGCATGCACAATTTCTCCTCGAAAGCTTGTCCTATTGTTACTTGAATAGGCCGGAGTTTTTGAATGTTTGCCTTCAATACAAACCGAGCAAAAATGCTGCTTCGTACATGTGACTTTAATGTCATTGACCTGGAGTATTTTCTTTACATGAACGAAGTTTTGGTGGGCAAATTTCTGATGAAATAACATTAAATCGCATTTATTATTGTTGCATACGTCAACTTTGTCAGCATTTGTCAGACTTGCTTGACAAGGGCGATAGCTTGTTGTGACATTTTGAACATCATTTTGAATAATCGACCTTCACGACGGGCTAGAGTGACAATCTCATTGTTTTTAATAAACTTGCAAAGATTATTATCAGATACCATTTGCAGACCTTTATCTAAGCAACTAGCGGCAGAAAACAGATTTACCTTGAGTTCTGGTACATAGAGAACATGTTTCATCTCCACTTCTTGCCACTTCTGGCCGTCAAATGCTTCCAGTCTAATATTGCCGACACCAATAGCAAGTATAGTAGCTCCGTCTCCCATCTGAACTGGATGATCCTGAAGCTCTTGATAGTCACTCATTATATCCCTTCTTCTAGACATATGTTGGGAGCATCCACTATCCATATAGAAGCAGTCTTCTATTTGATCAAGTTGACTTGCGACTAAGGCAATAGGACTAACCTGCTTTTTAGTTTTATTATTTTTCCTGAAGAAGCAGTACTTTGATATATGTCCTCGTTTCTTGCAAAATTCACAAGTTTTGTTTTTATAGCAGTCTTTATTCGTATGTCCTGCTTTGCCACATGTTAGGCACTTACTAGTAGTACTTCCGTGAGTGACGAGTGCTATGGCCACATCTTGTTCCGTGCTACTTTTATTTCGCTCCTCTTCAAGTAGGAGTCAGTTTGTCAGTTCATCTAACGTTTGCTTCTCACTTGGGGCAGATTCCCATGCAGAACGAAAATATTTGTACTGCTCTGGAAGTGACATTAGGATCTTGGTGATTGTCATTTTATCCGAAATGTCTTCTCCTGCTTGTTTCAGCTTGACCCGGATTTCTTCCAGTTTTGACAGGAAGTCGGATACAGTGCCCTCGTTGAATTGCATTGTAATGAAACGTTGTTGTAAGAGATGAATGCTGACTGTTGATTCTTTGTCATAAACCGACTTTAGTTTGGTCCACATATCATACGTGGTCTAACAAGATAGAATGTGGGTTTGTGGACCTGGCTCCATACGGGTGACAATGATGGTTTGTGCCTTCCCGTCGTCCCGGACCCATGAGATTGCCTCAGCTGGTGTTTCCGGTTTTAGTTTTCCGCTCGACACATTTTCAAATAATCCCTGGCCATTTAGTATTATTCTTGTTTCAAATTTCCATGTTGACCAGTTTCACCGTTGTAGCCGAAAATGACGTCGCCATTTTTGTTTTTTTCTATTAAACTTCCCGGTCGCATATACGACGTTACCCGTCGTTTTCGTTCAGCGTTACGACGCGGTTTTCCTGCAACAAATGAGCCAAATCTGGGCCCATAACCAGTTGAAAAGCAATAAGGCAGCTTATGTAGTATTGCAGTATTTTATTAGACCATGACAACTATTCTTGAAGTAACTTGTCAGACAGAAACCAAAGACAACAAAGTGAACCCTAACCTTACCGACCTAAGGCAGAGTTCGCTTTTGATAGGCAGCAAACTTGGTCCGGGGTAATAATTGAAAGCCATTTTTGGCCGCCCTGATAATGCACGACCCAATTATTCGAGTCCACAAAAAGTGGACGTGTATTATAGGGCTGTACATTATTGGGCCGTGCATTATCACCTGATAATGTACGACCCAATAATTCGAGTCCACAAAAAGTGGACGCGACGCGTAATATTAGGCCGTACATTATTGGCTCCCGTTGTTCCCGACTGTTTAATGCAGTTTAAAAAACATCTTTTAGTTGTTGTGTGAAGTGTTTCGCTAGGCGATAGAAAGGCAAGTTTGTCAAGCAGAGGGCTCTGATGGCTGGCGTGTGTATGTGGTGAGCTATGATTGGCCGATTACATGTATCACGCAATATTGAAGCTATCTGATTGGCAGAGACTCGATACAATGCAAATATGCCTTGTATAGTGTAAATAAGGTGTATAATCGATTGACAGTAATAATCTTAATACTAAATGAAGTGCTGAACGCAGCGGCGTGAACACTCGTTTTTCTGTGGTTTTTCTCCAATAACTGTCACTTAACGTAGTGTTTATATTCTCTTTGACTGTTATTTATTTCATTACGTTACTGCATCGTTACTGTCATCTCATCAATTTAATTTAAGTTGCCGCTTGCCGCTTTGTAGGTACAAAATTACAGGTGAGCTGTATTATTGATTGTATATTCGACTATAAGACTAAAACTACTAACACTGAGGGGAAGAAAAGCTTTTTCTAGCTACATTCATTCAGTAACCTTGGCCTTTATTCGATTTCAGCCCGCGCATTGTTCGTCAAAACACAATGTGGAAAAGTCCCGGTTTTAATGAAGAATTACTACAAAAATATGGGTGCCTCGACGATATGTACAATGCTATGCGTAGTAGTGATTTAGCAGATGTCGTCTATACAGCCTTGGATGTAATAAAGAAGACGGGAAGCGTACCTTTATCGGAAAGCGATACAAAGTCGGATGCTAAGTCAACAGAGTTCCGAAAACTCGGTAACCAGGCTTATTTAAATAAAAAATACCAGGAGGCACTCGTATTATACAACAAGGCTCTCAAATTCGCGCCAAACAAGTCCCGCGCAATGAAATTAGCTTTCAGTAATAGATCTGCGCTTTTTATGACAGTGAAAGCGTATGCCGCCTGTATAGATGATATTAATACTTGTTTTGATATGGGCTGCCCCCCTGAGATCGAGTCTAGGCTGAAGCAGAGGCAGCAGGAAGCCTGCGATGGCCTGCGGACAGAAGATGAGTGGCTGCCTGTGCCCAAATTTGCTAATGGTTATTTTAAAATGCCGCATGAGCCACGCAATCCACAGATATCCAGCGCAACTATGGATGTAGGCGTCATAATGGAGGATAACTGCCCCAAAATAGTAGCTGCAAGAGATGTCAAAGTAGGGACAGTTTTAGCTGTTGAACAGGCCTTCGTAACCTATATCGACCCTGATAATATGGATATAGCCTGTTACAACTGCCAGAAGCTTGTTTACAACTTGATACCATGCGAAAGCTGCTGTTACGTAATGTTTTGTGATAAAGAATGTATGGATCAATGTCTGAACCAATACCACACGGTAGAATGTAAAATAATAGGGCTTTTTGAGTCCACGGGATGTAAAGAGAAACTGCGACTGGGAGTCAAAGCTGCAATCAAGATGAAACTCCGCAGCACTTGGAAGAAATTAATCAATGATTCTAAAGTCTATGGCATGGACCGCATAAAGGACAGTTCCATAAGTCAAATATATGACTTTCGGGAAAACGTGTCTATGTTAACCTTTAAAGAAAACAGACACTACATATATGGAGAGATGTATAATGCTAGTTTTGTCATAGCTGCAATACTTTACTATATGGCGAAGACTAACTTCCTGCCATATGACTACAATGAGAGACAGGAAGCTATTAAGTGTCTTGGGAGGATAATGCTGTACCTGGCACTGTATGGGTCTCCTACGATGATATTGGACTGTGCATCCATCAACAATACTGAGCAGGTAGAGTTCCACGACATGCACAACTTGGGGCTGTTCGCGCTGGTGGGCAAGCTGCGGCACGCGTGCCGCGCCAACGCACTGGCGGTGGGGCTCAACGACAGGGTGGCACTTGTGGCGCTGGAGCCTATCCCACGAGGGACGGAGATTACTGTTAGTTACCTGTAAGTTCCTTCCAACGTCTTCCATTGTTTTTTATTATCTACTCTTTCAAAACAAAGTTTTAACTCTTATAAACGTGCCATTGCGGTCAACTTGCAGATTAAAAATCGTTTATTTCAGATGTTCATCACGAATGCTTTTATTTTCAGGCACCACTGGTTGGACAAGGGAACCAACTACACCCCAGTAAGGAACCGCCACATGTTCGTTCTCTGGGGCTCCGTGTGCAACTGTGTCATCTGCTCCGGCGACTGGCAACAAGTGCGCCACACGCTCACGGCCTCACAGCGCGCGGCATACAACACAGTCAACTTCAGAGAGCGCGACTTTAAAAAGTTACCAGTATCTTACAAGAATCACTGTAGAGTTCTGGCGGAGTTGCGAGACGTGCCATTTTCGGAGGAGTATACAAATGTTTACAATTGGGTGCGTACGTGTTTATTGCATCTGCAACATGTTTATACGGAGAATGTTGTGTTGCAGCGGGTGCGAGCGAAGGAGTATGCCGAATAGTGCATACATACACATTGAGATTAATGTTTTTGATTTGTAGTCTCTAAATCTGCTAGGCCGAGTCTGATCGCAGCCTCTCTACTTATTTACAATTTATGGCACTACCACAGGTGGTAGGAGCTATAAACTGCTGATAGACTTGAGCATTCACAGTTAACAGACCATCGAGCTATCGCCGTTTTAAAATTTGAGTTAGGTCATTAAATAGGTATTTAACACGTTCACAGTCCAGTGCCCCATACATGGGTCACGACGAACTATCTCTACAAGTCCGGGCCCAGTACATGGGTCACTAAAGCCGACCAATCACGGACTCAAATCGCTATAATTATTTCTACTGCATTTGATAAGGCTTATAAAGACAATTCTGATTTGTCAATTCATATTTTAGTTAGATATGAAATAGCATTCTATAATGTATATTATAATAATCCGAGTGCGTACCTGGTTGTTTCATAGTGACCCAAACGTGGAGCACGGACGTGTGATGGAAGTAATTTGCTTAGCCATCCAAGAAAATTGAAACATTTTGTTCCATTGCAGAACTGAGAAATTTATATATTAGTCAGAGTGAATATTGGTCTAATTGGTCTAAGAAAACGGGTTTCATTTGGAGAATACACCTCATTCTGTATTTAATCATCCTGCAGGTCATCTAAGCAAGTTGATTATTGTTATTCTGTTTTAAATAAAAACTTAAACAGTTCTTCAGTATCTACTCTAATAATTAATTATGTGAATTCTCTAAGATAAACCCGCTTTATAAATTATATATACGCCTCTGTGGTCTGGTATAGGAAAACGACACAGAAAACAACAATAACTAAGCTCAGCAGTCTGCAACGGACTGCTTGCATTATTGTTACTGGAGCCATGTCAACCTCTCCAACAGCTGCTCTGGAAGCCGTGCTGAACCTGCCGCCCCTGGACCTCCACTTGGAAAAGGAGGCGAAGTCCAGCATGCTCAGAGTAGCGTCCGTAAGGAAAGGCGACTGGCTATCCACAGCCTTGAGAACACTCAAGGACTCAGTATACGATATACCTGTTTTAGGGATGCCACTTGACACAATGCCCCCAAAACTTTGCACGCAGATAAACTACTCTGTGGAACTCCTAAGGAGAGAGGACTGGTTGAACAGCCTCATAGATTGGAAACCAGGTAGCCTGAAGTGGTACACTGATGGCTCCAAATCCGGATCGGAGGTAGGATGCGGAATATATGGAGAGGCACCCAGGGCAGCGATTAGTCTGAACCTGGGTAAGCACACTTCTATATTCCAGGCAGAGGTATACGCCATTCTAGAATGTGCGACAACGAATCTGCAAAGCGCCTTCCTTAATCATACTATTTATATCCACTCGGATAGCCAGGCGGCTCTCTTGGCTCTTACCTCTAACGTCACAACGTCGAGGCTGGTCGAGAACTGCCGGGAACTATTGAATGACCTGGGTACCAAAAACAAGGTAATTTTACGTTGGGTCCCAGGGCATGCAGGCATCGAGGGAAATGAAAAGGCTGATGAGCTTGCACGAGCGGGGGCGAAGGGAACACACTGCGGACCAGAGCCGTTCTGTGGTATCCCTAAAAGTCTAACCAAGCTCACTCTAAAAGCCTATTGTTTCTACAAGACCATTCAAGCCTGGAGAGCTAACCCAGGACTGAAACATTCCAAGGCACTTATTAGAGCCTTTAGCAAAAAGGCGTCTTCTGACGCCTTGGCGCTAAGTAGGAACCGTCTACGCATGCTGGTCAGGGTGCTTACTGGGCACTGCCGCCTAAATAAGCACATGCAAACGATAGGACTGTGTGACACAAGGCAGTGCAGATTCTGCTTTGAAGCAGAGGAGACGCCTACACACATCCTAACCGATTGCCCTTGCCTCATGCACAGTCGTAACTCCTTCCTGGGCAAACACATCATGTGCCGGAGGAGATCAAATTTCTTGAGTTCAACAAAATCCTGCAATTCTTCGAGTTTGCAGGACTTGACCAAGAATTGTAGTAAGTGGCGATCACAATAGATCAGCGATGGTCGCAGTGATATAAGGGCTTTGACAGCCCGAAAGCCACTACCAGAAATAATAATAATATAAATTATATCTCAGTTCTGCTATGGAATTCGCCTTGGAGCCCATAGACAGAACGAAATTTCGCCGGTTGGCGACCACCTAATTTCATGTGCCAGTCAGCGACCACTTAGCTGAGTTGGCGAACTGAAAGCATATTTTGTCTCTTTTTTTGTAATGTCCTAATCTATAGCTACAAACAATAATGCATACGGCTAACTGTTTCAATAGGCTCTGTAAAATTTGATGTTATCTTCAATTGAAAAAACCTTGTCCTCCAGGTGGTCGCTAACCGAAGGTGGTCGCGTAACCGGCATAATGACCCTACATGTAAATACCTATTTAATGACATCAACTCTCAGAGCTCTGTTCGTTTTTGGTCCACTTTCCATACGAAGTTGCCCATGATGGACCTTTACTGTCGTTTCGCTAAAACACTCCTGTTTATTCTGTGAGCATTCGGCGAATGCTCAAGTCTATAAGCACTTATTTTGTATGAAGTAGCTGCGATCGGATTCAGCCTTGCGGAATTCGGCGAGTGATTCCGATCGCAGTACCTATGTGGCGAGCCTTACTGTTGATTATTAATAATTAATTACGTAATAATACTTTAAGTTTGTAGTTTTTATCTGCCTGCCCCTTATTAGCAATAAACCCTTTCAAAGCTAAGAACTCCTATTTGTCATTATGGACACTCCAAGGTTTGTAACGAATAGGGGTGTAGACTACAAATGTATTATTACTTCAAAAGAAAGAAGGCAAAAAATATGCCCGACGACGAAAATCCTATTCAAATATCTCAATAAATCACGAAGCTACAACCGTTAATGTTACTTGCTAGAGAGAGAAAATGCTAGGGGATCGTGACGTCACAATCCTCTAGCGTCATAGTAAATGACAATCGTTTCATATGAAGGTGCGTTTTGCGGAAAAGGGACAGAACTTTGGACACTTATAACTTTGCGTTGTTTTTTCTCCATTTGACTACATTTTTAATACTTTTTCGAGAAAATACAACATTATTGATAATTTTTCATCACACTTGCTCATAAATGGTGTTATTCCTTGCCTGTATACAGAAAGACAATGGCCTAAATTGTTCCCGCGGGAAATAATGGCCCATGGGAAGTAATGAGCTTGTGTGTGATCTGACTGGTTAAAAGCAAATCAAACAAATTGGTTGGCAAATCTAGTTGGCCGCGCGTCACAAGAATTCTTCTCTGTGATTGGTTGAAAGAAATCTAGCAGGCCGTGGGGTGCCACGCCCCGCCCCCTCGCCCTCCACTCGCAAATCTGTATGTGAAGTTGTCAATTTCGTTAATTTTTGATTGGTGCGGTTGTATGAAACTTAGATTTTTATGTCTTTTGTAGTTATTTATTTCCTCGCAAATGTGATGAAAAACATTGTGTATAACACGGGCGTAAGAATATTGCAAACTCGAGTCATGAAACGCCCTCCGCCTTACGGCGTCGGGCTCCTGATAGACTCTCGTTTGCAATATTCCTCATACGCCAATTGTTAAACAATGTACTATTATTTAGTGTCTACATCCCCATTGTGTTGGTAATTTGGCATGCGAGTGTTTTTGTAGGCGTGTGACGATGGTCCAGCCTGTGTCGTATGGACTGAAAGAAAACAGTTAGGGATTATACAATATGAAGATGCGTGTACAGATAACATTTATGATTAAATATTTACCTCTAAACATAAAATATGAAAAATAAAAAGATAAGATATACTTACTTTTAACTGTACATATCTATGTATCTCTGTGTGACTGTGTGTGTATGTTTGAGTTGGTTTGAGTGAGTGTTTAGGTGTACCTGTGTGTGTGTTTGTGTGTGTGCGTGTGTGTGTGTGGGCGCGTGCGTGTGGGCGCATGCGTGTGTGAATATGTGCGTGCGAGCGTGCGTGAGTGCGTAAACGTGTGAATGTGTGCGGCAAACGGTGATATTACCAGTTAACGCAAAAATCGCAATAAAATATCTTCTGTGGCCTTGTGAGCGTGAGTAGCCATTTCTTTACTAAAGTCTGTAATTCTCGAACACTCATTACTTTAACATCTAAAGCTTTTGCTATTCGGTTGTATAGGTATGAATTGGTGCGAATATTGTGGGAAGCGTCGCGTCGGGCAAAGGAAGTTTTTGCCATGCCTTGCGGAAAACGGAACATTCTCTTGCTTTGCAGAGCTGCCAGGTTAAAGGATTGTAAAGTGTAGCGGTGCGTTTTTACAGCTATTCTGTAAATAAATAACTGGCGAACAGAAAGTGTCTGGGTTTCAGACAGAAGTTGACATACCTACACTCAGTTCAATTTATTACATTCACACCAGCTTTTTGATTAGCTGTGCTGATCTTAGAGTTTAAAGCGCGCTAGTTTGGGTTTTATAATACTAACCCGCTTAGTACCTATGTCTGTATGTAAGTATGGGGAGATGTGACATCTGAAACTTGACGAAATTGGTAAATTCGTAGTTTTTTATTTATTTATTTTCATTATTTACACCAATCTTTTCAAAACTGTAATAAAATATCATTCCCATACTTAGGTACTACTCGTACTGCTTGTACGAGGAGATCCATTTCCGTATTTAAACTGTGAAATTAGGCATTTTCCTCTGATTGTAGATACAGGGTTCCTTAGCAACAAGTGTTCCATACACCCAGAACTAGTTAGTTAGGTACGCAAAAAAAACGAACTCAGATTCGACCGGGTTCGATTCCCGGCCGTGTGTGAGGTTTTTTTGATAATGTTTGAATGCAGTTTTGTTTCTTTTTAAAAATAAAGGAATGTATCCTTTAAGTAAAATGAGCCAGCTTAAGGATTTAAGGTAGTTCCCCTCCAGGGCCCGACTTATCTTTCCACCCTGTATAGTTAGCTAATAATAGTTTTATATTTCACATTTTATATAGTTATTGTAAAAATCCAACTTGAGAGGCCCAATGAATAAAAACAGATAAAAGCTTGTATAAATACGAGTAAGACCACTGTCGTTTAGACTGGAATCAGGTCCGCAATAACACGATATAGAACTATTATATAATCTGTGACGATAGTTCGCGTCAGGTCACAGATTATATAATAGTTGGTCAGGTTATATATATCGTCAGCACCATGATATAATTCTACTTCCGTTTTGCGTAATCGAATATAATAATAGTACGTACATAGATTGTACAAAGAGGGCTTAAAAAGTAATTTTATCAGAGACTTTGTCTGTATGATAAACACAATCAAATCGTATTTCATGAAAATTAAAAACGGAGAAATTACGATAGATATCTTTAAATGTTTATTTAAATACGAGCTGCAGGCACAGCTTCGACTGCGCATTACAAAGAATTTTTAGAATTTTTTTACATACATTAATATTTTTCCTGAGGTCGTACTTTTCATATGGATAATAATTATTTTACAAAAAATCACGTTTGTCCATTATCCCGTGATAAAATTTAGCCCGCGCTCTGATCCCGGGAGTCGCTGCACCATATTGCTTAATACCATAATCCGGTGTGCGTATACAGCGTGTAACTGGAGTAACTTTAATATTATTTTTCAACACACCTGCTCGTAAAGTAGGTCTTATTACAGCGTATTTACACTGATAATGCAGAATATTACCCATGCCGTGCCTTTTACATTACATTATCGCACTAGTGCCTTTTCATTACATACATTTTTAAATATTAGCAAAATAATGCAGAATATTACCCATGCCGTGACTTTTACATTACATTATCGCACTAGTGCCTTTTCATTACATATCTTTTAACATTTTAATTTTTTATTTTTTTTATTTTTTCCTCGCAAATGTGTTGAAAAACGTCGTATGAAACACGTGAGCATTGGTCATTACACTTCTCGTCTCCATTAAGCCTTCGCCTTCGGCTCAGGCTTAAAAACCGACTCGAGTGTAATGACCAACTTAGCACACTTGTATCATAATGTACTATTGTATCAATCAAGTACTTACGTAAGAACTTTCTCCTTCAAAATTTGCAAACCATTTTGATTCACTTGAACTGTAATATTTATAGCATACTTAAGTTCAGTCAGAATGCAATATTATGATACTTATCATCGAGTTGGTCTGATGATGAAGACGGAAGGTAACCATAGTTATTTTTATTATTACTTTATTTCAGGCATTGCCCATATCACAACACAAACATACAACATAATGTATGTATACAATATGATAAACCTAGCATATTTGGACTTTTTAGGATCCTCTCAATGAGTAGTTAATGATAATCTCAGAAAAAGTACCTACGCGTAAAGTAGTCGACACTAACTAAAAGCTTTTATCAAAAAAGTTTTTTTTTGTTGCCAGAAACTTATCTATTTAATAAAATAGCTTTTATTTAATTTGCAATGTTAGTTGTTTTGCTTCTTTAGGGAAAATCTTGCAATTCGGAGACGGAACGTAGCCATATGAACTCCTAAGTTATTTATAAAGTCGCATACTGTACCTACCTACGGCAGTAATCCACATATACGAAGCTATAAGACACTAAAATGATAGTTTTTAATACAGTTGCTCAAAAAGTGGTACTTTTTGTGGCTGCGTAGCGTTCGAGAAGGTCAATTTCTCGAACTAGTGCTTTTTACTTTTTAGTTCCAAACTATACTTTCGAAACGCAGTAATTTTATATTAGATTTTTTACTTGGAAATTATGAAATTAAAAACGCTTGCGAATACTAGGAGTATTTATTTAAAGTATTCATTAATATATAAATGACGAAAAAATATTAAGAATTTGCATTTTATAGCCTACTCTGTCTTAGGTATCTATGTATGAAATATTTACTTTCCTAAAAATCGTTCTTTGATTTGGCTGAATGATACAAGCATATGCCTAGAAAAAAAAGTTTAAAAGCAAATCAGAGCCCGCCCTTTTGAAATAACTTCTAACATTATTTAAACACATTAACGCATATAAATATATAATTTGGTACGAGAAGTTATAAAAAAATATGGAAATGAGTGATTCAAACATTGATATGACACCACCAGACATTCGTGCTAGAGCAGCAATTGCCAATGACTGTGTTATTCCAGAAAAATCTAAAAACCAATATAATGCCGCCTATGTAAAATTTATCGAGTGGAAAACCTTACATAACGCAAAGTCTTTTTCAGAGACTGTTTTGATGGCCTATTTTCAAGAGCTGTCTGAAACCTATCGGCCATCAACATTATGGTCAAAATATTCTATGTTGAAAGCTGTTATAAAGTTAAAACATGACATAGATATAAAAACTTACACCAGATTGACTGCTTTCTTAAAAAGGCAAAGTGCAGGATTTCAGAGTAAAAAATCGAAGGTACTAACAGCTGAACAAATTGAGACGTTTATTAATGAAGCTCCAGATCAGCAACATCTAGCTACAAAGGTATAAACTTAAATATAAATCTAATAAAATATGTACACAATTTAAGTAAATTAACTCTAAAAATAAAGTAGGAAGTTAAAAAAATAGAATGAAATAAACAATTGTCTTACAATATATGATAAATATGTAACTTTGTTCATAGGTTGCTCTTATATTTGGAGTCTGTGGCGCATGCAGACGCGAAGAGCTCACAAATGTATCAATAAAAGATATAGAAACACATGGGGACATACTTCTTGTCAAAATACCAAATACAAAAAATAAAATTCCCAGGTCCTTCACTATTGACGGCCCATTTGCAGAAATAGTCAAGAAATATCAGAGTCTGCGGTCTTCTAAGGGCAAAAGTGACCGTTTCTTTCAGAATTTTCAAAGAGGAAGGTGCACTGCCCAGGTAATAGGCTTAAACAAGTTTGGGAATATGCCGAGAGATATCGCTCAGTACTTAAATTTGCCTGATGCAAATCTTTACACCGGACATGCATTTAGGAGAACCTCTGCTACATTACTTGCCGACTCAGGAGCAGACATAACAACTTTGAAGAGGCATGGAGGTTGGCGGTCAAGTAATGTAGCAGAAGGATACATAGAAAACTCCATTGATAACAAATTAAAAATTGGAAAACAAATTGCAAAATCAATTAATGTAAAGTCGCAAGAGTCCACAGAATTTTCGTCATCCACAATCCAATCTGGTCTTAATGTACCTGTTAATACTGAACCTCAACCAGGACCGTCACATGCTAACAACACTTTGGTTACACCCAGCCCTGTTAACCAACCAGGACCGTCACGTGCCAACAACACTTGGATTACACATAGCCCCTCTAACTTTGACCCACAGGAATTATCACAACAGCAGGAACCTGAAAATACACCATGCCTGACTAGTCAGACACTTAATTTACATGGAAGAACTCACAACATAACTATGAACTGCACTAATTGTACCATTAACTATAATTATTACTGAAAATAAAATATTTCTTATATCAACCTTGTTTTAATACAAATATATATTTTTTTAATTCTCATTTAATCACAAAAGCAAGTAATTCTTCTTAGACCTCATTTGATATAGTTCTCTTTTCGTAATGTTAAACATAATCATCATTTCTTCTAAACATGGTCATCAACGTGGCACTTGAGCAGCAGTTGTAGGTACATAGTAATTGACTGGTTGACTTCCTAGGAGCCGCTTTGAGTGAATATTATCCTTCCGCCAATTTGTTAGGGACCTGCAAAATGTTAATAATTTAGTAACATTTATAGATTTCACCAGCTTCTTGTTAAAAAAATAACCTTAAACATAACTAATAATGTGATTTAATGTTTCTTTTACCTCTAATTATCCTTGATAGTCTTCAAATATTCAAACAATTCATGATATTTTAGTTGTAAACGTATCCTTGGTCACATGTCGCAGATCACAAATTTGGCACTAAAACTCTTGTTGCATGATCTGTTTCTGTTTGTTGATACTGTAATGTCTTGTACTTCTGTTTTGATAATGTTAAAGGTTCTAATTAATGTCGTTTCAGTATGATAATTATCTGCATTCGCTTGTGGCAAGCTAAATATTATCCTTATGAGTACTGTCAATTTAGTTTCTCAACTCGAGGCCGATGGCGCTGATTCCAATATTATGTTGTCACTGTCAGTGTCATTTGTAAAGTATGGGTTCGTTCAAAAATTACTTCGAAGCAAGCATATTTTATCGCAATGATATATTAATTTATTATTTTTTCGCAATTGTATTAAAAAACGTCGTTTACAACACGTGTGAAATGTCTTTTACCACTCGTACCGAGTCTTGCCACTCGCTTTCAGCTCGTGGCAAGATACCTCGGTACTAGTGGTAAAAAGACATTCTTTTCACACTAGTTGTAAAATGTACTATTCTAGAGTTATTCATGGACTAAAAACATCACAACATTTTTACCATGTAGGTAACTTTTGAAATACAACAGGTGTTTTTTTACTTCTTTCTTATTTGAACAGATAAGACGCAGATATCCATGTTATAAACAATATAAACCTACAGTGAACTTGCCTATACCTAGACTTATATGTATAAGGAGCATTTGGAGTACAACATGTTTAATAAAATATAACACTATCTTTAGTGAACAAAACTAAAAATAAAATACAGGGTGTCCCAGAAGTACCACGTCACAGTGACACAGGACCGGAGGTAGGTTAGCTCAAGAGGAACTTAACCAGCCTAACATGACCCCAGTAAAAGTTGCACGGTTTTTCAGTTATTACCGAAATAAAGATTTTCGAGAATTTTCCCCTTTGTTTTTACATTTTTAGTAACAGCATCGACTTGGAAAGCTTTAATAACCGTTTTTTTATGTGTATAAAATCATAAGTAGTTAATTCAGAAGTGTGAAGTATTATTTTATCAGTAACTATTGTAAAATGCTCAAAAAAACTTGATTAAGGTTGTCGCACACGTAACCACTCGGCACCGGACCGGCACCGCCTCACCTCATCGGCTCGCCGTCAACCAGGCGTCAATCATACGCAAGTACGTAACGGAAACGGCTCAGCACCACCGAGGTGTCCGTGCGGCTGCAGCTAGGTGACATCGGGCTTACGGCTGGGCGACAGCGCGCTTAAAGCGAGGCGGCGGCTAGCTGGTGATCGATGATCGTCGATGCCGCTCAGAGTTGAATGTAGAGCGGAACGCACGGTTATGAATTAATTTTCATTGAGTGAGATGGCTATGATAGCCATAGCGTTGGATGATGAAGAAGAAAATAGGAGTAACCGGAGAAAAAGAAGATATTGGGTACACACACTGAACAGAGAGAGAAGGACCGAAGGAGAATATCGGAACATAAAAAACATCTGGTGGATGATGAAGAGATACGTGTACTTCCATATGCCAAAGTGTCTATTTTACATCATAGAAGAATCTATCAAGAAAAATAATACGAAATTTAGAGAAACCGTAACACCAGAGGAAAGATTGGTTATCTGTATTCAATGATTCGTTTTTTTTTTGCATAGTGATCTTTTATGTAAAATCTGAAATAAATTATACTGAACTCGCTCGCATCGCGATCAAATCGAAACTGCGAGAAAGACAAGCAGAGGGGCGTCGGCGGGGTGGCCGCGGGGGAAACGATGGCGGTCTGCGCGCCGTTCCCGTTCTCGCGGTGAGACGCAAGCGCGGCGGCAGCCCGACGTAAGTTCTATGACTGCGAGTTGCCCGAGCGCCGCTTACGGATGACTAGCTTATGCCGCGCCGATATGTGTGCATTATAGTATGGAATTTCTAACAAAGAATACTGGACGGCTCGAGGCGGCGCGGCGCCGGTCCGGTGCCGAGCGGTTACGTGTGCGACAACCTTTAATCTTGATTTAAGTTGTCGCAAAAACAAGAATTTTAACTTTTAGGCATGTTATGCAGATTCAGAAGAGGATACACATGTATCTTACTGCGATAACATTAGGTATTCTTATCACTTTAGCGATGCCCTATCGAACCAACTTAAAACTGGAACTCCGAAAGCAGTCACTGCTATGTGGTACAAAAATGTTGTGTACAGCGATGACTGATCTGTTATCTGATCCAATTAATTTGCCAAATACAAGAGGGCAAATACTAATGTTTGTCTCCCGTTTGGAGGCTAGCTTATTCTAAAAGACCGAATAAAATGTCAATGACAAAAGAAAACATTAGGCATTCTTATCACTTTGCTGATTCTGCAAGCCGTCGCTGTTAAGTAAAAACACACATTACTACTCTACGCTATTGCATTATTCCACGTGCCCTTTTTATTATTTGCCATGTCCATGAGGGCGAAATATACGGAAAATAGACCCTTTTAAAGAATATCGTTGACTAAAACTAGCTCCCATTCCGACGCACGTGCTACCTGGACCCTTATTAGTCTTATCACGGGCTTTGTACTTGTCTCACTTTATCGTCTTTCTAAAGAAAGGGACGGATGGAGTACACGAGTAGCAGTAGCCCTTCGAGCCAAATCAGTTCGTTACCTTGCGTTTCGTGCGATACCTGTGTTCTCTGTGTTCCCGTATTCGTGTTTTCTTTAACTTAATTGACTTGGCTTTTCTCTGGACTCTGATTTGTTTTTTATTTGGACTGTCGTCGTTTTTTGTTTGGAATCGACTTGTAAAAGGGATGGATATCTCAATTTTAAATAACCTCCATAGCTGGCAGACCTGCAGACAAACCCACATGAAGATCGGTCCCAATACCAATTTAAAGTTAATTTGTGGAGTGGAATTCGTAATGGACAAATTGCGGGACCGGTCGACAATTTTTGCAAAACAATCTGCCTGGTTTATTAGAAGATGTGCCGTTGGCTGGCACTGAGACGAAGGATGTGGTACCAACAAGATGGTTGCCCAGCACACTACGCTCGGCTAGTCCGTGGGCACCTCAGCGAAACATTCCCCGAAAGATGGATTGGTTGATTGGGACCTATTTTATGGCCACCGTTTTCCCCGGATCTAAACCCATTGTTTTTTTTACTGGGGATGTTTAAAAGACAAAGTTTACGCGAAACCAATACGCTCTGAAGAAGAATTGCGGCAACGAGTATTCGACGCAGCCCTTACCATATCGGAAGTCAGTTCAAGAAAATTGAACCGAAATTTTATTGAACGATGTTTTTGTGCATTAGAGTCCACGGGAGACAATTCGAACATTTATTGTGACCTAAATTTATTCCAATAAATGAATCAAAAATAAACCTGTTTTTTATTGTCATTGACATTTTATCTGGTCCTTTAGAATAAGCTAGCCTCCAAAAGGCAGACAAATATTAGTATTTAGCCTTCGTGCATTTGACAAAATAATGGGATCAGATAACAGATGAGTCATCGCTGTGCTGTACACAGCATTTTTGTACCACATAGCAGTGACTGCTTTTGGAGTTCCAGTTTTAAGTTGGTTCGATAGGACATCGCTAAAGTGATAAGAATACCTAATGTTATCGCAGTAAGATACATGTGTTATACCTTCTCTGAATTTGCATAACATGCTTGATTTATTGACGTTATTTCTGTACCTGAGAGCCAGAGTGACCCAAGTCCAGTTTATACATATTGGAGAAACAAAGCAAGAAAGAAAATTTCCTTACATATTCAGATTTTTTAATATGATTCTAATTTTTGAATGATTCATTTCTCATGCGTAAAGTATTGTTTAAAAAGAGCTTTCAGATGCAATGTGTGCTATTAAATTTAATTCAAAGGATTATTAAATAAAGGACTTGGGACAGTATGGCTCTAAACTGTTTTGATAAAAAGTATGAAACAAACTGAAAACCAGACTATTACAAGTCCACATTAATATTGAATATTACGGTTAGAAATAAAATATAACTAGTTTATATTTGAATTAAAGTTTATTCTGGGTAGTCCTCAACATTTTCTGCATGAGGCAGACTTTTGAAATATTCTCTATATTCTTCTGGAACCCATTGCATTGCAACGCAGTCGTTAAATCTTTGTATTTTGCTTTTGATATTGGTTTATTTGATTCTGTGATGAGAGGTAAGGTGTCAGGCATGCTTTTCGGGTGTCTTAGGTTTCTGTTCATATCATACTCTTTTAATTCATTCGGCTCAAAACTAGTCTTATAATACACTTTACCAAGTTAATTCCTTCGGAATTGTGCCTAAACGATGTCTGTTATACGAATTTGGAACCCGCTCGAGTCCTTCTTTCTTTGACAAAATATGGAATCAGTCCCTTCATATAGTGATTTGAAATTTTTGAAATCTTCCGTCACCATTCCCTGAACTATAAAACTGATGGTGTTGCTTAGAGTTTTAATAAAACTACACCAGTCATGGCAAAAAAAATAAATCTCTTCTGCCGTATAAAAGTGGCGAGAGTTTATTTTAAAGAAAAGTATCACCGTCAAAACATGCTAGCAAAATTACATGGACTTGTAACAGTGTGGCTCAAAAATAAAAGTGGACTTGTAACAATATAACTTTTTTTATTAACGGTTAGGGCGGGCTACCAATTATAAGTTTATCTGCTATATGCTAAGCTTAAAACTTGCATCAAATTTATAAGCTTAGCCAGCTTTGTCCCAAATCTGGACTTGGGTCACTCTGGCTCTCAGGTACAGATTTGTTCATTTCGTTATTAATAAAAAAAAAACATGGCAGATTGTCAAAGTTTAAATTCGTGTTTTTGTGACCACTTAAATTCAGTTTTTTTTCAGCATTTTACAATAGTTACTGAAAAAATAACACTTCTGAATTAACTACTTATAATTTAATACACACAAAAAACTGTTATTAAGAGCTTTTCAAGTCGATGCTGGTACTAAAAATGTAAAAACAAAGGGAAAAATTCTCAAAAATCTTTATTTCGGTAATAATTTGAAAACCGTGTTAGTTTTATTGGGGTCATGTTACGCTGGTTAGGTTCCTCTTGAGGTGACCTACCCTCGGTGTCAATGTGACGTGGTACTCCTGGGACACCCTGTATGTTGTCCAGCTTACAGAGTTGAAGGTTCCGCGTTGGATTCCCAGTACAAACATTTGTTTGTGGTGTGCTGAGCACGAATATCTATTCTGATTCATGAGTTTTCTATCTACTTAATATTGCAAAAACACGACTAGAAAACATGCCACTAAACTAAATTTAACTTTGCAACAAACGTGCTCGAGCGTTTGCTTTTTTGCAAGCGACACGCTGTATATAATCAAAAAATATTTTGCACCGGAATTATTGAAAATGTTTCTAACCTCTGTTTTTCATGTGTGTGAAGGTGGTAACATTTAATTAAAAAGTGTATAATACAGTTAAACTTAAAAATTATATAATACACATACTCCCGTAATTAAGAACATAATGGAGTACATTATTACGGGATACCGAAATCTCTTTTTTCAAATCGTAATATTGAAGTAAATTGCAAAATAAACATATTCCGTCTATATATCACGATGATCTGTGATATTTTCCCTTTTAGATGCTGTACTTTCAGGAAAATAATGTATGCTCAATAACGAGTAAAATCCGCAAACATTCACTGCCTACTTTTCCCCATTACGTTATAAACCCGTAATAATGTACACTGGGACTAATCCACGTCCATGATCCCGGGAGTCAATATTTCGTTAGAAATAAACATTAAATAAATTGAAATATCGTTGATATGATTCGTTTGTAAACTTTTCACAGTGCTGTACTTTCAGGAAAATAATGTATGCACAATAACGAGTAAAATCCGCAAACATTCACTGCCTACCTTTCCCCATTACGTTATAAACCCGTAATAATGTACACTGGGACTAATCCACGTCCATGATCCCGGGAGTCAATATTTCGTTAGAAATAAACATTAAATAAATTGAAATATCGTTGATACGATTCGTTAGTAAACTTTTCACAGTAATTATGCTACAAAGAACACTTAGAACTCACCTATAAATTAAAATACTCTTACGAGCGCGCGAAGATTTCTTAAGCGGATACACAACACCCCCGTACTAAATGGCGGCGCGGTGACGCCTGACGATTTGATAGGCTAAAACCGGTCTTAAAAGTGTTAGGTATATTGTGATATTTGGTTTTGTTGGTTTTAAGGTAGTTGTAGTTTATGTGGTATGGAACAAAATTACTTTATTTTTTGCGGTTTTCTTATTTTACGCCTTAACACGGAATAATGTACTATCCCGGAGTAGTGTACCCTTACCTTATATTCGAAAAATGGTATTTTGTAAAAAATACGGGTTTTCTTGAATTACTCGACCATTTTTGATTTTACAGTAAAACCGTGAGGACAAAAATTGTAGGAAATTTGATTTTCTACAAGTTTGGTTCTAACAATTTTTCTTCTAGGATCGATATTTTGGAAATTAAATTTGAAATATCGACAAATTCAAAATATTTTCATCATCTCATTTATTTTCAACTTTACGGCATAAACTAAGAGGGCTAAACTAGTAGAGAATCAAATTTTGAACAATGTTGGTTGCAGGAGCCTGATTCGGTCTACATTTTGAATTTACACTCCCAGTGACCCCCCGACAGACCTACAAAAAAAAAATTCAAGAACCAATTATTCCCGGGTCAAAATCTATAATGACTGTACTAATATGGTGTCAGGCAGGCGAGGCGTTCTGACTTGACGAGTTTGTGTGCCTCGGTGACCAGCCGGTTTTGGTGTTTATTGCTTCGGAGATACGCCCCTGCACTTGAATATATCTACATTTTGTTTTGTGAATAATGCCACTTCATATATGAATACACAAGGCAGGGGTAGGATCCTGAAGTCCCGGAAGAGCTCAGGTGAGGGGGCGTCTTCCGCCTTGCCGGCCATCGCGCGCACGGCTCGCTTTTGTAGCGTAAACGCACGTTTCCAGTCGGAGGCGCGGGCCCATAGCTCCACGCCATAGGTAAGGAGCGAGTGCTCCGTCGCGAAGTAGCACTTTTATTTCGATATTGCCTCAGTGTTGAGTCGTGTTTCTTAAGCTTGCCGAGTCTTTGATTGATAAGTATAATTTAAAGAATCGAGAGTTTTGCCGCCAAAAATGAATTATCGCCGACACCTTCATAATTGCCAAACTCTTCTTGGGTAACTATTTGTCAAAATAAAAACCCGTATATTTCCTATATGAGAAATTGACTTTCTCACGTCGTCACATAAGACATGTTCCACGACACGAGTAATATGTCCAAGGCACAGTACTGCTGCATTCCGTGGCAGCGTTTGGTATGCTGCTACTAAGTGCTGGAATAATGTTCCACATCCACCGCCGATATTAAAATGTAGCACTATCGGAACTTTTAAAGCAAGGTTAAAAAATTACATCATGGACGCGCAAAGTGCCTTCTGCTGCCTACCTCTACCTACTACTAGACTACACCTAGTCCTTAAAGGTGGGTTCAATTTCAACAGAACTATTATTTTATTTCCTTCAAAGTTTAAAAAAGAAATAGCTGCTTGCCAATACTAACTCTTAGAGATTTAAATCAACTTACTTAACCATATAATTTTATTAATAAACTTCGTTTATAAATAAAATTGGGAAATGTTTATATTTTTTATGAATGTATACCCCCCTTAATACGAGTCGCGCAGTATGCTGTCCCGCACCGCACACCTCACTGTCACTGGATCCTCATAAAACCAGCGCCGCGCCGTTGGCACTGCCGTGTCAACTGCATTGCTGAGTGGAGTCCTTTTCGGTGAAACATCCCTGTTTGTTTGTTAGTTCTTAAGGTGCATTATGTGAATGTACCTATTGTATGTGTAATGATGTGTTATCCGAACAAATTCCCATTCTATTCTATTCTATTCTAAAATAAGGTTCTTTCAAAATTTTCATTTTTGGTACAAGATTTTACTGCCGACTGTACTTTTCTGCATACCATCATCAAGTACTCATTAAGACGATTCTAACGAGCCCAAACTCGATGGGGTTGTGTCGTTTTATTGCGGAGTTCCTATGGCCACATTCCAGCTCCAGCATCAGATCAGCTCCAAGTCATCATAATATTGCATTGTCATGCGATATTCATATGATTGCAAAATTTCAGCTCAATTGGATAACGGGAACTGACTGAAAAATGGATTGCATTTCATTTGCATTGACGGACAACTTACATATTTACATACTTACATATTTACATACATACGAACAGTGCAAGTTAATGTAAAGCTTGTAAAAAGTTACACGCCTGAAAAACGATTAAACATATTAATTGCCCATCCTGTAAACTTAAAGATTCATAAGTGTGGAAGTAGGTATTTATTTTTCTTTTTCAAGAATTTAAGAGCTACTGTTAGAATAGTAGGTATCGTATCGGCAAAAAAACTATTCTCCAACAACGGTACAAAAAGTACATAGGTACTTACCTAAACGTAAGAGAAAGCAAACGATGCTATCCATTTGTATGGGGCGTTTTCTACAATCGGTAGGAATTTCGAACTTCGAATTTCGAATTGAGAAATTGGTTTGTCACGTGATATTTTGGGAAAACTAGTTTTCTCAAATTAATCTAGTTTATACAAGTTTATTCTAGGAAAGGGGGAATTTGGCGCAAATGGGAAGCCAATTGATAAAAGTCTGATACATAAGTTTCTTAAAATATCACGCCGTTAGCCTGCGAATGTCAAATAACGCTTTGTATGGCAATCGAACCACCTTAAGGCTCGACAGTCAACAGGGGCAGCGTTTTCGAGTTTTTTAAAATAATCTCAGACGTAGAAAATAGGTACAAAAATCAAAAAAAAAGATACGTATTACTTAAGGATCTAATCTAGTCAAAGTCGCATTCAGTTACGCGATCTAATGAACTTCACTCGATAGAAAAAAATCCCAAAGTTACCTCTTTTTGTAAAGTTTATTCAATATTATGACTAAACTATAGATATTTTAAATTAAATTTTTGTACTCAAATAAAGTTATTAAATATTTATGGACAAATTCGCAGAGTTTGAATAGATAAAATGATTATCTTAATTACTATGTTTAAATACCTACAAAATGCGCGAGCTCAAGGACGTTAGCGGTTGTATAAGCCTTAAGCTCTTATTTTCGCCATTTCATAAACTCTAAGGTAGGTGAACCAAGAAAGGCCCGGCTCCTGATAACCACCTTAAAATAATCGCAGTTATAGTAGTCCAAACTACTTCAAATTTCGTGAGCAAATGCAAATGCGGTAAACAAACAAAAGTACATTCCAGTTTTTAACCAAAGGCACTGCCATTTTGAAAAATGTTACCTTTACATATCATTCCAAATTGAGTAAAATAAAGCAAATTTTGTCAGTATTTTTAGTGACATTAGGTGTTTACTCTGTTTAACATCCAATTATATTAGATAAATACGATTTATTAGACTCATTTCCCGATATTTTTATGTCCTTGTATAAAAAATTGTGAACGCCTATTTATACTACGATGGCTGTTTGATAAGTACCCGTGTTTAGAAAAAAAAAACATATTTTTTTGTATATGTATATTTATTTCTCTACGTAGTCACCTTTTAACTCTATACACTTGTTCCAGCGGTATTCTAGCTTTAATAAGCCATCCAAAAAATAAGATTTCGGAAAGTCGTCGAAATAGGCCTCTGTGGCGGCGATGACCTCATCATTTGACGCAAATCTCTTTCCGCCGAGCCATTTTTTTAGGTTTGGGAATAAAAAAAAGTCGCATGGGGCTAAGTCTGGTGAATATGGTGGATGCGCCAGCAATTCATAGCGTAATTTTTTTTATTTTGCCCCTGCGATTTTGGACGAGTGAGCTGGTGCATTGTCATGGTGGAAAAGAACTTTTTTCTTTTTTAAATGCGGTCGTTTATCCCTAAAACGGAATCAAATTCGCCCAATAAATTTGCGTAGTATTTCCCTGTTATCGTTTTTCCTTTTTGTAAGTAATCAATATGTATGATCCCTTGCGAGTCCCAAAAAACGGTCGCCATGACCTTTCCGGCCGATGGGACGGTCTTTGCTTTATTTGGAGCTGATTCGCCTGGTAAAATCCAATGCTTTGATTGTTCTTTATTTTCTGGGGTATAGTTATGAATCCACGTTTCGACTACTGTCACAAAACGCCGCAAAAACTCATTCGGATTGCTTTTATACTTTGCTAAACATTGCTTCGAAGTAGTCATTCGGGTAAGCTTTTGTTCCTCGGTGAGCAAACGCGGCACCCATCTTGCAGATACCTTTTTCATTCCTAATTTGTTTTCTAAAATACATTGTACCCGCTCGATTGAAACATTAATAGTGTCAACAATTTCTCTAAGCTTTATTCGGCGGTCGGCTAATACGATATTTTAAATTTTCTTGACCATCTCTTCCGTAGTCACCTCAATAGGGCGGCCTGGACAGTCTTCGTCAAAGACGGATGTTCTGCCCCGTTTAAACTCGTTATACCAATATCTGATAGTTGTCATAGAAGGTGTATTATCCTTGTAAACAGCTTGCATTTGTACTTTTATCTCATCACATGTTTTTCCTCCCAAAAACAGAAAACGAATTACAGAACGATACTGTTCTTTCTCCATATTTGCAATTTAAATCAAAATCTGACATTCAACAGCCGTTAAACGAAAAAAAAAACAAAAGAATGCTGTGATATATTTTTAATTTTTCCGGGTCATGAAGGATGCCTTAAAACGGTCGTATATATATTTTCAGCCAGTGATAAGAATTACATTTGAAAACGGGTACTTATCAAACAGCCCTCGTACAGTTTCTATTTATTCCCCTTTTTTAAAATTACATTGTGTTAAAATTTACTTATGAAGTTATGACAAATGTTCGATGGCCTTTTCTTCTAATCGGCTTTTTTAAAGTATATTAGATTTTAGGTAGATTTCATTGAAAATGGCAGTGATTTATTTTTTCTCTCCATTCATGTTAGTAAATAGATACCTATAAATAAGATTAAACAAACATTGACATGCGTTGTGCTATGATTTTGTAAGTATGTATACTGTAAGTACTAAACTCCGTAGGAGATAATATCTGATTTTAAAAATTCTTTCACCATTATCTTTGTATGGATGGACCTTCGAAATGGCGAATATTTTATACCGCAGAATTTCATAAAGACTAAGAAGTATAGTGAATTTTACGATTGGTTTATTTGTCTGGTGCAACCTGTCTGATTTACATTTGAAATATAAAAGTAGGTTCCCACCATCCATCCGTGAAGGCACGAGCTGCGTCACATCAGACAACCTTTGACGGGCCACTGTTCATCCGTGGCTCATCTCTAAAGGTGATACTCGTACCAGACGACCGAAATCGGACACTTTTATACTTTCGTCGAAGGCCATGGCACGGTCATTCTTTGTTTTTAATGCCAAACCAAAACAAATTTATGAAGCAGAATGGTAATCATCCACAATCTAGGTATGTAGTTCTTAATGGACTTTTTGCGATACGTCGTTTTATGATAATTGTCAATTAAACAACATATTTGCATGTTCATACTTACAGTACTTTCTTTCAAAAACACGCTGTTACCAAATGTCTCTTAAGTAATGTAGGTACTTACATAGAAATGATGATTACATAGTCAAATGTAGGTAGTGCGTACATGTACTATCTCACTATGTATTTATGTTTACTTCTCTCTCGCCTTTCACAATTATATAGTTGTTTGGATAATTATAATTGTACTAGCTGTTGCCCGCGACTTCGTCCGCGTAGAACTTTTTATCGTCTTAGAAAATGATTTCTCTCAATACAAACTTTGAACCCTCTTTTAGGGGATAAATTAAAAATAACGTTGATGTTCATTTTCTAGTTTGTGAACCCCAGTCTATAACCAAAGTTAAAAATCTCATACTTTAAAAATGTCTTGAAATACACACACCCCCTTTAACACTCTTAGGGGATGAATTTGGAAAAACTCTGAAATTAGTTTTGTAGTCTTTTAACGTACAGAATAAGACCGAAGTTACAAATCTCTTACTCACACTTAAACATTTTCTTGCTCTCCATTTAAAATTTGAACCCCCTTTTAAACCCCCTTAGGGGTTGAATTTATCTAATCGCTGAAATATTTTTTTTCGTATTGTAATCTTACTACTAACTTTTAAGTCTCTAGCTCAAAAAAAATGTTGCCCATACAAAGCTTGTCCCCTTTCTAACCCCCTTAGGGGTGGAATTTTTTAAAACTCTGAATGTACTTTTTTGTTTTTTAATAAGTAATCTTTCTAATCGTTTTAAGTCTAGTTAAAAAAAAAGTGTTTCCCACACAACACTGGCTTCCCTTGTTAACCCCCTTAGGGGTGGAGTTTTCAAAACGCTGAAAGTTCTTTTTTAGTATTCTAATAAGTAATCTTTTTGCAAAGTTTTAAGGGGGTTCGATTGCCATACAAAACGTTATTTGACATTCGTAGGCTAACGGCGTGATATTTTAAGAAACTTATGTAACTAACTTTCATAAATTGGCTTCCCATTTGCGCCAAATTCCCCCTTTCCTAGAATAAACTTACATAAACTAGATTAATTTGAGAAATTGGTTTGTCGCGTGATATTTGGGAAAACTATTTTTCTCAAATTAATCTAGTTTATACAAGTTTATTCTAGGAAAGGGGGAATTTGGCGCAAATGGGAAGCCAATTGATGAAAGTTTGCTACATAAGTTTCTTAAAATATCACGCCGTTAGCCTGCGAATGTCAAATAACGCTTTGTATGGCAATCGAACCACTCTAACTCAAAAAAAGTGTTGCCCATGCAAAGCTTGCTCCCCTTTTTAACCCCCTTAGGGGTGGAATGTTTAAAACGCTTAATCTTCTTTTTAGGGTTCCGTAGCCCTGTACAGCCTGTCTATACAATTTCTATGCTGCTCATCACTGCAAGTGGAATTGGTACAGCTATCAGCTGCTAATTTACAATTTATATCACTTAGTTTTATATCACAACGCCTCTTATCGTGGTCTATTTGCATAGCATCCCTCTCACCCCAGCTGATTTTATTGATAGTATTAATACAACCCAGATCTACTTCCGGTTTGATACATTCTAGATTGCACTTAACTATTAGCGGCAAGTGGTCAGACCAGAACACATCATACAATACACTGCTAGTGATTCCCTGCCAAGCGGACTCAGTTACTACACAATGGTCTAACCATCGCTTACAATCTTGATGCGCATCACTAACAAAAGTGTATGCATTAGACGAGGCGCCCAACATTTCTAAATCTGCTCACCGCCACCTTTGCTCAGCACAGAAGTCTAGGAGCTCACCGCTAAAAATTTCGCCCGGATTCGCATTAAAATCTCCCAAGATGTACACAGACTCCACTTCCATACTGTCTATAATCGCGCACACTTCGCTCCACTGAGTTCGTAAGCATATATATCGAAAACAACAGTAACTTACGGTTCTGCATACTTAATGTAGCAGCTGATAATCGCACACTGTTGCAAGGTACAACTGTCACAGTGTGAAACACGTCTTTCCTCCAAAGTATGGCCACACCTCCAAACGGTCTCCCCCGCAATACACCTGCAGAAGTGTCGACTGCCGAGTTTACAGTGTAACCGAAATCCTTGTCTATCGTTCCTAGAAGTGGGATATCATGTTGTAGAAGCCATGTTTCCTGAAGGGCGACTATATCACAGGTATTACACAATTGTCGCACACAGTCCATCGATCTCACTAGGGACTTGCAATTAAAACTCGTCATTGATGTATGTATTCCTAAAATGCCTACAGGGCCTTTTTAGGGTTCCGAAGCCACAGGCATTTTACTCGAAAAGTATACAGGGTATTTGAATAAACTTTGGAGGGTAGGCGTATTTTGTTATCCGCATAGCTAGCACATAGTTCTATAATAAAATTACTAAAAAAATATTATTTTAGGGGTGCACTCCATACATGTAACTACAAGTCAAAATAAAGAAAACATCGTAAGTCCACGTGTGGCACATCAATCGATAGGCCTTTTAAAATAAATATAGGTTTCTCAGTAAGTTTTCCGATTAAGTGAAAATAGTCGGAGATAATCGCCCCGAAAGTCACACTCCGGGTGACATGACTACCTTTTGTATAAAAAAATGTTGTTTTTAGTTAGTTTTCCGTAGTCGGGATACAGTTTTTTGTTTTTTGGTAACAGTAACAATCCCTAATCATAATCATAATCTTTATTTGCATTAAACATTACCGGGTAAGTACAGGTGTTACAGAATAATTGGTAGGTTTACATGTTTAACTATAATTGGTAGGTACGCAAAATAATTCTATAAATCTATGTGTAGAAAAAACAGTACGTGTTCAATTTTGAAACGTAGGTAATACACACTCACACATATTGACATATTTACTAGCTCAACTTAATGATTTACATAGATATCTAAGATGTTACATGTTGAAGTTTTTGTTACTATAAGCCATTGGTGTTTTGTTACTAAGCCATTATCTCCACTTATAATAAATCTCTAAATTAAAAAAAGAATCAGCCAGTTTGAAACTAATCTTTGCGCGGTTCGAATGTTCTCAGCATCCCATGAACGGAAAAATATGAAACATTTTATATAGGTACATTATTATTCTAGCTGCAACTTAGGATAGTTTTTATCCGACTGCGACAGTTAATTAATTTTCCGAAATATACGACTTCATTTAATTTTTCATTTATTTTTATTGAAATCAAACGCTGCTTCAACTGTCAGCTATAAGAACCGTCAAATTTTCGCCAAAATGGCGGAATTGCTTTGCCTTTCACTTATTAATAATTTAAATCCCGTCTACGATAGACCTTTACGAGACAAATGCTAAAATATAAACCATAAAAAAATATTCGATTCTGATATGAGAACTTATATGCGCAAATGTCGTTTTATGTCGTAATTTCAATAAATGAAATCAACAAATTTGAACAATATAATTAACACGAATTTGTTTTTTTTGAATGACAATGGCACGCGCTCGGCGCATTCAGCCAAAGTACCTGCGGCGCTACCACGAAAACCGATACTCAATGTTCATATATTTGCATCCCTGTCACTCGAGTATGGTTAGTGCGATAGAGATAGAGATACCCGAATATTTTCGAATTCCGAAGTTCGTGGTTATAGCTCAGGAATCGAAAATATGGTAAATAATCATAATGTATTTTCTCGAAAAAGGATTTAAAATAAATATAGTCAAATGGAGAAAAAAACAAAGCAAGAGGTTAGGTATATAGGTAATGATTAAGTTATAAGAGTCCAAAGTTTTAAGAGGGGGTATGTTCTGTCCCTTTTCCGCAAAACGCACCTTCATATGAAACGATTGTTTTTTACTATGACGCTCGAGTATATTGACGTCACAGTCCCTCATCGTTTTCTCACTCTAACAAGCGACATTAAAACGGATGTAGCTTCATAATTTTTTGAGATATTTGAATGGGAGTTTCATTATCTTCTATCTATTTATACATAATAAATGCCTATGTCCTGACTGACTTATTCACTAAATCACTCACTCACTCACTCATCAACGCACAGCCGAAACTACTAATCTTAGAGAGTTGATTTTTGCACAGTATGTTGCTTTTATAACGTGGGCTAGAGATAAAAAGGGATTTTTGAAAATTCTACCCCTAAGGGGGTAAAATGGGGGTGCAAAGTTTGTATGGGAGAACCTTTTTTTTTTGAGCTATAGACTTAAACTTTGTAGAAAAAATAGTTATTAGAATACAAATGAAACACTTTTAGCGTTTTGGAAAATTCCACCCCTACGGGGGTAAAATAGGGGTGCAAGGTTTGTATGGGGGAAACATTTTTTTTTTAAATAGAGACTTAAAACTTTGTAGAAAGATCAGTCATTAGAATACAAATAAAGAACTTTCAGGGTTTGAGAAAATTCTACCCCTAAAGGGGTAAAATAGAGTGCAAAGTTTGTATGGGAAAAACTACTTTTTTTTTAATAGAGACTTAAAACTTTGTAGAGAAATTATTCATTAGAATACAAATAAAGTACCTAGATTCAGTGTTTTAAAAAAATCTACCCCTAAGGGGGTAAAATAGGGGTGCAAATTTTGTATGGGGGAAACAATATTTTTTTTAAATAGAGACTTAAAACTTTGTAGAAAGATTAGTCATCAGAATACAAATTAAGTACTTTCAGCGTTTTAGAAAATTCTACCCCTAAAAATAGGGGGCTAAAATAGGGGTGCAAAGTTTGTATGTGGGAAACTATTTTTTTTAGCTAGAGTCCTAAAACTTTGTAGAAAGATTATTTAAATACAAAGAAAGTACTTTCAGCGTTTTGGTAAATTTCACCCCTAAGGGGGTAAAATAGGGTGCAAAGTTTGTATGGGAAAAACATATTTTTTTTTAATAGAGACTTAAAATTTTGACGAAAAATTACTTATTAGAACATGAAAAATACTACATTCGGCGTTTTACAAAAATCATTCCCTAAGGGGGTTAAAAAAGGGTGCAAGGTTTGTATGGGGAACACTTTTTCTGAGCTAGACACTTAAAACTTTGTAGAAAGATTACTTATAAAAATACAAAAAAAAAGACTTTCAGCGTTTTGAAAAAATCTATCCCTAAGGGGGATAAAAAGGGGTGCAAAGTTTTTAAAGGGGGATAAAAAGGGGTGCAAAGTTTTTATCAGGGAAAGTTTATGTTTTTGAGTTAGAGACTTGAAACTTCGTAGAAAGATTACTTATTAAAATACAAAAAAAGAACACAAATCGTTTTAGAAAATTCCACCCCTAATAGGGTTAAAAAGGAGAGCAAGCTTTGCATGGGCAACACTTTTTTTTGAGTTAGACTTAAAACTTTGCAAAAAGATTACTTATTAGAATACTAAAAAAGAACTTTCAGCGTTTTAGAAAACTCCATCCCTAAGGGGGTCCTTAAGATCCTTAAGAAGGGTAGCCAGTGTTGTGTGGGAAAAACTTTTTTTTTTACTAGACTTAAAACTATTCAAAATGTTACTTATTAAAATTAATAATAAAGTACTTTCAGAGTTTTAGAAAATTCCACCCCTAAGGGGGTTAAGAAAGCTTTGTATGGGCAACACTTTTTTTGGGCTAGAGACTTAAAAGTTTACGAAAAAAGTTCTTTCAGCGATTAGAAAAATTCAACCTCTAAGGGGGTTTAAAAGGGGGTTCACATTTTAAATGGCGAGCAATAAAATTTTAAAGTGTGAGTAAGAGATTTTTAACTTCGGTCTTATTCTGTACGTTAAAAGACTACAAAACTGATTTCAGAGTTTTTCCAAATTCATCCCCTAAGAGTGTTAAAATTGGTTCAAAGTTTGAGTATTTCAAGGCATTTTTAAAGTATGAGATTTTTAACTTTGGTTTTAGACTGTTTGTTCACAAACTAGAAAATGAACATCAACTTTTTTTTTAATTATCCCCTAAAAGAGGGTTCAAATTTTGTATTGAGAGAAATCATTTTCTAAGACGATAAAAAGTTCTACGCGGACGAAGTCGCGGGCAACAGCTAGTTTTTAATAAATACCTAACATAATATTGGTAGACCGAAATTCACCAGGCATTTTATTATAAACTTGTATAGGTACACATAATCAGACAGCTTTTTTTTTTATGTTTCGCTAAACGCGAATAGTCACCAGTTAACAGTTTATATGGGTCTCGACAGGAGCGAGGGTGAGGTGAGGTATCACATGCTTTTCTAAACAATGATTTATGCTTTTGGACAAACATACACACTTCCTAGTAACAAAACAATAATTTTGCATTGTTCTTCCGACTGCTGCACTAATCCTTTTCGTTTTTTTTTACGTTGGAGGAATGTTTTGACTCACCTTCCACCCTTCCAAGGGGGGACTGGACGGGAGCATGAGACCTCTGCTCACTAAACCCCAACGATTGCCCAACCATGTCGCTGCCAAGGAGCAACGGTTCGCTGGACGCATTCTACTTAGTTTGATACTCGCGACTGGCCCGTTTGTGCGGGCATGCCCAGGGAGAGCGCCCTGGGACAATTTAGAGGCGTAACAATCCCGTGGGGTAACTAGACGGCTATGAGAGCGAGGCAGTAGATAGATATGAGGAGCGGAAGGATCATTCTCCCGCTTTCTGCAGCTTCCGCTTGTGCTATTAAGGAGTTGCAGAAGGAGGCCATAGCTTCCCAGGAGCTTCGCTGTCGAGCGTTTTCGATACAATGGTCGGCAGCGAGATGTCGCCACCCACTATAGACTACTCTTAACCTGTTCCACCTACTCGCAGCGGCATGCATCAACCAGGTAGCCATAGTAACATTCTTAGTCCACCTATCCGGACGCAAGCGACAATCGCGACCGGTACAATTCCACTTGAGTAAATATGGCAGTTTTAACACTTGCACAATGCCGCTTTTTGGCACCTTATTGATATTTGCGCTGTAGGTATAGCCCGTTGGTGAACTAAATTTGGACTTTTAGCTCTCCGTGAGCGACTATTTCGGAACCGTAGGTTAGGATGTGCAGAATACAGATGCTTAAGAATTTTTGGCTCCAGCGATAGAAGCTAACCCTTGATCAGCCCTTGGTTTCATGGATCAGTAGCTCGTTTCGTTGTTCACAAGGCGCTCCATGTCTAGCCTGTTGCTTGTAAACAATGTGGCCTCGATGATATTTGTGGTAGGAGTGAGGTAGGAGGAGACGCTACAAGTATTTCTAGACCATTTAGGTACCAATATAGGTATGTATATTTAGTATAAAGACACGAACATGTAGTTGTTTTTCTCGTAGTTGTTGAGCTTTAATACATTTAAATGTATGCAAATAGATTTCTCCTTACGACGACCGGTCAAGTTAAAGGTGAAAAACACTCGGTTTAGCGCAATAACAACATTGAAAGCATGTTCTGCTATGCAATTCACATCCTATTTCGACTCAACTCACCACTCGCCGAAGTACCTATAACTTGTTCCGAAATGTGTTACGTAGAGGCTTTTTATACTCTGTGGTACAAGTCTGATTTATACTGATTCCCTGGGGCGAGTTGCTGGTAAGCGTTGTGAATAACAGCCCTGCTATCGCATACACGATACGCGAATGTCTTTTCGTGATTGTGAATTGTAGATAAACTGTATAAAAATAAAGTTTACAGATAATAAACATGCATAGCTACATACTTAATGCAGGGTCGCTCTATAGAAAAATACGTATAAAATAAGTAGGTATACTCGTAGTGTCAAAATCAAAATATAAAACAAGATACAGTTTTTCGTCGATATTTTTTTTTCTAGCCAACCGGTTTTAGCGTACCTACTTCACCCATATTGTACATTTACTAAAAATGATTATACGACATAAATTAATTTTTCAGTATGTCATAGCTTTTCATGTATTTTTTTTTTATTTTCTTAGACGTTAGAGACCGCTCCATTTTTTTCACCAATAATACCTACACCCACCAACGACCTATAAGTAATATGTATTTTTTCGAAATTATAGCTGTGAGAGAACATGGAGATATCTTTACATAATAGTACATTATGATACAAGTGAGATATGTTGATCATTACATCAGAGGCGGAATAATCACGCGAACCGCAGGTGAGCGTGATAATAGAGCCGAGGATGTAATTATCAAATCTCACGCGTGTCATACGACGTTTTTCAACACATTTGCGAGGAAAAAATCCTTTTAATAAAATGAACATGTTACAGGCTCCTAAGTTGTTTCCTTTAGTTATTGATGACAACAGGTCTTACTCACATATTTGTACATCTCCAAGAATGTACAGTGGCGTCAAATCTATTTATCACTTTTCTATTCACTACGAGTCAACATTTTTAACAATAACCAAACACGCATCATCAATGTTTACAAATATTTGTGAAATTACCTATAATGGCGCGCAACTATTTTTTTTCGTGAAGTTCGCGCAGTGCGCCCGCATCGAGGCTTAGATGAAATCTCTCAACAGCCAATACAAAATAAAATAAATATTTTCTTATTCAATATTAATTCATGTAAAATGTTATCAAAAGTAAATAGTTTTACTAAATGAAACGTTTCTATATCATTTCCAACAAGAAATAATCAATTAATCCACAAAAAGGATTTAATTTGTTTAGTCGAGTAAGAATCCATTTGCCGAGAATTAAAAACAAACCTGTATAACCCGGTCAATTTAAGAATGCACCGAGTCCATCATACACCTTGCTGCAAGGTGCCATCGTGTCTTAATCGGCATATAAACATAACTACACGAGTGTCGTAATGTTATTAAACACGCGTGTTTAATACCCAGGATTATGAGCCCAAAAGCGGCACAATAAGAGGCACGTTACGAGCAAATGTGTTGAAAAAAAACTCGTGTAGTTATGTTTATATGCCGATTAAGACACGTTACTCAGGTTTACAGACCCTGAAAAAAAGAAAAGCTAAAGCTGAAAAAACCAAGCTGAAGAAGAAAAAATAAATCTGCGCTGAAATGTGAAAAAATCAAACTTCTAGGTTAACGTAAAAAAACCGGCCACGTGCGAGTCGGACTCGCGCACGAAGGGTTCCGTACCATTATCTATAAAAACGGCAAAATAATCACGTTTGTTGTATGGGAGCCCCCTGTAGCCTAGTTAGTAGTGACTCTGCCTACGAAGCCGGAGGTCCCGGGTTCGAAACCCGGTGAGGGCATTTATTTGTGAGATGAGCACACATATTTATTTCTGAGTCATGGATGTTTTCTTAGTATTTAAGTATTTATCTCGTATCTATCGTATCTATATAAGTATGTTTTCAACACACCTGCTCGTAAAGTAGGTCTTATTACAGCGTATTTACACTGATAATGCAGAATATTACCCATGCCGTGCCTTTTACATTACATTATCGCACTAGTGCCTTTTCATTACATATCTTTTTAAATATTAGCAAAATAATGCAGAATATTACCCATGCCGTGACTTTTACATTACATTATCGCACTAGTGCCTTTTCATTACATATCTTTTAACATTTTCATTTTTTATTTATTTATTTTTTTCCTCGCAAATGTGTTGAAAAACGTCGTATGAAACACGTGAGCATTGGTCATTACACTTCTCGTCTCCATTAAGCCTTCGCCTTCGGCTCAGGCTTAAAAACCGACTCGAGTGTAATGACCAACTTAGCACACTTGTATCATAATGTACTATTATCGTCGTCTAGTACCCATAGTACAAGCTCTGCTTAGTTTGGGACTAGGTTGATTTGTGTAAGATTGTAAAAGAAAAATAAAAAAAGAAAAACAAAAATAAAAAAAACAATTTTTTTATTCTGTTTTTTAGTATTTGTTGTTATAGCGGCAACTGAAATACATCATCTGTGAAAATTTCAACTGTCTACCTATCACGGTTGATGAGATACAGCCTGGTGACAGACGGACAGACATACAGACAGACAGACTGACAGACCGACAGACAGACAGACAGACAGACGGACAGCGGAGATTTAGTAATAGGGTCCCGATTTACTCTTTGAGTACGGAACCCTAAAAAAGATACGGCCGTTTACGCCGCCAAAAACGTATATTTCGACACTCTCAAGGGAATCAATATTTAAAGGGTAGGTACTTTACAAGTAGGTACAGGGAAAAATCTGAAACAATACATTTGTAATTTTGTACGGAACCCTCGGTGGGCGAGTCCGGCACGCACTTGCCGGTTTTTGTTTTAAACCTAATTAAATGTAAGTAGTCAGTTTTTTTTTAGTATGCAGTGCACGTTTTTCTAAAGAGGTTTCAATCTTTCCGTTTTATATTATTAGCGGTTCTAGGAAATGTAACTCGGAAAAACTCTCGGAAACTCCATGTTCTCCCACAGCTATAATTTAGAAAAAAATACTTATTATGGGTCTTTGGTGGGTGTATTATTTATCAAAAAAATTGTCAGTACCTAAATAAAAAAAAACTGAAAAGTTTACTCAGCTTTTTTATGACAAAATTAAAAAAAAAAATTATGTCATACAATCTTTAGTAAATGTGCAATGTATGTGAAGCACGCTAAAATCAGTTGGCTGGAAAAAAAATCGAAGAAAAATTATATTTCGTTATTTATAATTTTAAACAAAAATTTTGCACATTAATTACTAATGTAGAAACACACCATCCATAAAAATTGCAAGCCCAAACTCGATGGTGGCAGAATCACTTTATTAGCTTATCCTGGCACAGCCTTTGGCAATCTCAGCTTAGGCCTTAATTTTTTTGCAAGTAATGGAGGAAGTTTTTATTGACCCATAAGTACAAGTTATTGCTTTAGTTATTAGCTTTGTAGCTATTAGGCAGAATCAATATACGTCTACCTTCATCATGTAGGTACTTTTACAGAATTGCAGATACGCGTTTGAGTGAGGAGTGGACGTAAATGTACTTACCCTATTGTTAGCTTAATTGACAACAATACATTTGTAATTTTGTCCGGAACCGTCGGTGGGCGAGTCCGGCTCGCACTTGCCGGTTTTTGTTTTAAACCTAATTAAATGTAAGTAGTCAGTTTTTTTTTAGTATGCAGTGCACGTTTTTCTAAAGAGGTTTCAATCTTTCCGTTTTATATTATTAGCGGTTCTAGGAAATGTAACTCGGAAAAACTCTCGGAAACTCCATGTTCTCCCACAGCTATAATTTAGAAAAAAATACTTATTATAGGTCTTTGGTGGGTGTATTATTTATCAAAAAAATTGTCAGTACCTAAATAAAAAAAACTGAAAAGTTTACTCAGCTTTTTTATGACAAAATTAAAAAAAAAAATTATGTCATACAATCTTTAGTAAATGTGCAATGTATGTGAAGCACGCTAAAATCAGTTGGCTGGAAAAAAAATCGAAGAAAAATTATATTTCGTTATTTATAATTTTAAACAAAAATTTTGCACATTAATTACTAATGTAGAAACACACCATCCATAAAAATTGCAAGCCCAAACTCGATGGTGGCAGAATCACTTTATTAGCTTATCCTGGCACAGCCTTTGGCAATCTCAGCTTAGGCCTTAATTTTTTTGCAAGTAATGGAGGAAGTTTTTATTGACCCATAAGTACAAGTTATTGCTTTAGTTATTAGCTTTGTAGCTATTAGGCAGAATCAATATACGTCTACCTTCATCATGTAGGTACTTTTACAGAATTGCAGATACGCGTTTGAGTGAGGAGTGGACGTAAATGTACTTACCCTATTGTTAGCTTAATTGACAACAATACATTTGTAATTTTGTACGGAACCCTCGGTGGGCGAGTCCGGCTCGCACTTGCCGGTTTTTGTTTTAAACCTAATTAAATGTAAGTAGTCAGTTTTTTTTAGTATGCAGTGCACGTTTTTCTAAAGAGGTTTCAATCTTTCCGTTTTATATTATTAGCGGTTCTAGGAAATGTAACTCGGAAAAACTCTCGGAAACTCCATGTTCTCCCACAGCTATAATTTAGAAAAAAATACTTATTATAGGTCTTTGGTGGGTGTATTATTTATCAAAAAAATTGTCAGTACCTATATAAAAGATAACTGAAAAGTTTACTCGGCTTTTTTATGACAAAATTTAAAAAAAAAAATATATGTCATACAATCTTTAGTAAATGTGCAATGTATGTGAAGCACGCTAAAATCAGTTGGCTGGAAAAAAAATCGAAGAAAAATTATATTTCGTTATTTATAATTTTAAACAAAAATTTTGCACATTAATTACTAATGTAGAAACACACCATCCATAAAAATTGCAAGCCCAAACTCGATGGTGGCAGAATCACTTTATTAGCTTATCCTGGCACAGCCTTTGGCAATCTCAGCTTAGGCCTTAATTTTTTTGCAAGTAATGGAGGAAGTTTTTATTGACCCATAAGTACAAGTTATTGCTTTAGTTATTAGCTTTGTAGCTATTAGGCAGAATCAATATACGTCTACCTTCATCATGTAGGTACTTTTACAGAATTGCAGATACGCGTTTGAGTGAGGAGTGGACGTAAATGTACTTACCCTATTGTTAGCTTAATTGACAGCATTTCATTATTTCAAGTGGGCCATTTTAAGATTTAGTTCAATAGAAAATTACATTTTAAAGTAGGTACCTACACGTGTTTTTTTATTTCTCCCTTAAGTTGTCATTTTAAAATTACGTAAGTACCTATTTAAAATCTTGTATATTATTGATACAAGATAAAAGTAAACAGGTTAGAGAACCTGAGGCACCTGAGGTGAGGGCCTTGACCAGGGTGAAGCTACCTTTTGTCGTAGTGTACCACAAAATTTAAATAGGTACACAGGTACCTATTTAAATTTTGGCCAAATCTGTGTGAGCTCAGTAACTCAGTATATGGACAACACGCTGATTGTAGTTATTAACTGGTAGGTAGCGTCACGCGACAAATGACAGGTGCGCAAGTCATCATTATTCATTACGTTTACTTCACGCATGCATGAGTAGCTTCAATTTGGGAAATAGGTAGGGAATTAGGTGGTTACTCGTATTTAGCCTTTGTTTTTTCAAAGTCCGCCAAAACTAATTATGTAGGTATTTACATATTATATGCATATAGAAATGCTTATCCGACCAAAAGACCGCGGGTCATTTCTGGATGAGACTAGCACGGGACCGGGATAAGTGGCGTACGCGAAGAGAGGCTTATGCTCAGCAGTGGGCGATTACAGGCTGAAACAACACGTCCTTGACTTTGACGAACATAAAATATGCTATATTTTACTCAATACTTTACCTACACGACATCGCAGACATAATAATTGCAGAGGACGGAAAAAAATATATTTTTGCTTTAGATTTCGACGGTCGTTGGTGACAGAATATCGAAGAATACATTTTTTTCATCACACATACAGAAGGACAATGGCCTAAATTGTTCCCGGGGGAGTAATGGGTTTTTACAACTCCCCAGGGAGTAATGAGCTAGTGTGTGATCGGATTAATAAATCAATAATAATAAATATAATAAACGCTACAAGAATACTACTCTGTGATAATATAATATATGCTGAAATATTGAAGCTCCCACTGACCTGGAAGTGAAGTTGTCAATTTCGTGAATTTTTGATTAGTGTGCTTGTATGAAACAGATTTTTCTGTCTTTTGTAGTTATTTATTTCTTCGCAAATGCGATAAAACATTGTGTATAATACGGGCGTAAGAATATTGCAAACTCGAGTCATCAAAAGCCATCCGCCTTCGGCGTCGGGCTTCTGATAGACTCCTATTCGAAATATTAACTTACGCCCCTCGTTAAACAATGTACTATTACAGATTTACTCACCAGCTTATTTAAGAACCCTAGCGTTTTAGGAACGAAACTTCTGACGTAGGTAGGTAACTAGGTACAGTCAAGGTCACCAATATGTATACACCACAAACTTACAGAAATATGTATACAGACCTTATTACTACGGAAGTAAGGTTGTTTACATATTTTTGCAACTTTGGGTCTATACATATTGGTGACCTTGACTGTACTCCCCTTAACTTTACATCTCCTTCGCACCAAGGTCAGAAGATGCATCTGTGCACTTAGTCTCTGTTAACTTTATTGGTAGTTTCTCTCAGAGGGCGTAGGTTAGGTACATATCTACTTAATTAAAAAAAAGTGATATAATATCGCTTGTTGTTTCATTGTATCGCAGAGGCAATACGTAAGCTTAAGATATAGGTGCAGCGTGCAGGGCAATCAGTTGGAAAATAAACCAAACAATTTTAATCATGATAGCCGGTTAAGCGGGCCGCCTGCAAGAGGCGCGTTGCTATGCTAGGTTTTTTTTTGTTGATTGATAACAATGTTTTATTTTACTGTCTTAATCAACTTAATATATTTAATATTATCAATCCTGGTCAAAATCCACTCTAAACCTTATACAATCTAAATAAGTTTTTGTCAAAAATTTCATTTTTGGTACAAGCTTTTAAAGTACTTATTGAGACGATTCTAACGAGCCCCAACTCGATGGGGTTGTGTCGTTTTATTGCGGAGTTCCTATGGCCACCTTCCAGCTCCAGCATCAGATCAGCTCCAAGTCATCATAATATTGCATTGTCATGCGATATACATATGCTTGCAAAATGTCAGCTCAATTGGATAACGGGAAGTGACTGAAAAATGGATTGCAAATTTTGACGGACAACTTACATATTTACATACTTACATATTTACATACATACGAACAGTGCAAGTTAATATAAAGCTTGTAAAAAGGGGGTGATGTTATCTTTAAAATAAATTTAAAAGCCATGTAAAATAAAATTGACAGAATACATTGTTCGAGATTCGAGGTCCAAAAATAACACACCACTGGTCCACCATGGTCTTACTTTTAAAATGAATATTGATAAATTAGAATTAGTATTATTACACATGCGCTTCCTGAAACGACTTGTTAATAAGAAAACTAAAATAGCTGTAAAAATTACTACATAAAACAATTTAAAATCTGTAGAATCTTGCCAGTACGATCCAAACTTAAATATCTCGTAGCCCGCTGCAAATACGATGTTTCTAGTGTCCAACTACTACGGAGATAAGACACTAAAAAACGCCTACCCTACCTACTGAACACTCTCTTCATATGGCATTGTCCGCGAATCTAAATGATCTAGGTATAAATAAATATCGTTTGATATTACGTAGTTTTTTCACGGTATTAGAGACACGGTTGTTCTAGACCTTTTATTAACTGATTTGAGATCAAATCTATATAAAATCCGCATATTAGACGTGATATAATTTTTACAAGAAATAAATTTTGTCCCTTGGAGAAAATATGAATTTCGCTTACCGTTCCGCGCGGACGAAGTCGCGGGCAAAAGCTAGTATTATATATAAACAAAAAATACATTGTAGGACATAAACTAAACTCAGTGATTGCCGAACAAAACAGCAGGTTTAATTAATTGTCTTTCCATACAAAATTATATATTTTACAAAGTACCTTAAAAACACACAAGACCTTAACCTTACCTTATAACTATAAAAACAAAAACAAATAGGTAACGTGGCTAACTCTTTAAAAACCGGCCAAGTGCGAGTTGGACTCGCACATGAAGGGTTCCGTACCATTATCTATAAAAACGGCACAAAAAATCACGTTTGTTGTATGGGAGCCCCCCTTAAAAAATATTTTATTTTGTTCTTAGTATTTGTTGTTATAGTGGCAACAGAAATACATAATCTGTGAAAAATTCAACTCTCTAGAATTCAACTATCACGGTTCTTGAGATACAGCCTGGTGACAGACGGACGGACAGCGAAGTCTTAGTAATAGGGTCCCGTTTTACTCTTTGAGTACGGAACCCTAAAAACCAGAACGGAATTTGCCAGGTCACAGTTTATCAGTAATTCTGTACATATTTATAATAAAATTAACAAAATATTAGAAATTTCTCCAAAACTATATCACGATTGCAAGAAGCTGCTTATAAAAAGGCTTAAAACAAAAACGATGAAGCGGAAGGTTTATTACAACGTTACTCTTAAGTCCCGTTACGTATAAAATGTATCGCACACCCACGCATACATACACGCACACACTTACACACTCTAACACACCACACACACACAAAGACACACACTCCCTCACACATACTTTTTTCTAGTCTAGTATAAAATAAAATAATAAAAAGCGGCCAAGTGCGAGTCGGACTCGCACATGAAGGGTTCCGTGAAATAAATTGCGGTTTACGATTTATGACGTATTAAAAAAAACTACTTACTAGATCTCGTTCAAACCAATTTCCGGTGGAAGTTTACATGGTAATGTACATCATATATTTTTTTTAGTTTTATCATTCTCTTATTTTAGAAGTTACAGGGGGGGGGGGGACACACATTTTACCACTTTGGAAGTGTCTCTCGCGCAAACTCTTCAGTTTAGAAAAAAAATGATATCTGAAACCTCAATATCATTTTTGAACACCTATCCATAGATACCCCACACGTATGGGTTTGATGAAAAAAAATTTTTTGAGTTTCAGTTCTGAGTATGGGGACCCCTAAAACTTAATGTTTTTTTTCTATTTTTGTGTAAAAATCTTAATGCGGTTCACAGAATACATCTACTTACCAAATTTCAACAGTATAGCTCTTATAGTTTCGGAAAAAAGTGGCTGTGACATACGGACGGACAGACAGACAGACGGACATGACGAATCTATAAGGGTTCCGATTTTTGCCATTTGGCTACGGAACCCTAAAAACCTGTTAAAACCTATTGTGTTAGTATAGTACCTATTATAATTTATAATCTATGGAAGAGCGGGGCTTCCCAATACAGCCATTGTTTGCTTACCGGGCGGCTCCATCCCTATCGTAAGACTGTAATTTAAGAAAATAAATAATTTTGTATTTTTGTATTTTTTTGTATACAATTCAGAATTTCCGCCGTGATGCCACTTCGCTATTTCTATTTATATGGGCGTTTTAGCGTTCAGTAGCAATGTCTGACATTGACTGTAATTTTTAGGGTTCCGTACCAAAAAGGTAAAATAGGAACCCTGGTGCGACTCTGTCCGTCTGTCCGTCCGTCCGTCTGTCACAACGTTAAATATCTCAGGAACAACTTATGCTATCAATTTGAAAGGAAAATGAATAAATTAAATATACATTTTAATTTTCTGTGTAAATGATGAATATGAGGGGGGTTAAAAATTCACAGTTTAGTTAATATATCAAGTGGGGTATCATATGAAAGGGCTTCATTTGCGCTTACTAAAATCGTTTTTTTTTTTTCTACAGTGGTTAAATTTTTATTACCAAGCGAAAATTCGGAAATAATTACATATGATTAAAAGTAACATATATAATACAGGAAAAATAAAACGATACCTCTATCTAGCGTACTTTTTTTATTTATCAAAAATCATTTCATAATTATGTTTGTCATTTTATTACTTTTGCATGCAATTTTACGTATTCTTATTCCTATAAGATTATCCCTCCTTTCAAATAAAAAAATAATAATCGAAATCAGTACGCGTAATAAAAAAATATCGCTGATAAACAGACATACTAGGTTGCAAGTTATATATAATTAGTACCAAAATGCAGATGGCGCTGTAAAACGGTAACTTCTACTATGAGCTGTTAAGATTGTTCAAGAATGAATGGGGTTGTGTGTGACGTGACGGGTATGGTGTATGAACGTTTGTACGGAACCCTCGGTGCGCGAGTCAGACTCGCACTTGACCGGTGTTTTTGATTATTGTTATGTGGGTACTCTAATTGTTGCTGGCCCCATACATTTCATGCCCTTTAAAAAATGGTACGAATGACATGAAGAAATGGACACATGCCCATTAATATTTCTTCATAAAATACTTATATTTTCCTTATATACAGTCATGGTGAACACATTAGAATCCATCCATTAGTGTACAGGTAAAGTGAGCAAAGGTTTTCCCTGCTAAAGTCTGTATGACATTGACGCAACCGTAAGATTGGGTTTCACCCGGCCCGTGGACAAGGTTTTTGCACAATACATACCTACTTGTAAAGTAGGTGTATTGAAAGAATTAAACAATAGGACTTTCATTGGAAATTTTACCGAAGCGATTATATGTACTGTACTAACTAAACCTAGGCATGAAACGCAAAAAAATTATCGTCTGTTTAGCTTTGCTCGACAACTTACATGTTTTGTTGATGGCAGCTTATCCAGCAGAGCTCATTATTGCAGAGGCGAGGCGGGGAAAATACAGATTGCCGGTCAAGTAGATATAAATATAGACCCGGACCCCGGGATACGTGGCTGGAGGCTGGCAATCCCTTTTCACGCCGTGGTATGCATACATAGAGCTTTTCTAAAAAAAAATTAAATAGTTTTATTTCATAATATTATTGTTTAATACTATTATCTCCACTTATAATAAATCTCTAACTTAAAAAAAGAATAAGCCAGTTTGAAACTAAGGTTTCTGTGGTACGAATGTTCTCAGCATCCCATGGACGGAAAAATATGAAACATTGTATATAGGTACATAATTATTCCAGCTGCAACTTAGGATAGTTTTTATCCGACTGCGACAATTAATTTATTTTCCGTAATATACGACTTCATTTAATTTTTAATTTATTATTCTTAAAGTATATCGCCGCCACATCTGTCAGCTAAAAGAAACGTCAAAATCACAGTAATAAGAAATACTACGGACAAAATGGCGGAATTGCTTTGCCTTTCTTTCGCCTATTAATAATTTTAATCCCGTCTACGATATACATTGACGAGACACATAGGTACCAAAAGCAAATATAAAATTAATCGATTTTGATATGCGAACTTATATGCGCAAATGTCGAATTAAGGCGTCATTTGTACAAATGTAACAACAAATTGGAACAATATAAACTTGGTTTTTTTTGAATGGCACGCGCGCGCGCTCTTTGCGTATTCAGCCAACGAAAACCGAAACTCGAAGTTCGTATATCTGAGGGCCTACCGCGAACGGCATTCGAAGTTTTCCCTCTCTGTCGCACTTATGTACGAACTTGTAAGTATGACAGAGAGGGGAAACTTCGAATGCCTTTCGCGGTAGGCCCTCTGCATTCCTGTCATTTGTTAGTGCGATAGAGATAGATATACCCGAATATTTTCGAATTCCGAAGTTCGTGGTTTAAAAGAAAATACGGATGTCGGATAGATCTAAATTAATATTTTATGTGTGAATATGGTTAAAATTATTTGGAAATACTATTGTTGTTATTGTTTTAGTATATTTGACTAGCTTTAAGTTTAATACTGTACGTCCGAAATGGGCAAGCTGTTGGACTTTATTTTACCCAAAACAACTAAATGTACACAGTTCTGACAATAAAGAAATCTTATTTTATCTTATCTTATCGAATATAGGGATGTAGACACTAAACAAAGTAATCATAATGTTGTATTATCTCGAAAAAAAACAACGCAAGAGGCTATATAGGTAAACACTAAGTTATAAGTGTATAAAGTTTGAAGAGGGGGTTTGTTGCGTCTCTTTTCCGCAAAACGCACCTTTATAATGAAACGATTGTTTTTTACTATGACGCTCGAGGATCGTGACGTCACGGTCCCTGATCGTTTTCTTACTCTAACAAGCGACATTAAAACGGTTGTAGCTTCGTAATTTTTTGAGATATTTGAATGAGGTTTTCGTTTCTTCTTTCTTTTGAAGTGAGTCTACAGCTACACCTCTATTTGGAAGACAAGCGGAAATAATCCATACTATCCATACTAATAATCCATACTTCCATACTAATATTATAAATGCGAAAGTGTGTCTGTCTGTTACCTCTTCACGCCTAAACCGCTGAACCGATTTAGATGAAATGAGCCCCGGGGAAGGACAAAGGGTAGTTTTTATTTCTGAGGGGCTGAAATTGGGGGTGGAAATTTGTATGGAGCTACTTAAACCGCTGCACCGATTTAGATGAAATTTGGTATATACATAGTTTGAGTCCCGGGGAAGGACATATAATAGGTTTTATCCCGGAAATCATCCCCTAAGGGGGTGAAAGGGGGGGGGGGGGGGGGGGTGAAATTTGGATGTTATCTATTTTGATGAAATTTGGTGTAGATATAGGTTAAGTCCTGGGAAAGGACATGGGATAGTTTTTACCCCAGAAATCATCCCCTAAGGGGGTGAAATTAGGGGTGAAAATTCGGATGGAACCCATTTTAATACAATTTGGTATAGAGATAGCTTTGGTATAGAGATAGCTTGAATCCTGGGAAAGGACATAGGATAGTTGTTATTCCGGAAATCACTCCCTAAGGGGGTGACATGGGGGGTGAAAATTTGGATGAATCCCGTTTAGATGAAATTTGGTATAAAGGTCGTTTGAGTCCCGAAGAATGACATTAAATAGTTTTTATCCCGAAAATCATTCCGTAAGGGTATGAAATAGGGGGTGAGAGTTTGGATAAAATCCATGTACCTAGATGAAATTTGGTATAGAGATAATTTGAGGCCCTTCAAAGGATAAAGAATAGTTTTTGCCTCGGAAATCATCCCTTAAGATGGTAGAAGTTTGTTTGCATTATATTTTCTAAGTATAAGTTCTACGCGGACGAAGTCGCGGGCAACAGCTAGTTGTTTAATAACAGCAATATATTTATTGGTTGAACGCAACGATGTTTTGTCACAAATTGATAATGAAACATAAAAAGGTCACATTGCAGGCCTAGCAGACCTTCAGTTATGTAAGAAATGCCTTATGGACCCCTCGTCTGTTCTATAGGTAGGTCCTTAATTGTTCATCTAATTTCATATTTTTTCGAGAACCTATTAGCCCCGATGCAGAAGAGTTCGTCCAAGTAATTAACAACTATTACATTTACTTTGATATTTATTACATGCTTAGATCAAACGACTAAGTAATAGAAACAATATTAATAGTACTGTTTAATGTAGTTTATTTTCATTGTTAAATAGAAACCCTAAAAGGTTTTTATTGTAGAAAAAAAGGGCACTTGTTTTGGCACAAAAACTATTGTCCAAATCAAATTAACAACATTTCATTTTTTCATAGCGGCTCAAACTAAAAACCATTTAGAGATTTGGGCTAGCTTGGTAATTAAAAAAAATTACAGATTTTTATCTTCGCTAGTTCTTGAGAAAAGTGGAAATTACTTTGAAAAAGCCATTTAAAGGCTGAATGCGGACATTCCATGGCTTTGTTTAATGTGCCCTGTAATAAACAACTATTGGTGTAGTGGTTATATTCTCTTTGGGTGTGACATTGACAGTATGACAGTTATTTGACTAATTCATGTCAAGTTAAGTCAGTGATTGTCTTTGGCAAAGGCCCCTGAGGCTGCCACTTCACTTATAACTAACTAACTAACTAAGTCAGTGACGGTAATATTAAGCATTTTGATAAAACTTTGAAAATAATTAATAATGTAAGTCACCGATGGCTACGTTATAGCTAATTCTTGCAATCTGCCAACGGTGGATAGAATAATGTTAATGCAGTTTATGTGTGGAAGCTAACTCACCAGTCACATCAATACGGTGTTATTGGACTCGGCTTAAGTTGTCTGAGGCTGTTTTAAAAGATAAATTTGTCTTAGCTCAAGATATATTAACTCACTGAAGCACTTCAAAGGGTATGCAGAGCAGAAATTATCACTGGAAGTCAGAGATGTGTTGGAAGACATATACCTGCTTATTTTTGACAAAATATCTAGTAGTGCAACAATACTGTAGGTGATATTGTAATACAATTAAATACTGTAAAATAAAACGCTGTCCAGCATCAGGTGTAATACACGCATTATTATTTTACGCTATTAACCTTTTTAACGGCAAGAACGCCTAAAGGTGTTGCGGGTTATCGTGCCCACGCCCACGGCGCCGTTTTTGTCATCTTTGCTTGTTGTGAAATGCGTCGAAAGGATTAACTTTTATTGTTTTATACCTTGATCTAAGACCCTAGCACACTAGGTTTTATGGCACGTTTTACGTGACGTTTCAGTAAATTTTCACCGTAAAACGTGATGATAAAACCTAGTGTGCTAGGGCCTCTGGTACTTGCTAGTTACATATATTATGATTAAAATAAAGGCTGGTCCAGAGCAAGCAGGAGGCAAAAGTCGGAACAAAGTGGACTTGACGTGACTAGGTAGATATAAATACTTATAAAATAAAACACATTTATTGTCATGTAGGGCCTGGAAAAAATTAAACAACGCTTAAAAGAATATTTACAATTTTATTGTATTAAACAGTTCAATATGTCCAGCAGTGGACGTCTTTCGGCTGATATGATGATGATTAAACAGTTCAATGTTTTTCAGCCAACGAGTTTGAAGATTAATAATCTAAAATGCTATTATCAGTTTGGGTTATCTTCACATATGTATAGTAAACCTTTCGGAACATTGGATTTCAAGCGACATCAGTGCCGTGTGCCTGCAACTTAGCACAAAACACGAAATCAATGGATTTTGACGATACATTTTCGTTTTCTCGTTACTCTCCAAAACACGTTTATTTGCGATTAATGATTTGCAAGATTCTATTTTAAGGTGGTTCGATTACCATACAAAGCGTTATTTGACATTCGCAGGCTAACGGCGTGATATTTTAAGAAACTTATGTACCAAACTTTCATCAATTGGCTTCCCATTTGCGCCAAATTCCCCCTTTCCTAGAATAAACTTGTATAAACTAGATTAATTTGAGAAAAATAGTTTTCCCAAAATATCACGTGACAAACCAATTTCTCAAATTAATCTAGTTTATGTAAGTTTATTCTAGGAAAGGGGAAATTTGGCGCAAATGGGAAGCCAATTTATGAAAGTTTGTTACATAAGTTTCTTAAAATATCACGCCGTTAGCCTACGAATGTCAAATAACGTTTTGTATGGCAATCGAACCCCCTTAAACGAAAACCGTCAGCAAGGAACCGTCAAAATGTCAAATGTTCCTGTCGCAGATACAGCATACTTTTTACTTTTTAATTCAATAAATAGACCACAGTGCTAATTTTATTCATCCTATAAACGTACTTAGGCCCTTTTCGAACGTGGTAGTTTAAAACTACCAAATTTAGGGTGTTTAACTTAAAATTAAATGAAAATAAAAAATACGTGTCTACTAACTTTTCAAATACTATTAAATGCCTAAACAAAATTAAGGAGTCAGAAAAACGAAATGTTGTCAATTGTGGTCTCCAACTGCACTTCTTGACTCATGGGCTCGAAGCAGAACCGTCAGCATATATAGCTTTGCCTTGTCGCTTTCTCTAGTAATGGCCTTTTTTTCGCCTGACGAATTCCTTACCGAAATAGTTTGAAAAAAAAAACCGCAAAATTTCTTCTGCTCGTAAAAGTTCCCGATAGGTACCTATCGGGAACACACGTGTACGTGTGGCGTAGACTCCGGCCGCGCCGCGGCTGCTAGCCGAGCCGCGCGGGCGCACCAACCTGCTTGGCAGGGCACCGATGACACGAGCAGTGCGTACCGTCAATCTCATAGCGGAAAATATTGATTTGTTTTCGTGTTCTCTGAATGAGTTCACAAAGGCAGCATTGCTCGTAATAAGTTATAAGAGTACTACGTAAAAAAAAAAAATGTTATATTTTACGAGAATAATATTCCTTTGCTATTCCGAGTATTCCGCTAAAAAAAAGGAATAAAGGAATATTGTTCTCGTAATATATCATGGACTTCCGCAAAGTAACGCCTGATTCAATAAATTATGTTATATTATAAAATAGTTACACTGTTGTCTTAGGTTCGATGCCTGTAAAAATAGTTGTAAGTGAGGATAATAAATAAATAAAATATATATGACAATGATGACTTTATCCTTGCACATATTTTCGAACTCTAAATTTTTGTTTTTGTTTTTTTTGTTTGTGAAATGTACATGTTCACTCAGGAGCAAAATCATTTTCGTCTTGGGCGTTAACACTTGAATCCATCACTACGCTCAGGATTCAATACACTATTTTGCTCCCTTGCGACACAATAGTTATTTGTGTTAACGCTCAAGAAGAAAATAATTTTGCTCCTAAGTGACACATGTAACTTTTCACACCGACTATGAGGAAAACATTAGCAAAAAAAACAACAAAAATTAACAAAAAAAAAAGAAAAAACAAACCAGTAAACAAAAAAACTAAAAAAAAAATCAAACAACCAAAAAACAAACAACAAAAAAACAACAAAAAAACAAAAAAGAAAATGTCAAAAAAAAACAAAAAAAATTACAAAAAAAAGAAAAAAATACAAAGAACACAAAATAAACAGAAAAACGAAAAAAATAACAAAAAAAAACTAACAAATATACAAAAAAAAAAACAGCAAAAAAACCAAAACAAAAACAAACAATCAAACAAAAAAACAACAAAAACAAAAAATTACAAAAAATACAAAAAAAAAACTAAAAAAAACGAAACAAAAAACTAACGAAACTAAAAAACGAAACAAAAAACAAATCGAAGCTAAAAACAAAAAAAAGAAAAAAAACGATTGAAACAAAAAAAACTAAAAAAAACGAACAAAAAACAAAAAAACTAACAAAAATACAAAAAAACGAACAAAGAAACAAAAAAAACTAAAAAACTAAAAAAAAACAACAAAAATATTGAAACAAACGAACAAAACCAAATAAAAACAAAAACAAACTAAAAGAAAACTAAAAAAACAACAAAATATTAAACAAAAAAAACAAATAAAAACAAAAACGAAACAAAAAAAACTAATAACAAACAAACAAAAACAAAACACAACAAAAAAACAAAAAACAAAAAAAAAAATATCCTCATATATATATATTTATTTATATATATATATTTATATTTATTTATTTATTTATTATTAAAAACATGTTAACACAACATAACAGTCCTAAAACCAATGCGTCATGAAAACGATACTAAACTATACAACAAAACAAACAAAACACATATACCTATACATTGCACCTAGAACCGATGGCCGTTGGGGTGGAACGGTTCTCGAGTGGCGACCACGTACCGGAAGGTGCGGCGTGTGTAGGCCCCCCCACAAGGTGGACTGATGACCTGGTAAAGGTCGCGGGAGTCCGCTGGATGCGGGTGGCGCAGAACCGGTCATTTTGGCACTCTTTGGGGGAGGCCTATGACCAGCAGTCGACGTCTTTCGGCTGATATGATGATGATGATGATGATGATGATATATATACGTTTGTCGATTACAATGAAATTACAATCGATTATTTCATCAAGATTCTATTGGCACATTGCGTAAATGCTGCAACAAGCCAATGAATAAATTAAAAAAGTAGCTTGAACAGAAAAGTAGCATTTTGCTCCCTCTCGTCGGGGACCAAAACTTACTTTTCTGAATGAGAGGTGTGAAAATAATTATTGCGGCATAGTCATACCGGCATTACCAATACCAACGTGTTGGACTCAATTTAAAAATAGATCAACGTAGGTACCTAGGTAATTGATTTACTAATGCCTTCTTCGTGATTTTTCTGATAAGTGATTTGTAGATCAATGTCAGGTCAGTAGTTGCACAATGATTTCAGATATAAATATTTGACTATGTATCTTATTGATCTTCCTGTTCGTATATACAGTGCTATGTTAACCTGAACGTTATTTCACTTGAGATAAAGTTCATTTCACTTGTTAAAGTAGCCTGCAGCAGTTTAACACTATTATCACATAGCAGAGTGTTAACGTGTCAAATAGTTTGGCGTGACATGCGGACTATTATCATAAAATTTCGTCATCAGTGGGTACGAAAATAAGATCGAAAATCCAATGCGTTGTATATTTAATTTGTATGTAGGTATGCCTGATTTCATTCAAAATATCGATCAAATGTTCCGAGCAGGTAGGTATTTCAGAGACCGCTAACTCATTCGCTGTATCCTGCCTGTGTAAAAGACTGGCGTTGTTTGAATTGCTCGCACTCGGAATTTCATTTTCTAGTATACCTTGCATCAAATTAGTCAATTCAAAAAGCAACTCTACCGTCCAGGGTAAAACATTCAAATTACAATGACAGTTAGGTATGTAAAAAAGTCGGTCTCATTGAATAATCTCAACTGTAGGTACCTACACTTAGGAGTGGATTCCATGACGATGACTTGTACAGGCAAATTAAGTATAAATTATTCGTGACCAAGTCCCGCTTAATAAAATAATGAGTTAGAATTGTGACAGTTCTATACATAATAAGCCTTTGTTCATAAATCTACATTAGTAAACTGGCTTTTAAGTTTTTGTTTCTGCGTAATTTTGATACTTGTGCTAGTAAAAAAAGCCAAAACCAACTTTTAACAAATAAAAGTGTGTTGCGATATGAATAAATCTGGGTGTCAGATCTCTGCACTGGTGAAAATAAAAAAAAGAAAGATGGAAAGTAGATTGTTTTTAGGGTTCCGTACCTCAAAAGGAAAAGAAGGAACCCTTATAAGATCACTTCATTGTCTGTCTGTCCGTCTGTCAAGACCCTCTTTCTCAGGAACGCGTGGAGGTATATCAAGTTGAAATTACAATGGAATACACAGGTCTGCAGCTCTGCAGGCCCTTGAAGCTGCGAAAAGATCAAACTTCTAAGTTAACGCCTTCAAAAGATATGGCCGTTTATGGCATGTTGCTACATATTTTGACACTCTCATCGCAAGGGAATCAAACCGATAAGGTACTTCCCGTTGACTTAGAATCATGAAGTTTTGCAAGAAACAAGATGAGCACACGTAAGTTTTTCGGTACTTATATCACGAATACAATTTTGTCAAAAATGTAATTTCTGGTACAAGTTTTTATTGCCGACTGTACTTATAAACGTACCTACTCAAAAATAAGTAACTGTATACCGTCATCAACTACTCCTGAGACGATTCTAACGAGCCCAAACACAACGGCGTTACGTCGGTTAAGTACCGTAGAATGGGGTTACTTAAGGAAAAAATGGGGCTACTTTGATCATTTAGAATGTAGTATAAAAGCAAAACTATTTGAAAATAAGAAGATTTAATCGAGTATGCAGCAAGATAGATAACTAATGTATTCACTGCCACAGTTCACCCACAAGTAAAAACAATGATTTCGGAGAAAAACCTATTTGATCAAAGTCGCCCCGCGAATCAAAGTAGGTAAGCCCATTCTACGGTACTATACTCCCGTGGCCACCTTCTGTCTCCATCATCAGATAAGCTCGACGGTACCATAATATTGAATAGTCATCCAACCTATAACTTTACTCAAAATTTCAGCTCAATCGGTTGAAGATATCTGCTTCAAAATTGAATTGCAAGATTCCACCCGAACAAACATAGTCACATAGTTAGGTAAATACTTACTTACATAGTACATTGCAAGTTAATAGCAAATTTTAAAGTGAGGCGATTGTATCATGTTGGCTATCGTATGAAAGGCCTTCATTAGCACAAGCTAAAACAGTTTTTTTATTATTTTTACGATGTTGTTTCGATTTATGATGAAACATGTAAAAAACGCTCGTTTAATAGTATAGGATTAGGGTCCTTCAAGGGTCCGTCTATACTCGTACCTTTAGAAATAATAAGACACAGGAGTCACAGGAGTCACAGGAGTCACAGGAGTCACAGGAGTCACAGGAGTTTTCACCGGGTCATATTTTAACTCGGCGAACCTTAGTCTCACAGGCATATTCACGTGGGTGGATCTTTTCGTAGATTGTTTTCGCTACAAAGCGCAAATTGCATTATTTTTTCACAATTAGCGCTACGAAAAGGATGGCAGCACAGTAGGTATGGAGTTAAATAAATAAATATTTTGGGGACAATCTTACACAAATCGACCTAGTCCCAAACTAAGCAAACCTTGTACTATGGGTACTAGACGATGATATACATATAGATAAATATATACTTAAATACATAGAAAACATCCATGACTCAGGAACAAATATTCGTACTCAACACACAAATAAATGCCCTTACCGGGATTCGAACCCGGGACCTCTAGCTTCGTAGGCAGGGTCACTACCAACTAGGCCACAGAGTTCGTCAAGTTAGCGTCCACGTCTATATTTTTTAATAAAAAAAAGCGGCCAAGTGCGAGTCAGACTCGCACATGAAGGGTTCCGTAAAATAAATTGCGGTTTACGATTTATGACGTATTAAACAAAACTACTTACTAGATCTCGTTCAAACTAATTTTCGGTGGAAGTTTGCATGGTAATGTACATCATATATTTTTTTTAGTTTTATCATTTTCTTATTTTAGAAGTTACAGGGGGGGGACACACTTTTTACCACTTTGGAAGTGTCTCTCGCGCAAACTATTTAGTTTAGAAAAAAATTATATTAGAAACCTCAATATCAGTTTTGAAGACCTATCCACAGATACCCCACACGTATGGGTTTGATGACATTTTTTTTTTTGAGTTTCAGTTCTGAGTATGGGGACCCCCAAAAGTTACTGTTTTTTTTTCGATTTTTGTGTGAAAGTCTTAATGCGGTTCACAGAATACATCTACTTACCAAGTTTCAACAGTATAGCTCTTATAGTTTTGGAAAAAAGTGGCTGTGACATACGGACGGACAGACAGACAGACAGACGGACAGACATGACGAATCTATAAGGGTTCCGTTTTTTGCCATTTGGCTACGGAACCCTAAAAACGGTTATATCTACGAAACCAAACGTGTCATCATGACATTTTACTCTATTGTTCATCCGACATAAGTTAAACATGAAAACAATACAGGTTTAATAGCCTAAACAAACCTAATGGTCTGTTAAAAGTTAAAAATATTTAGATACTTTTGTAACTGTTTTTTGACTTATTTAGTTACCTGTATCGGCTGTATCGAGGCGCATCAGACTCACTTTGGTTTTTGTCAAATTGTTTATACTTAGATTTCAGTAATAATTTAAAAAGTTTGTCTATTTGCAATTTTTTCTACACGCTTCAACCGCTACAAAATATCTTATTTTAAACTTTTTAGGTTTTTTTGACGAGTTATGCCTAAAGCGGCTTAAGTTACCTAAGGTATAGCATTTACAAACAAATAGAAAATAAACATACCGATGTATATTTAGTTTAGTTTTACACAGGGAAACTTATCCCTGTGTAAACAGAACTCGTAAATTATTGCTGAAGATATGCGCACATTTTACGGTCTTAATAATTCTCGGTATCATCGCAGTTGGGTAAAGCCGTCCAAATTAAATACCTATGTGATTTTTGTGATACTTATTCATAACCCAAAATTTAAAATACACGCAACGCAATACAAAATGTAACACAGAGGCAGATCAACCTATATCGATTTAAAAAAAAAACCGGCCAATTGCGAGTTGGACTCGCGCACGAAGGGTTCCGTACCAGTATCAATGAAAACATTTATTTTATTATTTTATTTATTTTATTCGGACCAATGGGACCTGGCATCTTTAACCATTCGGTTCGGTGGATTAGGTGTAAGACGCGCGCGGGATGTGAGTCTGCCAGCTTACCTGGCATCGGCGGAGGGGGTTTTGGACCTTGTCACTAAGATTCTTTCCTTAGATGGTGATAAGGCAAACATACCTTATGCTGTCGATGCTTTGGAGGCCTGGACGACTCTCAACTTGGGTGCGCCTGTGCCTGAGAAACCGGACCGCCAACGATTGTGGGATGACGTAGGTGGAAAGCGGACGCTAGACGGCCTGTTGGGGGACGCGGTGGGTGTGGATGGCCAAAGAAATGAGGTGTTTTTTGGTTGGACAAAATTCATTTTATGATAACTTTAGATTAGACGGATCAAAAAAAATACGGATTAAACCAGCACATAATTCAACATTATACAAACGGGAAAAAACTGACTGGAGGGTAAATTTTGAAAGAAATATTTAAATTTTAGCCGTTTCAAAATTGAAACACAGTTGTGGAACTTGTGGACGCGCCAAAGAGACTTTTCGACTTTGACAATATATTTAAATATGTTCCGTGTGAAAATCTGCCATTCTTATTGATGGAAATGTTGTTTTTTAGAATGATCTCCTCCCAAAATAAAATTGACTCTCTTATTAACATGGATGGAGAAGTGCAAAACATGAAATATTCAGCCACTTACCAAATTATTACTATAGTCACAATGCGATACAAATGAACGAATTAAACAGGTAGCTACCCTTTTTGTTACATCCTGTATTACTAGCTAGTGCGGGCTGCACTACAACAGAATTAAATCAAATGTTCTGTGTAACACTATTAGGTATGTACTGTACTCACATTTTCAACTTTAGGTGTGCTTAATGCTGTAAGTACCTATGTTTCGTGCTGCTTTAAACTTTAATTGCAGTTGGCTTATAAAAATATCATCGAATAATAAATTATATAAAAGTCAAAGTTCTAAAATGTGCAATATAGCAGTTTACACCTATTAAGTAATTAAGTATATCGGATTACGATAAAATACCTACGTTATCTTTAATCGGAGTCCAGATATAAAAATATATTAGATTAAATGAGAAAATAGTAAAGAATAGCGTAAGGCATTTTTTAAATTATTTATCTCCTAGTTATGTCAATTTGAGTGAAGTTTAGTGCCCCCGAATTCATAAAAAATACACCTACGTGCATTTATTGAAATGTTGAATTGTATGTGTGAAGGTAAATACTTATATAAATAAATAAATTTCATATGTTTATTAAATAAATGATTATTACAAATAGGTATATATACAAACAAACTAGTCAAATAAACCACAATCCAAATTTGGAAATGGCTAGGTATTTCGATATGTTTAAAGGATTTTATAAAGACGAGGTAGACCCAGGGCAATATGTAAAATATTGTATCGAGCGAACTATCATCGTGTGACTTCAACTGTGTAGTTCGGTACTTCAACAAGTGGAACTACTTAATTACCGAAGGAATTGTTAAATACACGGTTACCTCAAGTCCGCACGATACAAAATGTAACCGCATAAATTGGCCTAGGCCAAAAAATGTCCACAAATAGAGCATGTAAACAGCCAGGTACAGGCCAAGGCGTTTCGTACGATTCGTACGTAAGTCTTCAGAGTAAGTATCCTTTTTATTGCTGATGCCAATGATGCTAACACATTCTCGGGGTCGCCACCTCGCCACCTTTCTTAGCAGTTATAATTTAACAGCAACATGCATAAACATATTCAAAATAATATCGTTATCGGGCTCCAAAGTGTTCAACAAATGAGTTCCATGACGGCACGCCGCACCAAGATAAAAAAGTATAAAAAAACACATTAATTTCGTTATCGAACAACAAAATGCTCAATCTTAGATTACTAGGTACTATACATACCGGCTATAGATACCTATATTATGAGCAAGTAGCTACCTAACTGCACAACTTGTAGAATTACTCGAAGAACATTACGGCTTTGAAAAAACATTAATTTATAATTGAGCTTTTTTTGTACCGTAACCCGGGGTACTTTGGCCCTGGAGGGTAACTTTGGCTTTCGCGAATAACTTGGTCCTCCGCTTTTTCATGAGTTTAAGATGGTATGATCACCTTATTTTTAGTTTCAGCTAATTGCTCACGTTGCTACTTTTATTATTTGACATTGCTATGTGTGGTTTTTATGCGGGCCAAAGTAGCCCTCCATTGGGTTAATATAACCCGAGTTTACGGTATATATAATTTTAAAACTTTATTCTAAGATGCTTTATTCCAGAATCGAACAAACTTTCAACCCGGAGGTAATAGGCTTGTTGCGTGGTGTTAAAATTGATAACGTCGTGTTGCTAAATGGATAGTAAACCATGAAATGATTGTAATAAAGTATGAATTACAAAATATAATTCAAATCATAAAAAGATATATGAACCTTGAAAGTTTAGAAAAAAAAGTTTTTTTATTTATTGTCCAAGAGTAAATTTAAAGGTACCAATAGAATCCTTACGCTTTTATAAAAACAAATTTGTATGACAATTATGGACCTAAACGCAGTATTTCGCGACCGAAACAGCAATTTACTTCGTTTTCCATGCAACGGTTAGTACAAATTGCACGGTGTGACGTCATACTTTAAAGCCAATCAGTATCAATCATCAGTATCAGTCAATCGTTTCGGCTGCTGTCACCGAGGTCCGTCTTTAAATCGATTTTTTGGGTATAAATGTCCTTTAAATGTAGTTGTTTCCATACAAACATTTGTTCATCTACAAAAACTGGTTCGAATGGCATCGTAAACAAATTTAAGGTTACAAGCCCATTATATGGATTTAAATGAAGCATGCATTGTCTTTTTCGTGTGATGTATCTTGACAATTATAGAGCAAGTATAAATAAACCATTAATTATTTAAACATTTATTAATATTTTTTCTCAATTTTCAGATGCTAGTTAAGTTGTAATTTTTTTGATGTCTGAAATTTTGTTGGATTTTGTGTCTAGGTAACTATTTAATTGATAATACAGGGTGGAATTTCATAAACTGTACATAATAAAAGGAGAAAAATTTCAGCCAATTTCATCGGTGAAACGGTGTTTTTTTTTTTTTTCTAGTCATTAGTTTTTTTTTTACAGAATTTTGAAATTTTTTGTAAAAACTCGGGTAATACACCTAATTCAGACGGTATAACTTTTGATCCAATGGTCCTAAAATGAAAATAAAAAATGCAGAGTATTACCAAGGGACAGGTTAATAATTCTTAATAACAATAAAAAACTAAATAGAAGAGAAAATCCGCAAAAAAAATTATTGTTTTTGAAAAATGGCTACAAAAATTACGAATTTTAAAAGAAAAACACAATTTTCTGAAAAAAACGCAGATTTAGTTACCATTTTTTTTGCTTAGTATTAAACCTCACTTAATGCCAATTCTAAAACCGTTTTTAAACTGTCTCAGACTTTGAAAAATACCACGCAAATGGGTACGTAAATCAAACCATAATTTTATTAATTTTAAACCTCCTAAAATCCTAAAACGCCGCGGTACCGGTGTTGTGTTTGACTTTATTATTCAAAATCTGCCTGTATTTTTTTGGTTTTTGTATATCCAAAGAACAGGAAAGTGAAATTCCGCTATGGGAAGGGAAAAGCGGAGGGTATTTTTTGTCAGAGAGATCGCGCACTCGATGCGGGGGGTGTGTGTCCGCGTGGGCTCGCCCTTCGGGCCTTCGGCCCTCGGGCTCGCGTAGAGAGCGTGCTCTGAAGGGACGCTTCGGGCCTTTGGCCCTACGCGGAGCTCGGCCTTCGGCCTTCGCGTACCTGGAAGCTCACCTTCGGGCCTTCGGCCCTCAGGTTCGCTTAAAGACACTTGGGGGGCGTAGGGTTTCCGCAAAAGTTTTTTTTTTCGGCCAAAAAAAAATGCGGTTGTACTCCCATTGGGAACCTTTATGACATTTGGTCGACACCCCTATTCAAAAGTCGAGCGGTTTGGCCGGAAAAAAAAAACGAAAAAATTCCCCATACAAAATTTTTTTTAGAGCTAAAAAAAAAGAAGGCCCAGCTCCGCGTAGGGCCGAAGGCCCGAAGCGTCCAGCGAGGCCGTAGGCCGAGCTGCGGGAGTATAGGACTGTGCGTCTATGCCCCCGAGTAGGCGAAGGCCGAAGGCCGAGCTCCGCGTAGGGCCGAAGGCCCGAAGCGTCCCTTCAGAGCACGCTCTCTACGCGAGCCCGAGGGCCGAAGGCCCGAAGGGCGAGCCCACGCGGACACACACCCCCCGCATCGAGTGCGCAATCTCTCTGACAAAAAATACCCTCCGCTTTTCCCTTCCCATAGCGGAATTTCACTTTCCTTTTCCTTGGATATACAAAAACCAAAAAAATACAGGCAGATTTTGAATAATAAAGTCAAACACAACACCGGTACCGCGGCGTTTTAGGATTTTAAGAGGATTAAAATTAATAAAATTATGGTTTGATTTACGTACCCATTAGCGTGGTATTTTTCAAAGTCTGAGACAGTTTAAAAACGGTTTTAGAATCGGCATTAAGTGAGGATTAATACTAAGTACGTAATTTGTTATTTACACCTAAAACCCAATAACACCCTTCAACTACCTGTGAACAAACGGTCATTAAGGATTTTAAGAGGATTAAAATTAATAAAATTATGGTTTGATTTACGTACCCATTTGCGTGGTATTTTTCAAAGTCTGAGACAGTTTAAAAACGGTTTTAGAATCGGCATTAAGTGAGGTTTAATACTAAGCAAAAAAAATGGTAACTAAACCTGCGTTTTTTTCAGAAAATTGTGTTTTTCTTTTAAAATTCGTAATTTTTGTAGCCATTTTTCAAAAACAATAATTTTTTTTGCGGATTTTCTCTTCTAGTTGGTTTTTAATTGTTATTAAGAATTATTAACCTGTCCCTTGGTAATACTCTGCATTTTTTATTTTCATTTTAGGACCATTGGATCAAAAGTTATACCGTCTGAATTAGGTGTATTACCCGAGTTTTTACAAAAATTTTCAAAATTCTGTAAAAAAAAAACTAATGACTAGAAAAAAAAAAAACACCGTTTCACCGATGAAATTGGCTGAAATTTTTCTCCTTTTATTATGTACAGTTTATGAAATTCCACCCTGTATATCTAATAAGTAGGTACTTAGTAAAAATGAGCTGATTATAAATTAATTCCAAAATTGTCATTTTTTCGATACAAGTTTTCTTGTCAGTTCATTCACTGTACTAAATCATCCTTTTTCGTATTCAGATAGATTCTACCTAACTAATTAAAGAGCACAATTGCGTGTAACACGCAATCATTTATAAAAGGGGACGATGAAGTTATGGACGTTTGATAAATAATTTTAATCTTAATTTGGACTTGTCGTTTTCTGAGTCTTTACCACTTATACTTACTTACATCCTGTGATTAAATGGGTACACACATGAGGCACTTATTGAAAACTGTATACGTTACTTGCGCCCTGACCTTGGCACAAGTTAATGATTTACTTACGTAACGATAGGTAGCCGAATGCAAATCTACGGAATAATAAAAAACAACGCTTGTTGTAATATAAATAGGTAGGTTGTAGGAAAATACTTAAATTTGAATGCAACGAGCACAAATTTAAAGAAATAGATTAATTTCATAAATAATTAATTTTGTTTGTTTCCTTTAGATGGAAGTGTCGATTGATGACTTAATTTAAAATACAATATTTCCGATATTCTGAGTACGTACCATTTCCGGAATTGTATGTCCTAATATCGGAAAAATGGCCCGAGATTCCCGAATTCCGAAATTCCGGAATTCCGGAATGCAAGCCCTAAATTGGAAAATCTATCAATATTCTTCCAAAACTGTGCTTTTATTTATTTATTTAAACTTTATTATACAAAATAAATAATAACAAAATACGGACTTGCCTAGGGCCAAACAGAGACTTTCAAACGGTGTGTGCAAGAAAAGAAACAGAGTAGGTAACAAAACAAAAATCCTTAGATACAAGAATTAATAACATGTTTAATACGTACTTAGGACATCATCATCATCATCATCATCACATCAGCCGAAAGACGTCCACTGCTGCGTTGCCCATCGTCTAAGCGTAGCGGTACAAAGAGGCAATGCAGCCAGCGTCCTACAGGGACCATGCCCCAAGCGGGTGAACTGGGTGCGGTATATTATATTTAGTTTAAAAGTCTAGTTCGTAGTTCTTTTTAGGGTTCCGTACCAAAAAAATAAATAGGAACCCTTATGGTGCGACTCTGTCCGCCTGTCCGTCTGTCACAACGTTAAATATCTCAGGAACTACATATGCTATCAATTTGAAATTTGGAACAACTGTTAAGACACGTGTAAGGAAAAAAAAAATATATACATTTTTAATTTCAGTGTAAATGAATATGAGGGGGGTTAAACATTCAAAGTCTAGTTAATAGATCAAGTGGGGTATCATATGAAATGGCTTGATTTGCGCTTTCTAAAACCATTTTTTCTACAGTAGTTAAATTTTAATTTATTATGGAACATGTTAAAAAAATACCACCCCCATCCTTATCTCCGAAGTTTACTAAACGAAAATTCTGAAATTATTATATATGATTAAAGGCGGGCCCGCGCACGCGACCGGTGTGTGGAGGCCTTCAGAGTAACATAAATAATACCTACATGCAAAATAAAACGATACCTCTATCTAGCATATTTTGTTTTATTTATCAAAGATCATTTCTTAATTATGTTTGATTACTTTTGTATGAAATTGTATGTACCTATTCAAATTCCTATGAGATTATCGTTAACGTCCCTCATTTCAAATAAAATAATAATAATAGAAATCGGTACGCGTAATAAAAAAATATCGCTGATAAACAAATATACTAGGTTGCAAGTTATTAGTACCAAAATGCAGATGGCGCTGTACAACGGTAACTTCTACTATGAGCTGTTAAGATTGTTCAAGCAGGAATGGGGTCGTGACGTGACGGGCATGGTGTATGAACGTTTGTACGGAACCCTCGGTGCGCGAATCTGGCTCGCACTTGACCGGTTTTTTAGTGTCATAATGTAATTTTTTTATATAGAAGCTACGGTAGCCTAGTAGTTCAGGCATGCGGTTGTCAAGCGGCGGTCGTGGGTTCGAATCCCGGCTCGTACCAATGAGTTTTTCGGAACTTATGTACGGAATATTTACCGTTAGCTTTTCGGTGAAGGAAAACATCGTGAGGAAACCGGTCTAATCCCAATAAGGTCTAGTTTTCCCTCTGGGTTGGAAGGTCAGGACGCAGTCGCTTTCATAATACTAGTGCCTAATTATTGCCTATGCTAAATCTTGGTATTAGGTGTCAAAGCGGTCCCCGGGCTCCTTTAGGGGCACACCCGGGAATAACGCTAGGAGGATGATGAATGTAATTTTTAACATACTTCAAAAAAGGAGGAGGTTATATGTTCCAATGAATTTTTTTTTTTATTTTTTTTTTTATAATTCTGATAATCTGCGATCAGTCACAACAACTATGAGCAGATGAGTTGAGAGCGGTTGGCGATTGGCAAGGTAGGGCCATTGCCCCAGCTTCCCCTAGTCAGGCAGCACATTGGCTCTCTTGAGTCTCTTCATTGGGTTTGGCGTTAGAAGCAACTGTGATAGAGGGTTTGGATGAGTTGCTAGTCGGTCCTTGTAGTTGGCTGTGTAGCGTTTTGCCTCTTCAAGTATGGTTGGGATTTCCAGATACTCGTGGATTTCTGAGTTGCGAGCGTACCAGGGCGCTGATGACAAGACCCTTAAGATGTTGTTTTGAGCTCTCTGGAGAGACAGTACATTGGATTTGCTGGCCGATGACCACAGTTGGATGCCATATGTCCATATTGGTTTCACTATTGCGCAGTAAACTTTCAGCTTATTGGGTAGAGATAAGGCCGACTGTCTGCCGAGAATCCAGAGGAGATTTCTGAATCGATGATTCATTTCGTCTCTCTTTTTCTTTATATGATTTTTCCATGTCATTCTTTGGTCCAGGTGGAATCCCAGGTATTTGACACAGGTCGATTGAGGAAGTATGTCGGTGCCTAGGTTGACTGGGGGACATGTTTCGCGTCTTAGTGTAAATGTGATATGGTGGGACTTTGGGGCACTTGCTTTTATGCGCCACTTGGTTAGCCATGCGCTGGTGTCATCAAGCTGTGCTTGCAGTACTCTGCTAGCCTCTTTTGGGTCTGGGTGACAGGCAAGGAAAGCTGCATCATCAGCAAAGGTGGCTACGGAAACATTCGAAGTCTGGGGTAGGTCACACGTATATATGTTGTAGAGGACTGGACCCAGCACAGAGCCTTGAGGTACTCCCGCTTGACAGCTGTAGAGCGAAGATCTTGCATCTCGTACCTTCACTTGGAATCTTCTGTCGCTCAGGTAAGAATCCATTATTAGGTAGAAGGAGTGGGGAAGAAATTTTTTGATTTTGCACAGGAGTCCTTTGTGCCAAACTCTATCGAATGCTTGTTGAACGTCAAGAAAGGCAGCCGAGCAGTAACACTTTTTTTCAAGAGATTGTCGTATAGTATTCCAATGAATGTATTCTTTTTTTATTCGAAAGGGTATACTCCCGAGGTGCTCTCATTGTCACCAATTTAGGATCTGAGGATGGGATCCCAGAGAAATTGAGGGCAACCCTCAAATTTTATAGGCACACGTGTAGTGATTTTGGTATTTTCTATTATAACTCGTGTATTTACCCTCGGAAATCGCAATTTTGGTTAAGTGGAACTGATGATGAAGACCACAGCTGACTTATGGAACTCCTCAAAGATGTAATGTATGGTCGCCGATTTCTCCGTCAATTGTGGACCGATTTCCAAAATTCTTTTTTTATTCGATAGAGTATACTTCCGAGGTGGTCCCATTGTTACCAAGTCAGGATCTGACGATGGGATCCCAGGGAAATTGAGGGCAACCCTCAACTTTTATAGGCAGGCGTGTAGTGATTTCGGTATTTAAAAATCGTGTATTTACCCTCGGAAACCGTAATTTTGGTGAGGTGTAACTGTTGATGAAGACCACAGATGACTAATGGAACTCCTCAAAGATGTAAAGTAGCAACTAATGAAGTGTTAATTCTGAGATCCTTGAGGAATCGACGGAACTCCTCAAATATTATCAGCCCACATATAGCGACTTGGGTTTTTCTGTTATAATCAACGCATTTGCTCACGAAAAGCAGTTCATGTGGTAAATTGGAAAGGACATGTGGAAATTTTCATGTACCATGTGGCTTGGCGAAGTAGGTACCTACTCAATTGAAGTCGGTTTAAACTTTGTTTTTAACGTAAATTATTTTATATAAGTATCACGTGTAAACAACATAATTTATCTATGTTAAAATTGTACTACATGCCTATGTTGAAATAGCTAATGTTCATCTCCACTTATAATAATCTCCACTTATAATAAATCTCTAAATTAAAAAAAGAATCAGCCAGTTTGAAACTAAGCTTTGCGTGGTACGAATGTTCTCAGCATCCCATGAACGGAAAAATATGAAACATTTTATATAGGTACATTATTATTCTAGCTGCAACTTAGGATAGTTTTTATCCGACTGCGATGATTAATTAATTTTCCGAAATTAACGACTTCATTTAATTTTTCATTTATTTTTATTGAAATCAAACGCTGCTCCAACTATCAGCTATAAGAAACGTCAAATTTTCGTCAAAATGGCGGAATTGCTTTGCCTTTCACTTATTAATAATTTAAATCCCGTCTACGATAGACCTTTACGAGACAAATGCTAAAATATAAACCATAAAAAAATAATCGATTCTGATATGAGAACTTATATGCGCAAATGTCGTTTTATGTCGTAATTTCAATAAATGAAATCAACAAATTTGAACAATATAATTAACACGAAAATGTTTTTTTTTGAATGACAATGGCACGCGCTCGGCGCATTCAGCCAAAGTACCTGCGGCGCTACCACGAAAACCGATACTCAATGTTCATATATTTGCATCCCTGTCACTCGAGTATGGTTAGTGCGATAGAGATAGAGATACCCGAATATTTTCGAATTCCGAAGTTCGTGGTTATAGCTCAGGAATCGAAAATATGGTAAATAATCATAATGTATTTTCTCGAAAAAGAATTTAAAATAAATATAGTCAAATGGAGAAAAAAACAAAGCAAGAGGTTATATAGGTAATGACTAAGTTATAAGAGTCCAAAGTTTTAAGAGGGGGTATGTTCTGTCCCTTTTCCGCAAAACGCACCTTCATATGAAACGATTGTTTTTTACTATGACGCTCGAGTATATTGACGTCACAGTCCCTCATCGTTTTCTCACTCTAACAAGCGACATTAAAACGGATGTAGCTTCATAATTTTTTGAGATATTTGAATGGGAGTTTCATTATCTTCTATCTATTTATCTCCACTTATAATAAATCTCTAAATAAAAAAAAGAATCAGCCAGTTTGAAACTAAGCTTTGCGCGGTTCGAATGTTCTCAGCATCCCATGAACGGAAAAATATGAAACATTTTATATAGGTACATTATTATTCTAGCTGCAACTTAGGATAGTTTTTATCCGACTGCGACAGTTAATTAATTTTCCGAAATATACGACTTCATTTAATTTTTCATTTATTTTTATTGAAATCAAACGCTGCTCCAACTGTCAGCTATAAGAACCGTCAAATTTTCGTCCAAATGGCGGAATTGCTTTGCCTTTCACTTATTAATAATTTAAATCCCGTCTACGATAGACCTTTACGAGACAAATGCTAAAATATAAACCATAAAAAATATTCGATTCTGATATGAGAACTTATATGCGCAAATGTCGTTTTATGTCGTAATTTCAATAAATGAAATCAACAAATTTGAACAATATAATTAACACGAATTTGTTTTTTTTTGAATGACAATGGCACGCGCTCGGCGCATTCAGCCAAAGTACCTGCGGCGCTACCACGAAAACCGATACTCAATGTTCATATATTTGCATCCCTGTCACTCGAGTATGGTTAGTGCGATAGAGATAGAGATACCCGAATATTTTCGAATTCCGAAGTTCGTGGTTATAGCTCAGGAATCGAAAATATGGTAAATAATCATAATGTATAATCATAAAAGAATTTAAAATAAATATAGTCAAATGGAGAAAAAAACAAAACAAGAGGTTATATGGGTAATGATTAAGTTATAAGAGTCCAAAGTTTTAAGAGGGGGTATGTTCTGTCCCTTTTCCGCAAAACGCACCTTCATATGAAACGATTGTTTTTTACTATGACGCTCGAGTATATTGACGTCACAGTCCCTCATCGTTTTCTCACTCTAACAAGCGACATTAAAACGGATGTAGCTTCATAATTTTTTGAGATATCTGAATGGGAGTTTCATTATCTTCTATCTATTTATACATAATAAATGCCTATGTCCTGACTGACTTATTCACTCAATCACTCACTCACTCACTCATCAACGCACAGCCGAAACTACTAATCTTAGAGAGTTGATTTTTGCACAGTATGTTGCTTTTATAACGTGGGCTAGGGATAAAAAGGGATTTTTGAAAATTCTACCCCTAAGGGGGTAAAATGGGGGTGCAAAGTTTGTATGGGAGAACCTTTTTTTTTTGAGCTATAGACTTATACTTTGTAGAAAAATTAGTTATTAGAATACAAATGAAACACTTTCAGCGTTTTGGAAAATTCCACCCCTACGGGGGTAAAATAGGGGTGCAAGGTTTGTATGGGGGAAACATTTTTTTTTTAATAGAGACTTAAAACTTTGTAGAAAGATCAGTCATTAGAATACAAATAAAGAACTTTCAGGGTTTTAGAAAATTCTACCCCTAAAGGGGTAAAATAGAGTGCAAAGTTTGTATGGGAAAAACTACTTTTTTTTTAAATAGAGACTTAAAACTTTGTAGAGAAATTATTCATTAGAATACAAATAAAGTACCTAGATTCAGTGTTTTAAAAAAATCTACCCCTAAGGGGGTAAAATAGGGGTGCAAATTTTGTATGGGGGAAGCAATATTTTTTTTAAATAGAGACTTAAAACTTTGTAGAAAGATTAGTCATCAGAATACAAATTAAGTACTTTCAGCGTTTTAGAAAATTCTACCCCTAAAAATAGGGGGCTAAAATAGGGGTGCAAAGTTTGTATGTGGGAAACTATTTTTTTTAGCTAGAGTCCTAAAACTTTGTAGAAAGATTATTTAAATACAAAGAAAGTACTTTCAGCGTTTTGGAAAATTTCACCCCTAAGGGGGTAAAATAGGGTGCAAAGTTTGTATGGGAAAAACATATATTTTTTTAATAGAGACTTAAAATTTTGACGAAAAATTACTTATTAGAACATGAAAAATACTACATTCGGCGTTTTACAAAAATCATTCCCTAAGGGGGTTAAAAAAGGGTGCAAGGTTTGTATGGGGAACACTTTTTCTGAGCTAGACACTTAAAACTTTGTAGAAAGATTACTTATAAAAATACAAAAAAAAGACTTTCAGCGTTTTGAAAAAATCTATCCCTAAGGGGGATAAAAAGGGGTGCAAAGTTTTTATCAGGGAAAGTTTATGTTTTTGAGTTAGAGACTTGAAACTTTGTAGAAAGATTACTTATTAAAATACAAAAAAAGAACACAAATCGTTTTAGAAAATTCCACCCCTAATAGGGTTAAAAAGGAGAGCAAGCTTTGCATGGGCAACACTTTTTTTTGAGTTAGACTTAAAACTTTGCAAAAAGATTACTTATTAGAATACTAAAAAAGAACTTTCAGCGTTTTAGAAAACTCCATCCCTAAGGGGATCCTTAAGATCCTTAAGAAGGGTAGCCAGTGTTGTGTGGGAAAAACTTTTTTTTTTACTAGACTTAAAACTATTCAAAATGTTACTTATTAAAATTAATAATAAAGTACTTTCAGAGTTTTAGAAAATTCCACCCCTAAGGGGGTTAAGAAAGCTTTGTATGGGCAACACTTTTTTTGAGCTAGAGACTTAAAAGTTTACGAAAAAAGTTCTTTCAGCGATTAGAAAAATTCAACCTCTAAGGGGGTTTAAAAGGGGGTTCAAATTTTAAATGGCGAGCAATAAAATTTTAAAGTGTGAGTAAGAGATTTTTAACTTCGGTCTTATTCTGTACGTTAAAAGACTACAAAACTGATTTCAGAGTTTTTCCAAATTCATCCCCTAAGAGTGTTAAAATTGGTTCAAAGTTTGAGTATTTCAAGGCATTTTTAAAGTATGAGATTTTTAACTTTGGTTTTAGACTGTTTGTTCACAAACTAGAAAATGAACATCAATGTTTTTTTTTTAATTATCCCCTAAAAGAGGGTTCAAATTTTGTATTGAGAGAAATCATTTTCTAAGACGATAAAAAGTTCTACGCGGACGAAGTCGCGGGCAACAGCTAGTAATGAATAAGGACATGTTATCATGGAATTTAGAAATCCGAATGTTCTGAATGAATCTAATAATGGGATGCCGATTGTTCCGAACGAACATACCGCACCATACTTTGAGAACTTCTGACACAATTTTAAACAGTTATATAACTTTGGGACCAAATAGTGGTTACCAGTAACATCGTATGTATACACTGTATCGCGGATCGCGGAACATTTACATGTCAAGTGCACAAAGTCACAAACTCGAACCTATCTTCCCAAATATTAGCCAATAATATTAAGTCGTAAACTATGCCGTAACAAAATAACCAAAATCTTGGTAGTTCGTAATATGTTCACAATATTACCAGATTCATATTTCATACTGTTTGTATGTGGTGGAACCATTTCTGCTCTGCAACTACCTACTTGTCTACTTCTAGCAAATTGTAACATTAGTAATTTTTTCGCGACTATACAGTGTGTAAATCTAATACGGGCGAATCTTTTAACGGTAGTTAGTATCATCATCATCATATCAGCCGAAAGACGTCCACTGCTGGAGATAGGCTTCCCCCAAAGAGTTCCAAAGTGACCGGTCCTGCGCCACCATCATCCAGCGGACTCCCGCGACCTTTACCAGGTCATCAGTCCACCTTGTGGGAGGCCTACCAACGCCGCGCCTTCCGGTACGTGGTCGCCACTCGAGAACCTTTCCGCCCCAACGGCCATCAGTTCTACGTGCAATGTGCCCCGCCCACTGCCACTTAAGTTTAGCGATTCGGAGGGATATATCGGTTACCTTGGTTCTGCTGCGGATAGCCTCATTTCTGATGCGATCACGCAGAGAAACTCACAACATAGCCCTCTCCATTGCCCTTTGGGTGACTTTGAGCCTTCTTATGAGGCCCATTGTAAGCGACCACGTTTCAGTGCCATATGTCATCACTGGCAACACACACTGGTCAAAGACTCTCGTCTTGAGACACTGCGGAATATTGGACGAAAAGATGTGCCGTAGCTTCCCGAACGCTGCCCAGCAGAGTCGGATTCGACGATTGATCTCTTTCTCGAACCTACCTAACTGGACAGTCTGTCCTATACAGTGTGTCTCTGACGTTGGGGCTTTAAATGCAAATATCGATTGTGGTCCTGAAACTGAACCACTTTTGTTCCGCAAGTTTGTAAAATAATTATTATTTCTATAATTTGTTAGTGTTCGAACATTAACTGTATTGCAAACACGGCCTCATTATTTGACATCCATGACACTGACAAGTATGAAAACTAACTAATGGATGTTGTTGTACATTGAACATTTTATTTAATTTATATGGAATAATGAAAATACAAAAATAACGTATTTTAGAAAAGTTGTAGAACAAAAGTAGTTCTATTTCAGGAGCATAATCGACATTTGAATTTAAAGCCCCAAAGTCAGAGACATACAGTATAGGTATACATAATCGTGGTAGGTAGCTCCTGCGGACGCAAGTGACAGTTGTCCCCCCTTTGTCAAGTGAGTGGGCAACTCGACTGTTAGAGGTTCTTAAGCCGCACGTGGTACTAAAAAGTGACAAACTCAAAGGCCAAATAATGTATGCCATACGATTAAATAAATAAATAAATACATAATCGTCTACAACTTCGAGCGTAAAGTGTCCGATTGTAATGGGAGTTGGTACTACATGGACATTTGACATGATCTTCGTCTTATCCGTGTTCATTCTTAGACCAACTCGCTCGGAAGCTTTACTGAGGTCATCGAGCATCGTACTTAAGTCCTCCATGGTCTCAGCCAAGACTACTATATCGTCAGCAAGCCGAAGGTGAGTGATGTACTCGCCGTTGATGTTCTAAGCCTTCTCCAGTCCAGAGTCTTGAAAACATCCTCCAGTGCAGCGGTGAACAGTGAACGGTGGTTAGTATCCTCAAGTGTATAAAGGGTCGGTAACGCGCTTGTGATTCTTCTGGAGTCACAAGTGTCCATAGGCTACGGTACCAGCTTAACATCAGGCATGCCGTAAACTTGTTTGCCACCGTCGTTGTATAAAAAAAAAGTGAAGTGGAAAGGAAATACAAAAAATGTGCATGTAAATATGTGGTATAGTGAAGTCCAAATTTGAGGTCGGTTTTTTTGTTATAATTTTAAATTATTTTACGTCATACCTGGCCATAAAGTAGGAATTACCGCACGCTATGCGTGCGGAAAACCCCACTTCCTGGCCAGATAGAGACGTAAAATGTTGTACTCACCACGGGCGGTAATAAAGAAAGCCTCAGAGCGCATATTTATCGCCCTTGCCTTCGGCTCGGGCGTCAAATACCTGCGATCTGAGACATTCTTTGTTTAACCGCCCTAGGTAAGTAATGTACTATTTCAACACATTTGCTCGTAACGTGCCTCTTATTGTGCCGCTTTTAGGCTCATAATCCTGGGCATTAAACACGCGTGTTTTATAACATTACGACACTCGTGTTTTATAGTTATATCCCGATTAAGACACGTTGGCACCTTGCAGCAAGGTGTGGTGTATGTATTGACTCGGCGCATTCTTAAATTGACCGGGTTAAACAGGTTTTTTTTTAATTCTCGGCAAATGGATTCTTACTCGACTAAACAAATTAAATCCTTCTTGGGAATTAATAGATTATTTCTTCTTAGATATGATATAAAAACGTTTTAAATAGTAAAACTATTTACTTTTGATAACCTCTTACATGAATTTATATTGAATACGAAAATAAATAGAGGAAATGTATAATCACATTGACACAATTTTGGATTCAGTTAAAGAAAAAGATATTTTAATTGTAATGGGAGATTTTAATGCAGTTGTAGGTGAAGGATCTCAGGGAAATATAGTCGGTAAATTTGGACTTGGAAAGCGGAACAGTAGAGGCGAAAGACTGGTGCAGTTTTGTGAAGAAAACAATCTGATAATAACGAACACATTATTTGCGCAACCTAAAAGACGCCTATACACATGGAAAATGCCTGGAGATATAGGAAGATATCAATTAGATTTTATCATAACAAAACAACAGCATCGGCAGCAAATCAAATCATGTAAACAATGCCCGGTGCAGATATCAATACCGACCACAATCTTCTAGTCAGCATGTTCAACTTTGAAAATAAGAGGCCTAAAAGAAATAACAGACCAAAGAGTATCGATCTCAATAAGCTTAAAGAAATATATAGTAATTATAGAGTGCAATATAGCAATAAGGTAGGATATAAACTAGAACAGTACAATAAAGATATATTAGACAACATAGAAATAGAAAGCCGTTGGAATAACATTAGAGATATAATTAGGACTAGTGCGGAAGAAACATTGGGTAAAGAAAAGATCACACCACGAAAGAAATGGTTAACCACAGATATTATAGATATGATGATTGAAAGAAGAAGCGTAAGGAATAGAGTGGATGAAGATAGCATAGAGAAATACAGGTACCTCTCAAATAAAATAACATTAAAGTGCAGAGAAGCAAAGGCTCAAGACATATCTGAGGCATGTAATCATATAGAAAACTTTATTAAACAAGGGAAATTAGACAAAGCCTATAGTATAGTCAGACACCTAGGAAGACATCACAAGACAAAAAGTGCTGCAATTTTGGACGAGCATGGCAAAATTTTACTAAATAATGAAGATATATTACAACGCTGGATACGATACATAGAACAATTATACAACGGAAATGGTTTAACAGATAATGACATAGAGAGAGAAATGGAAGTAGATGAAAATAAACTAGGTCCTGGTTTCATTAGAGAAGAGTTTGACAGAGCATTAAATAGTATTCAAAATGGTAAAGCAGCAGGTGATGATCAAATATACATTGAACTCATAAACAAATTAGAATGTGATTTTATGAAAGATGAAATATTTGCAATAGTGAAAGAGATCTACATCACAGGAGTGATTCCAAAAGATTTTCAAACTAGTAAAGTGTTACCATTGCCAAAGAAACTAAATACACTGAAGTGCGAAGAGCACAGAACGCTGAGCCTTATATCACAAGCATCTAAAATTCTCATTAAGATAGTGCAAAACAGAATAAGACCAATAACGGAGAGCTATCTGGGACCTGACCAATATGGGTTCAGGCAACAAAGAGGCACAAGAGAAGCTATTCTTGCTCTTCGACTCATCGTAGATAGGAGAATGGAACTAGGCCTGAACACTCATATAGCCTTTATAGATTTAGAGAAAGCCTTTGATAAAATAGACTGGATAAAGATGATGAACATTCTGCGTACAATAGGAATAGATTATAGAGACAGGCGAATTATACATGCACTATATAAAGATCAAGAAACCATAGTAGAAATAGGACAGGAGAAGGGAAAAGCCAAAATAAAACAGGGTGTAAGGCAGGGTTGTCCACTCTCGCCTTTGATTTTTAATATTTTCATTGAAACCGCCATTCGAGAAATTTTGGGATCAGAAAAAGGCGGTGTTAAAATTAATGGAGAAAAGTTTCACTTTATAAGATTTGCTGATGACATCGCAGCGGTAGCCGAAAATTCTGCACAGCTTGAACAGCTCGTAACAGAAATGGACCTCATTTTCACAGAATTTGGACTAAAAATAAATATAAATAAGACCAAAACATTAATTGCATCTAAGACAAACCAAATCATAGATCCCATAAAAATTAGAGGTTCAGCCATTGAACAAGTCAAAAGCTTTAAATACTTAGGCAGCATTATAACCTGTGACTCCAGATGCACTTCGGATATCATCGCACGCATAGCCATGGCCAAAAAAGCTTTCAATGCCAAAAAGCAAATATTAAAGGCGAAAATATCTCGAAAGATCAGAAAACGTTTTATTAAGACCTACATCTGGAGCATAGCGTTGTACGGAAGTGAGACGTGGACTCTAACCCAGCGTGACAGAGAGAGACTGAACGCATTTGAAATGTGGGCATGGAGAAGGATGGAAGGTATTAGTTGGACAGAAAGAAGAACAAACGAAGAGGTTCTAAATTTGATAGGAGAACAAAGATGTCTACTAAAAACTATTGAAAACAGAAGGGGAAATATGTTGGGGCACCTGATACGACATGACAATTACATAAAAACTATAATTGAAGGAAACATTGAAGGAAGGAGAGGCAGAGGAAGGCCAAGACGTGCGTTTATGGACCAAGCTAAAGAGAAAGTTAATGTAATGTCGTATCAGGAGCTCAAAGTAGTGGCAGAAGGAAGAACAGAATGGCGATTACTCCACCGACAAGAGCCTGGCTCTTAAATTTATGATGATGATGATGACGAAAATATTTATTTTATTTTGTATTGGCTGTTTAGAGATTTCATCTAAGCCTCGCTTTAGCACCTGCGAGCGCACTGCGCGAACTTCCCGAAAAAAAATAGTTGCGCGCCATTATAGGTAATTTCACAAATATTTGTAAACATTGTTGATGCGTGTTTGGTTATTGTTAAAAATGTTGCCTTGTGGTGAATAGAAAAGTGATAAATAGAATTGACGCCACTGGAAATTCTTGGAGATGTACAATTATGTGAGTAAAAACCTGTTGTCATCCATCAATAACTAAAGGAAATAGCTTAGGAGCCTGTAACATTTTCATTTTATGAAAAGGACTTTTTACTCGCAAATGTGTTGAATAACGTCGTATGAAACGCGTGAGATTTGATAATTACATCCTCGGCTCTCTTATTACGCTCACCTGCGGTTCGCGTGATAATTCCGCCTCTGACGTAATGATCAACATAGCTCACTCTTTTTTTGTGTTTGATTGAGTACTATTTTATTTAGTAATTTTAATAAGTACAATGTTTTTACAATTTTAAAATTAAACATTGCCCCACAAAGCTGTAGTAACAGTTTGAGTGTGGGAGCGGCAGTCTCTAGGTAAGGCATCATTAACAAAAATATGTAGGTATTCATTAGTAACAGTAGTATAACTGAGTATTATAGTACATCTAGGTAATGCTTTTTTAACAGTCTCTTAAGTACTAAGTATTTATGAATACTCAGTGTCGGTATCGTAAAGGTATACCTATAATAGAGTAAGTGTCACTAGTGATTGCTAACTGACTCAGTAATCAAAGCCCGAGGCCCTAGCACACTAGGGTTTATCGCCAAGTTTTACGGCGAAAATGTACTGAAACTTCACGTAAAACGTGACATGAAACCTATCGTGCTAGGGCCTCTGTTAGTCTTATAGCACAAATAAAGGAATAAATCACGGTCAAATATTTGAACCCTATATGTCTGAAAAGAAAATATACGTAAATATTTATATATTTTTTTACTCCTTATTTACACGTTAATTGTCATTGAAGAATATGTTGTAAGTTTGTCCATTTCGTCATTTCCTACTAGGTATCCACTCATTTGCTCAAATCTTAAAAGGGATAAGTTTGCCGTTGTACTTTAATGTGATCACGTTGCCTAAAACGGTTCTGACGATTTATATGAAATTTGGAATATTATGGCGGAGAAAAATCGATTTGAGTTTTCTCCGTATTTTCAGTAGCAGACCTCGGTCGCCTAGGTTTTATTGTAATAAACTGTATATGTGGGTGGTTCTATCGTTATAAAATAAATAGCTAACATACGTTTCCCTATAAGATTCTCAAACAAATAACATTCTCAAAAAAGTAACTCAAGATTATTTTTTGTTTACGAAAAAAATCGTGATAGGTATCCCAAAAAATAGGCCAAGTTCTCATACATATCCCAAAAAGTGTTACCTACTTATCTAAAAGTGAAACAGGACTAGAGTGTTGAAATCAATGTAGGTACCTACCTATTATTTTAATTTATCCGTATAAAAGTGGTAAGTAAGTATAACAAAAACCGTGTACTCTTTGACTGTTAATACCTATCATATCACGTATGCCTGATCGCGATACTTTTGAATTCATGGACAAAGGTTGAATCAGAAGTTAATTTCATTGTCGCAGGGCGAGCAAGGGTTTGGGTATGGCTGCGCTGTGTTTATTTTATGCTGGCAATACTGTCGTCACCAGCCGGCGCGCGGCGTAACCGGTCGAGGCGGGGCGGGCGAGGCGGGGCGGGAGCGGGGCGAGCCCACTGGCTGGATGTAATATGTAATGCGTTGTGTTGTTAGCTGGCTAAGCGCTCTCTGCCACTCACGGCACGAAGTGAAGTGAGGTGACGTCACATCAACAACAATTTAGATGGTTGTTTATTCGGGAATGTTCTTATCATTAACTGTATACCTACCAAGTGTTATTGATAAAAAAAACTTATCAAATGAATAAAACTGATCCGTAGTTGTTATCACTCGTTTGCAAAACAATATCGAACGCTTCAATAGGTACCTATACCAACTGGTGTGAGTCGAATCGGTCACCGGTTGCACTTGTTTGGCGTGATAGTTGTTTATCGGTATAAACTCTATATAAGGGGCTGGCGCGAGCAGCAGTGCGGTATTTGTGCTCACAGGACGCGTCCAGTGTGTCGCTCCGGTTTACTATCGGCGAGACTCGCAAACTTGAACATGGCATCCAGGGATCCGACGGCAGACCAGCTGGTCAACTACAAAAAAAATCTCAAAGTAAGTTCTTTCTCTTAGTTAATAGTTAATAATTTTTGACAATTAGTTACTTGGTCTAATCGGTGTCTTATCAATTCCTATACGGGTAAGAGAAGCTATCGTTTTGTAGTTGAAAAAAAAATCGAATAAACATTAGCATTTTCAAAATTTAGTTTGTGTTCTCGGCATGTTATCGCTGTCTATATTACACTTTTAATTTTATTGTTACGTTGGATTTATGTTTACGTAGGTGCACACTTATCAAAATATTTCATGACAACCATTAACTCTAATTACGCTGATTGAGAACTTAATTGCCTATTGTTTAATTGCGCAGGGCTGGACTCCTTGCACGCGCCGCCTATGTAAATATTGTTCTGGTGACCTTTAACCACTGCTTATCTTTAATTTATATACATCACATTTAAAGTAGTTGTTTGACATAACATTGAAAGGGAAAAATATGTAAAAGTAGTACCTAGTTACTAAAATGATGTCTTCATGGATTATATGCGCCTCTGCGGCCTGAAGTAGTAATCCTTGCTAATTAATCTGTACTTTGTACCATGTACACTAATATTTATGTTCAGTCAGCCTCAGATAGTTAGTAGCAGCCAAAGTAGCCATATATATCGTAACACATCCTTACTCCTATAGTAATAAAGACGTGTTGCGATATATTTGGCTACCTTGGCAGCTACTACCTATCTGATGTTGACTGTACCTACCTTCGGGTTAAATATGCCTGGCGATTGTATATTATATCCCTTTGACTTTGGACATGTTTTCATTTAGGTACCGTGGAATGGGGTTACTTTAGGAAAAAATGGGGCTACTTTGATCATTTAGAATGTAGTATAAAAGCAAAACTATATGAAATTAAGAAGATTTAATCGAGTATACAGCAAGATAGATACCTAATATATTCACTGCCACAGTTCACCCACAAGTAAAAACAATGATTTCGGAGTAAAACCTATTTGATCAAAGTCGCCCCGCGAACCAAACCCCATTCTACTGTCTGCCCTTTGGCGTTTAATTTTTTTTTTTACTACGACTTTCAAACCCAATTATTATCTTGTTGTTTTCAGGATTCTCCTGGTTTCATTACCACTAAGTCTGGAAACCCAGTAGGAGTGAAGACTGCAATTCAAACCGTTGGAAAGAACGGACCAGCCCTCTTACAGGATGTCAACTTCTTGGATGAGATTTCTTCGTTTGATAGGGAGCGCATTCCGGAACGTGTGGTACATGCCAAGGGAGCCGGCGCTTTTGGTTACTTCGAGGTCACCCATGACATAAGCAAGTACTCTGCCGCGAAAGTTTTTGAAACTATCGGGAAGAGGACCCCCATTGCAGTCCGATTCTCCACCGTTGGTGGTGAGAGCGGCTCCGCTGACACCGTACGTGACCCCAGAGGCTTTGCCGTCAAATTCTACACTGATGATGGTAACTGGGATTTGGTTGGAAACAACACTCCTATCTTTTTCATCAGGGATCCGACTCTGTTCCCTAGTTTCATTCACACTCAGAAACGTAATCCTGCAACCCACTTGAAGGATCCCGATATGTTCTGGGATTTCTTGACCCTGAGACCCGAATCAATTCATCAAGTTCTTTACTTATTCGGTGACCGTGGGATTCCCGATGGATACAGACATATGAACGGATACGGCTCCCACACCTTCAAACTTGTTAATGCACAGGGAGTTGCTCACTGGGTGAAGTTCCATTACAAAACCAACCAGGGAATCAAGAACTTGGCTGTCGACAAGGCCGCAGAACTAGCGTCATCTGATCCTGATTATTCCATTAGAGATCTATACAATGCAATCGGCAAGGGCGATTTTCCTTCTTGGACTTTCTACATCCAAGTCATGACCATGGCTCAAGCAGAGAACTGCAAATTCAACCCATTCGACTTGACCAAAATCTGGCCGCATTCCGAATACCCATTGATCCCAGTAGGTAAACTGGTTTTGGACAGGAACCCCAAGAACTATTTTGCTGAAGTTGAGCAAATAGCCTTCAGTCCGAGCAACTTGGTACCGGGCATCGAGCCCTCACCTGATAAGATGTTGCAAGGACGTTTATTCGCATACAGCGACACTCATCGCCATCGCCTGGGTGCTAACTTCTTACAGATCCCTGTCAACTGCCCATACCGTGTTACTGTTTCGAACTATCAACGTGACGGTCCCCAATCTATGGCTAACCAGGAAGGATGCCCGAATTACTTCCCAAACTCATTCTCTGGTCCACAAGAGTGCCCGCGCGCGCAGCGTCTGCAACCCAGGTACAATCTCACTGGAGATGTTGACCGGTACGACAGCGGTCAGACTGAAGACAACTTCTCGCAGGCCACCCAACTTTATAAGCAGGTGTTTGATGATGCTCAGAAGCAGCGTAGCATCGGGAACATTGTAGGCAACCTCAAAGACGCTGCGGCGTTCATGCAAGAGAGGGCTATCAAGATCTTTACCCAAGTTCACCCGGATCTGGGCAGCAAGGTCGAGGCTGGTTTGGCCCCTTTCAAGAAATATCATGCCAATTTGTAAATATGTAATACTTACCTAATAACATTGATGGGTGCTATAAAATAAGTGCTATAACTGAAGGCCTATTAACTTTATAAATATTTACCTTCATATTTTTATGGGTAGGTAGTAGGTAAAATATAAGCATTTTGAAAAGGTTTTTAGTACTTATACAAATAATGTAATCTTTCATGTCTTACTAATTTATATTGTTTTCTTTGTTTTTGTTAGCGATGAAAACTCATCTGACATTGTCGAGTTTTTAATAAAGTATTGCAAATTTACCTTTTGTTTTATTTATTATAGTGCAAAATAGCTCACATTTACGTCGCTCAATATTTTCAAAATTGTTTTTTATGTGTGTCTTAAATACTCTTAAGAACATATAGTTATAAGTGAGCCATCGATACTGTAATATTTGGCATATTACAGTGTCGATTGATTACCCGCTTACCATTACGATACTTAGTACGAATGTTCTGATTTCTTCTCCCAAAAGGCCCCGCAACAGACTTACACTAACGTTTCTTTCTAAGGGAAATATAAACGTCCTCGAAATTTCGTAGTTGACTATTACGGATCACAAAGATAATTTTTCTCTTTAAAATTAAGAGTTATCCTCTTGTCGGTGGAGTATTTTCCACTTCTCTCTGTCGTACGCCATCTCCTTGCCTCGCTGATACGACACGACACCAGCTTTTTCCTTTATTTGGTCCATATAACTGCGCCGTGGTCTTCCCCTGCCTCTCCTTCCTTCTATATTTCCTTCCATTATGGTTTTAAAGAAGTTGTCGTGCCGTATCAAATGTCCAATCATTTTCTCCCTTCTAGCGCTGATGGTGTTCAAGATCGCTCTCTTCTCTTTTACCCTTCTTAACACGTCCTCATTTATTTGTTACTCTCTTAGTCCAGCTTATGCCTTCCATCCGTCTCCAACGCCACATTTCAAACGCTTCCAGTCTTTCCCGATCCCTTTGTGTCATTGTCCACGTTTCGCTGCCATAAAGGGCAATACTCCAAATGTACACTTTAATTAGCAACTTTTTGCTCCTACTTGACAGATTTTAAGAGTTGACTCTTTTGGTTAAAAGCTTTTTTCGCCATGGCTACTTGCGCGACGATGTCTGGTGTACATCTGGAGTCTCTTGTTATCAAACTGCCTAGATATTTAAAAGATAATTAATAAACAACCCTTTATGCCGAGTTTTTGACGCGGGCACCGTTTTGGCATTTGCACCTCTGTATGCGTCATCACGCACACTAAGTACCTAAATAGTACCTACTGCCGCGGCTGCTCTACGGAAATAGAAAGTAACTACAAGTTTTTTCAAAACCGGTGTTTTACATTTTTGGCACTTTTAGACAATAACGGATGTTGCTACATTCTTGAAATAATCAAAGGGCTTTTAGTTTTAGAGATAACATTTCGACAAACAAAGTAACTGCAGGCACTTTTTCCAAAGATCTACAGAAAAACAAAGCACAACACAATTGCACGGTATAAATGAAGCAATTGCATGTCGATTACTTTGTTTTTAAGTATAGTACTTCGTTTTTTGTTTGGTATACATGTTTTATTGATACCGAGATTTAGCTAAAATTGTATTTTATGCAACTGTTGTCTAAAAATGGTTTTAAAATGCCAGTGGCGTGGGTCGCAATTAAAGACGCCACGAGCGTTTTTAGACATACACCGTTGCATACAATACTTTTTCTACGACAAATTTTAAATAAACAGCATAACTATAAAATAGACTATTCAGGCAGCAAGTTTTCTATTCGTTCTTTTGCTACTCACGCAATTTCTTCAGGAGTGCAGATATTACTTTCTTTGACCATTGTAAAAGGAACGTACACTTTTGTCTTCACAAGCACGAATAAAATCTTAATAGTTTAGACTAAGCAGTTCATCATCTTTCGTCTTTTCATTTTGAACTGTATATTGCTGGGAAAGCGGAAATATGACACCTCTTGTTTATGGTTTGTTTTGTTTGTAATTTGTTTGCACTTGCCATCCGAACCAAACCGAATCTGAGCTAAGTATAACCACGAACTTCGAATCTCGAACTTCATATATCTCCATCTCTATCGCACTTATGGTTTATGGTACTCGAGCGACTGGACCGAACCGAATTCGAACGTTTATTTTTATAATTAATACCAAGAATTTATAAAACATTTAATTTATCACACAATAGATGATGAGTGATTATTATTGTAGAGTATAATTCTATTATAAATATTACATGTCAATTCATATAAAGTGATCTTCTTCAAATAGGTACCTATATAAAAAACTAGTCAAAAAACCGGCCAAGTGCGAGTTGGACTCACGCACGAAGGGTTCCGTACCATTATCTATAAAAACGGCAAAAAAAATCACGTTTGTTGTATGGGAGCCCCCCTTAAAAAAATATTTTATTTTGTTTTTAGTATTTGTTGTTATAGCGGCAACAGAAATACATAATCTGTGAAAATTTCAACTCTCTAGCTATCACGGTTCTTGAGATACAGCCTGGTGACAGACAGACGGACGGACGCACGGACGGACGGACGGACGGACGGACAGCGAAGTCTTAGTAATAGGGTCCCGTTTTACTCTTTGAGTACGGAACCCTAATAAACCACCCCTGGTCGCCTCTGGTGCAAAGGTGCCCATTATACTTGCCACATTACCCTGTTGAATGGCCAAACAACCTTTGCACCAGAAACGACTCGGAGCGGGGATCCTCACCCTTTTGCCTGAGCTGACGGCCTATGTCCCGGACAAATTTCTTTGCGTCCAACCCCCAGCAACCCGCTGTTTCTACTGCCAGGGGTACAAAAATATAGCCTGATGTAAGGGGAGCGTACTTCTATCGCTGAAATTCGGCTGCTGCCCCGGCCGCGCGGGTAGTCCGGTTAATATGGGATGATGCGTCCCACACTAAGCACCGCCCTCTTTCCCATGGCAACAACGTCAGGCCATCGGGTCGTTTGCCATCAGTGCGACTAATGCCCGGCGGCTCAAGAATAGACTGAACGCCTCGCCTGCCGACCTTAGGGCTCTCTGGGTTATGTCGTTGAGGGCATGGTGACGGGGGTGCCTACCGGAGCACCTGCGGCAACTCAGAGCGTGATGACCGTCAGCACCCACCATGTTACCCCAAATGCAAACATGTGGTTGGCACACATGCATTGCAGCCCAGGCGGAGAGCAACAGCCACACGCAATGAGTCACCGTCCATTAGGATTCCCAATTGGGGTGACGGCACGGCAGCGCGTCCAACCATGCCCCGACCAGGCGCGGCTCACTCGCGATTTGCGTTTATCGGTACAAGTACATGCCGGTTGCCCCCTGGCAGGGCCCTATTCAGTGGCTGCCACGCCGTGCATGGGATCGCACGCGCACGCTCGCTACTTCGCGCGCACAAGCTTACATAAATATTATATCGGAAGTGAACGTGCCACCGCATTCGTCTGTTTGTGTGTTGTTGAATTACTGTTGAAATGCATAAAAATAAACCTAAAAAATATTGTATTGCAGCGGGTTGCAAGAACAATAATAAAAAGTTTGTTTCCGAATCAAAGAGGGATGTGATACCATTCTAAAATATTAAGATATATGTCTGATGGATGGCCAGAGAAAAATGAACTAAATAAGGAACTTTTGCCATGTTATAATTTATAACAGAAGAAACGAATTAACAGTTGACAGAGACTGTATATTTTGGGGATATCGTATACCTTACAGCGTTCGGGAATCAGTCTTATTCGAATTGCACAAGAGCCATTTCGGAATTGTAAGAATGAAGGAAATCGCACGTTCATAATTTTGGTGGCCTAACTTAGACTCTGAAATAGAAAATATTTCTAAGAAATGTTTAGTTTGTCTACAAAACTGTAAGGCACCCTCTAAAACACAGAAACCATGGCCTATTCCTCCTTCAGTGTGGTATAGGATTCATGCTGATTTTGTGGGACCATTTTACAATAAAATGTTTTTGGTAATACCTAGTAGATAGTTTCTCCAAATGGCCAGAAATATACGAAATGGCAAATATTACGAGTTCCCGCACAATAAATGTACTTAGTAGTGTATTTAGTCGCTTTGGGTACCCGGTGCATTTAGTTACGGACAATGGTCGCTCGTTTACGAGTGAAGAGTTTAAAAACTTTTGTAGTAAGTATAAACCACATTAAACATACATTTTCACCGCCGTCACAGATTATATAATTCCAGCGACAACTGGAGCCGTTGAACGATTTGTGGAGACTTTTAAATCAGCAGTGACTATAATTTACTTTAAAAACAAAGTTTTAACCGACTTCAATTCAGTACTCCGCCAAGCCACATGAACATTACCACATTTCTTTTGCAATTTACCACATGAACTAATTTTCGAGAGCAAATGCGTTGATTATTAGAGAAAAAAACCAAATCACTGTATGTGAGCCGATAATATTTGAGGACTTCCGTCGATTCCTCAAGGATCTCAGAATTACCCTTGGCACTTCATTGTTTGCTATTTCAACGCAATCATATCAGAATCTGTGACGTACTTTTATAGTTTGAAGTAGGTAAAACATCGTTGAAAAGTTCCACAAGCCATCTATCCAAACCATCACCAAATTTATGATATCCGGGTGTAAATACACGAGTTATAATAGAACATGCCGAAATTACTACACACGTGCCTAATATATTTGAGGAGTTTCCTCAATTCCTCATGGTTCCCATCATCCAACTGGGGTTTTGAAAACAATGTGACCAATCTGGAAACATATACTTTCAATTAAAACATGAATAGTACGAATCGGTTCATAAATGACGGAGTTCTGAAGTAACAAACATATTTAAAAAAAAAGATATTTGAATTGAGAACCTCCTCCTTTTTTGAAAGTCGGTTAAAAATAAAAGAGAGTGGACTTGATTTAAGATCTTCAGTTAACCTCGCTCGCTGTCATGGCGACGGAGCGGTGACATGTAGTTCCGTATTTTTTATTTGTTTACAAGTAAAATGAGCAGTTTTGAATCTTGAACCGAGTGCCAGTTGGTGTATATTGGGCTGATTTACAGTCACAATTGTTGGTGATAAGTGAAGATGTGAGATATCAGCTTTATACATGTTTTGGGGTCCGGCAACTTTGTTTGCTGCGTACTTACTCGCACAAGCATTAAGCGTAGTAACTGCGGTTACGAGAGGAGTGACAGTGAACGACGTGGTGTGTTATGTCTATGTAGTGTTAATACCCAATAATTTGGTTGTTATTTGGTAAAGATCGAAAGTTGCGTGTTAATAAAATTGAATGAGGGTAAAACACAACCGCAGAGCGCATAGTGTTCGTCTACCGCGAATAGAACCCAGAGGGTCAATTGAACGAGATGGCTCGTTTCAACGAGTTCGCCATGGACAGGATGGTCGAGGGGCAACTGCGTCGGCTTTAGATGTGACGGCTGTGAAGTGAGTTCAAATCTTGTCAAAGACACAGAAACTATTTTTTATTCTTTTTACTTTTTACTTTACGCGTTATTCTTTTTACTTTTTTGACATATTTTGCTTAATTATTGCGAGCACTGATCACATTTTAGATTTTGTTTTTATGTTTAACGGAGTGGTTTATGCTGTTTTGAATTATTAGTTATTAAATTTGTTTCCCTTTTTTTTTTTGTTACGTACCTGGATATTATATTATTTGATGATTATTATTATTTTACTGATTTGATTTTGTAATTCGGCTTTTAAAGTTTTAACAAATTTTGTTTTTGTATGTTTTTTTTTGCTTTTTAGATATGCGCTTTTTAGATGTTGACATTATGTTTATAATTTATTCTGTGATTGTATGACATTTATTTTTACGTGCGGGATTTTGTATTGTTACCTACTTAAACGTCTATTTTATTTTACTTTAATTTTTGTGCTCAATTTTTTTTTTTTTTTGTAATTTTGTTATAACTATGTGCGACATGTGCGTGACGTAAAAGGGTTTTTTTTATGTTTAATACTTGTTGTCAATACTTATTATTCCATTGTTTTCATTTAACATCATGAGCAGCCCCACCGGATTACCCTGCCCTCACTGTTCAAGACTTTTTGCCGCATCTAGGGGTCTTAATGTCCACATTACTAAGGTTCACAAAGGCGTAGGTGGGTGTAGTGGCTCTGGGGCCGCAGTAACGGCAACCCAGAGTGCGGGACCCTGTGCGGACGGTTCTCAACTACACACTCTGCCTATTCTTAAGAAAGATGTCCGTGTGCTTAAGCACATACCTAAGGGGGCTAGGGTTTTGGCAGCGGGGAAGTTAAGCGGGGTAATAGAAAATTGTCTGAGGACTAACAGTTTGGAGGATTGGTTCGCCTTGCTGTCATTTTCTTTCACTGCGCTTAGGGTTCCTGAAAATACTGACCGTAAATCGTTAACTTCTAAGGTGAAGGAAAATATTGAGTCCATACGTGTGTACTTTCCGGATAAGAACTGCTATAAACCGCAGTCACTTTATCGCTCCATAGAGTCAAAGGTGCACGAGGGGGATTTACGGGGCGCTGTCCGTCTGTTGATGTCTGACTCATCGTTGGCTCCCAATAACGATGACACTCTGAAAGAATTACATTTGAAGCATCCCTCTCCATCCAGGCAGCTTGTGTTACCTCCAGAGCCTGACCTCACCACCGCTTATTTGTGCGTTACATCTTCTGATGTGTTGGGTGCGTTGGGAAGTTTTTACAATGGGTCGGCTGCTGGTTTAGATGGTCTTCGACCTCAGCATCTTAAAGAGCTAACTTCGCCTTCTGCAGGGAGTAATGGAGCTTGTTTATTGGAGTCGTTAACCAAGTTATGTAACTTTCTTCTCAGAGGCATGGTTCATCCACAGGTCTGTCCTTACTTGTATGGAGCGTCTTTGTGTGCGTTGTCTAAAAAAGATGGAGGCATTAGGCCTATTGCGGTGGGAAATACCATACGTCGGCTGGTAGCTAAGTTGGGTTGTCACTCAGTTAGAGAGGTCATGTCTGCTCACCTTCAACCTCATCAGGTGGGTTTTGGAACGCGCTTGGGATGTGAAGCGGTAATTCATGCCACGCGTTCCTTTGCGTTAGCACAGACCAACGCTGATAAAGTGATCATAAAAGTAGATTTAAAAAATGCGTTTAACAGTGTAGAAAGGGACGTGCTGTTGGAGGAGGTAAAAGATTTGGTGCCTACTTTGTACCCCTTTCTCTATCAGTGTTACGCTTCGTCTACCAGTCTTTTTTATAACGACAGTACTCTCTCATCACAGGTCGGTGCCCAACAGGGAGATCCTTTGGGTCCTTTGATTTTTTGTCTGGCCATACAGAAACTGATAACTTCTTTGGAATCACCATTAAACGTATGGTATTTGGATGACGGCACAATTGGGGGGACGCCGGACGAGGTTCTCAGCGATTTGAGAAAACTTTTACCGGCTTTATCGGCATTGGGATTAGAGGTCAGTGCAGAAAAGTGCGAGCTGTTCCCGTGCAGCTCGGCGGTGTCTGCTTCCGAATTTGATGTTTTGTTACCTGGTATAAAGGTGGTAGACAGGGCGTCTTTTTCTCTTTTGGGGGCACCTATTTTTACGGAGGGTCTTGCCGTATCAATGCAGAGAAAAGCGGATGCTTTGTCTTTATCAATAACGCATTTGCAACAGCTTTCGTCTCACGTGGCTTTAGTTTTATTTCGTAACTGTTTTTCGATGCCACGTATGGTTTACTTTTTGAGGACGGCACCTTCTTGGTTGTCGCCGCAACAGGTTCAAGACTTTGATTTAATTACTAGGCGAGGTCTTGAAGCTATCATAAATGTCCACTTGGATGAACCACAATCAATTCAAGCAACCCTGCCTATTCGATATGGTGGTCTCGGGGTTCGTCGGGTGCACGATATCAGCCTGGTCGCTTTTATAGCATCTGCTCACGGAACTAGAGAACTTGTCACTCGCATGTTGAACACAAATGGTGGCAACTATCAATTTCCGTTTTTGCGGGAGGCTATGGTTGAGTGGAAGATTAGGTGTCCCAGTGATACGGTACCTGACGAGTTGGCGTCACAGCGGTCCTGGGATGACATAATGAGTAAGCAGACTTACGATAGCTTATTGGGGGTAGCTTCGGGAGCTGACGAGGCCCGCTTAAAGGCTGTTTTGGAGCCAGAATCTGGCGCATGGCTTCATGCGTTACCCTCGTCACACTTAGGTACGCTATTAGATAATGACTCGCTTCGAATGGGGGTAGCGCTGAGGCTGGGATGTCCAGTGTGCGAACCTCATCAGTGTGTTTGTGGGGCCACAGTCGAAGCAAATGGTCATCATGGGCTAAGTTGCTTACGTTGCGCTGGTAGGTTTTCTCGGCACCATTCAATAAATGACGTAATTCGGAGGGCAATGGTGTCTGCTAACTTACCGTGTGTGTTGGAACCTCAGGGTCTAAGTAGAACAGACGGTAAGAGACCGGACGGGTTGACACTGGTTCCGTGGGCGAGGGGTCGTAGTCTCATTTGGGATGCAACATGCGTAAGCACATTTGCCCCCACACATCTCGCTCACACAACGCGACGGGCTGGAGCAGCTGCAGAAAAAGCGGCTAGGCTAAAGCACGCGAAGTATGCGAACTTGGAACCGGTGTACGATTTTGTTCCGGTCGCAGTGGAGACATCTGGGCCGTGGTGCGAGGAGGCAAAGTCGTTGGTGAAGGCGTTAGGACGACGTTTGAGGGAAAGGGGCTGCGATCCCAGGTCGGGTTCGTACTTGGTACAACGGATTTCACTGGCAATACAGAGGGGAAATGCTGCCGGTATATTAGGGACGTTTACGCCAGGTACTTATCGGGCCTGGAATTCAATACCGTAATATTATTTTTCTTTCCCATGTATATATATTTTTGTTTAATTTTTGTAACCGAGTCTTGACGAAGCATGTTGCTGATTATTGGTTGTAAGTATTTAATATTAGACGAAGTTTGTTGCGGATACTCACTCTGTGCTCATTTTTGACGAAACCTGCGCTGTGGATATTTAACTTTGTAGCAACATCTGAAGGTATCTTGTTCCACTTTTTTTAGATGATATACAAATATTGTCAACTATTGGGAAAATTCGGTCAAGGTTATGCAGTTCAATCATTTAGAAATAATTAATTATATCATTGCTAGACTAATTTATGTTAAATGTACCCACTTCATTTGTTACAATAAGAGAAATAGTATCTAGAAAGACGTAAATATGGATAAGGCCCTTCAGACTGGATGTTCCTGAACAATTGCGCAAAAATCGTTTCCGTGATGTGCTGAATAATAAATTGAGTTAACCTGTTCATGTTTGATTATAGAAGTACGGCACAGCGCACAACTGGAGTTTCACCAGCACGTCCCATGTTAAGTCGAGAAATACGAAATAGATTTAGTTTACTGCGCCCGCCGCCCCTGTTATAGTGCAGGAGAACCCTCTCCTGCACTAGTACGAAAAAAGAGAACAGGGAAAAAGGGAGATTACATTTGAAATCGGTCAGAAGGTAATGGTAAGAGACTTTAGGAAGGACAGCAGGCCCTGGGTTCAAGGTTTAGTTATAGAAGAGTCCATACCAGGGACTGCTTATGAGGTAGATGTAGAAGGTTTAAAATGGAAGCGACACATTAACCAGATGTAATATTTGCTCAGATGAGCTAGAAGCGTTATGTTAATTTCGTTAGTTGTTTATTTATTATTTTGAAAATGTATGTTAAAAATAAGTGGGGAGAGTGTGACAACTTGAAGTCTTTTATGTTGTATTGTCTGTGGCGCTTCCAGGGGCCGTTGCTGGGTTACTGAACATAATAACGTTGTTCTTGTACCTACCGATTGTCGTTCAAAGAAATATAATAACTCCAATTAATTAATTTGGTAGTTTCATTTGAAGATATAACAGTAACCAAGTATTAAATCCATTACCCTGTAACAGTGGTCTAGTTCTTCGTATAAAATCTATGGTGGCGTTCTAACATTGCTCTCTGTAGCTCCTCTAGTAATGTAAGTCCAGCATATCGGGCCAGCTGTTCTCAAGGCACACGTTTTCGAAATCTTCTTCCTCCTTTTCCTTCATTCGGAATGTATACCTAGATATTTAGAAATTATGTATTTCGTTCATTATATCCAGTGAATGTTATACTAAACAAGCTTATACAAAGTGAGCGTATATATTATGATTGTTATATGAAAAGTTCTTATATCTCGTATTACTTACCCGTGGAAAAAGCTATATGCAAACTCAACAAAAAAATACTACTTGCGTAAAGTATGACATTATTTAGATATAATACCAATTGATATAACAATCAAAGCCTAGGTATAATGTTCATAACACCTACAATTTAAAACATATATTATACAATTCATCTAACATCAGAAAGCATAATAACGAGCATTATAAATGCCTACAACTATTTTAGTAGCAATTGTTTTGCCTACTTTCCTGGCAGCAGTTTGTTTTGTGTAGGGGTCACAGTTCTAATAACTGTTTACAGTAATGTCGCCTTGTTCTTATACTTACTTAGGTAGTACAGAAGAACAAGTTTCATAATTTCTGAAACATAATGAATAAAAAACTTAACACTAGAAACATACATCTACCTAACTACTAGTAGAGGGTATCCTCTCTGAGGTCGCAGCCCTTGGGAAAGGTGCCCATAAGGCTGGCCACATTTTCTCGTTGAATTGCAATTCCAATCCGTTGGCCGAGGATGTAGCCAGCCCTATAGTCAGCCGTATTTTCTGCCATTTTTTTCTTAATGTGCTTTATAAAGCCTGTGGGCGTCAGGACTCCACGGCCCGAGAGTGCCGCAAATAAGTAGCAGTTTGTCAGGCCCGCATATTTGCGGCGCTTCGCAGCTTCTGCCGTTGATGCCGCCCCGCCCGCCCTCAAAGAAGTTGTTGCTAAATGACGTCGCTACTTTGAAAAAATCTCGTATCTGAAAATCATCAAGTTTCTAGGAGGAACAATACACATCCTGTAAATTATTGTGATTGATCAAATAAGTTCCTGTTAGTTTCATGAGATACTCGTACTTTGATAGCCAGTCATTAATTTTACAAATATTCGAATAACTCACGCAAACACTTTTTATTAAATTTACAGTTATTCGTAAGATACAAGATTTTTGTTGTATTTAGTAGGGTCGTTTAGCCGGTAACGCGACCACCTTCGGTTAGCGACCACTTGACGGACTAGGCTGCTTCAATTATAGTATTTTATGCAACTGTTATATAATAAGGGTCTCAAAACGCGAGTGGCGTGGGTTGCGATGCGAGCCTTGGCGAGCATCGCAATTAAAGACGCCACGAGCGTTTTTAGACCAGTTATACACAGTTGCATACAATACTTTTTCTACGACAAATTTAAAATAAATAGCAGACTACAGAATAGTTACTTTTCAGGCGGCAAGTTTTCTATTCGTACTTTTGCTACCTACTCGCGCAATTACTTCAGTAGGTGGAGTTATTAATTTCTTCGACCATTTTAAAAGGAACGTACACTTTTGTCTTCACAAACACGAATAAAATCTTAATAGTTTAGGACTAATAGTTTATTATCTTTCGTCCTTTCATTTTGAACTGTATTTTGGTGGGAAATCGGAAATGCGACACCTCTTGCTTATGGTTTGTTTTGTTTTTAATTTGTTTGCACTTGCCATCCGAACCAAACAGAATCCGGACCCGGACCGAATTCGAACTGTTTATTTTCATAAATAATACCAAGAATTTATAAAATATGTAATTTAATACACAATAGATGATGATTTATTATTATTGTAGTAAATAATTTATAATATACAAATGTTTAATCGTAAATAAATACTTTTATTTCGAAATATTTGTTTATGAAGTTGGCACCACTGCAATATAGCGGCCGATTTAAAAAAAAGTTAAACAGTGCTTTTATGAAAAATGTATGAACCAAAAAAGTACGCTAAACAGTGCGTTTTTGGGCCATAGAGCATAGAGTTTTTCGACGACTTATTAGTGGTGTCATTGTATTTGAGCTACAGCCTATATAAATGACAGATAACGGTTCAGGAGTAGAAAAAATATATTACCATTTCAACAAACCCAACAGAAAAATAATTAGTTATTAACTATTCTTGAATAGCATCAGAATAAGAATATATACATTTAAAACGCAAAGCTTAATCCAAAGCAAGAAAAAATAACCTCAATTCACACATTTCACACATTGCTTCCGTAAAGTGTTCACGTGCAGTGAATCTGTAAAAAAAATAACGCGACAGTTGGCGCGAAAACGTTAGTTACGTCACTTAATCTTATTATTATGCTGAAATTAGTTACTTGATTGCTTAAATGATTTAGCTATTGTAATAATTTCGTTGAAATTCGGCATATTATAAAAATAGATTTATATAAACTGGGGTGGTCGTGTACCAAAATAAATAATTACCAAAGAAGTCGGATAGCGACCACATCGTTTTTCTTTTTCTTTCCTTATGGATTCTTGCGGCACCCGCGATATTTAGCTTGGCCAGCCAATTGAGTCGGTATTTAAGCCGCGCCAATCCATGCTATGTTCATAGTATTTGTAATATTATTAATATTATATGTAACATAATAATAATAAAATAATGTACCAGTGAATGGGTTCTAGCAGGTGTATTACATTACATTAAACTTCGTCTCCAAAGGGCCTCTACGTGTTGGATCTATATCCCCACGCACGCCTTCCAAAGGACCGGGCTTTGTCCCGTGAATTTAAACAGGAGATATAAAATAATAATAATAAAATAAATAATTTATATGATTATATGATATGGCTATATTAAAAATGCGAAAGTGTGTCTGTCTGTCTGTTACCTCTTCACGCTTAAACCAATGGACCGATTTTGTTGAAATTTGGTATGGAGATAGTTAGAGTCCCGGGAAAAAACGTAGGATAGTTTTTATCCCCGAAATAATCCTCTAAGAGGCTAAAATAGGGGTTGAAATTTCGTATGGAGCTACAATATAAACGAGACACACGGACGGAGTCGTGGGCAGAAGCTAGTGTAGAGTAAGTAGAATTTAATCTAAAAGTTAAATAAAAGCTTGTAAAATGATGGCCTTTAGATACCTACTATGAATGACATGTGTGACTGTAATAGCAATATATTATATACTAGCTGTTGCCCGCGACTTCGTCCGCGTGTCATCGTCTAAAAGTTTGTTAAAGGAATAAATAAAAAAAATCAGTGAAATTAGTTTTGTGCCTAATCTTTTAGTAAACAGTCTAAAACCGAAGTTACAAATCTCTTACTTTCAAAATGGCTTGCTCTTTATACACACTTAGAACCCCCTTTGAACCCTCATAATAAACAGGCTGAAACCGTAGTTACAAATTTCTTACTTTAAAAATGTCTTGCTCTATACTATACAAACTTCGAACCCCGTTTTAACCTTCTTAGGCGATGAATTAAAAAAACGCTGAAATAAGTTTTGTAGTATTTTAGCATGTTTGTTTTGTCTAAAACCGAAGTTACAAATCCCTTACTTTAAAAATGTCTTGCTCTCCATACAAACTTTGAATGCCCTTATAATCCCCTTTGGGGGAAGAATTTCAAAAAACGCTGAAATAATTTTGGTAGTCTAAACAGGCTAAGATCGAAGTTACAAATCTCATATCTTTAATTTTTTTTATTATTTAATCTTTCCAAAAAGTTTTGAGATTCTAGCTCCAAAAAATCCCCTTTACCAACATTGCACCCCTTTTTCATCCCCTTAGGCGTGGAATTTTCCAAAACGCTAAAAATACTTTCATCATTATCATCATTTTCAGCCTGTAATCGCCCACTGCTGAGCATAAGCCTCTCTTCGCGTACGCCACTGTGTCTCATCCAGAAATGACCCGCGGTCTTTTTTATGTCATCAACCCATCGAGCTGGTGGACGACCAACGCTTCTTTTTCCTGCAATTGGCCACCAATCCGTTAACGTTTTGGTCCACCTACCGTCACGCTGCCTGGCAATATGTCCTGCCGAACTCCATTTGAGTTTGGTTATGACTTCGCCGACATCACGCACCTTAGTGCGACGTCGGATCTCAATATTCCTCACTCGGTCTTGTAGCTTAATGCCGAGCATGGCGCGCTCCATGGCTCTCTGTGCTACCCGTACTTTATGCACAGTCTCCTTTGTGAGCGTCCATGTCTCAGCACCATACGTCATTGTGGGCAGGACACACTGATTATAAAGACGAGTCTTCAGGCATTGTGGTACGTCAACGGATTTGAGGATGTCATCTAACTTGTTGAATGCCGCGCAACCCAGCTGAATTCTCCTGGAGATCTCTTTGTTTTGATGTTCCTTGTCAAAGGATAGAGTATGACCAAGGTAAACGTACCACTCTACCATCTCCAGTGACTCGTTCCCAACTGTTATTGCTGAATTCGAGTCACTGGAAATGCTCGCCATAACCTTAGTCTTGGACATATTCATCCTGAGACCTACCTGCAAGGAAGCATGGTAAAGGTCTTGGATCATATTTTGGAGCTCATCCAGGGTCTCGGCAAACAAAACAATGTCGTCGGCGAATCTCAGGTGCGACAAGAACACACCATTGATATTAATACCGGTCCTGTCCCATGCAAGCGTTTTTATGATGTCCTCTAGAACAGCCGTAAAAAGCTTGGGTGAAATGGTATCCCCTTGTCGTACTCCCCTCTGGATTGAAATTGGGGCGCTCAGTTTATGAAGCCGAACTTGCATTGTTGCCGAGCTGTACAGCTCCCGTAGCACATCCACGTAGCGAGCATCGATTGAACAGCGATGGAGAGAGTCAAACACGGCCCAGTGCTCGACACTGTCGAAAGCCTTCTCGTAATCGACGAAGGCCATGCACAGGGGCCGGTTATACTCCTGACTTTTCTCCATGAGCTGCTTTACCGCGTGTATGTGGTCAATGGTCGAAAATCTGCTTCGGAAGCCGGCCTGCTCGGGAGGTTGGCACTCGTCTAGATAACGGGTAAGACGGTTGCATAATACTTTTGCAAAAAGTTTGTAAGTGTGGGAAAGAAGGCTTATGGGGCGGTAGTTGGTAAGCTTCGAAATGTCTCCTTTTTTATGTAAGATGGTGACGATGGCAGTTTTCCAGGATTTTGGAGTGCGAGTATCCTGAAGTGCTAGGTTAAACAGTTTTACGAGGAGGTTGATGATAGGGTAGCCACCAGCACGAAGTAAGTCCGCTGTGATGCCATCTTCGCCAGGAGATTTATCGGCTTTTATACTGTACAGAGCTTTTCTAATTTCCATAGCTAATATTGGGGGTATGTTATCTCTATCTTTGTGTTGTGTGGGTGGTGCTCTACTATCACTACATCTGGTAGATGGATCTGGCTCTTCTGACTGTGACGAGTAAAGTTTGCTGTAGAAATTTTCAACAACATTAACTATCTCGTCCCGGTCTGTAACTAAATTGTCATCGTCATCTTTCAACTTCACTATTTGTTTTACTCCGGTTCTTAGCTTTCTTCTAAATATTTTTGGACCTCGGTATTCTTTGATTGTGTTGACTATAACTTCAGTATTACGTTTTCTTAAGTCTTTTCTAATAGATTTACTAATTATTTTACTTATGCTTTCTATCTGTTTCTGATCTGCTATTGTATTGTGTTTCATTTGCCTCCTTTCTTCCACCAAAGTCAGTGTTTCAGATGACAAATTTTATTTCTTTCTCTGGTGCTTACCAAGGTGTTTATCTGCCGTATCTGTTAAGGTCTTACCTAACAGGTCATTAATATGGTCATCATCAAAGTTTTGCTCATCCATCAAATACTTTATTTGTTTCTTATTATTTGTATCGTAATAAGTAATATTTCTAAAAACTTTTAAGCTTCTATCTCAAAAAGGAGTTTCGCTCATACAAACTTTGCAACCCTTTAGGGGTGAAATGTTTCAAAACGCTAAAAGTACTTTATTTGTATTATAATAAGTAATCTTTCTACAAAGTTTTAAGTCTCTAAAAATCAAGTTTCCCCCATACAAACTTTGCACCCCTATTTAACCCATTTAGGGGTATGATTTCCAAAAATTACTTCTTATCCGTTGCCTACGTTGTAAAAGGTACTTCTGGTGTAAATTTCAACTCTCTAGGCCCAGTAGTTTCGGCTGTGAGTTGATGAGTGAGTGAGTGAGTGAGTCAGTCAGGACATAGATATTTTTGTTCCCATAAATATAATTATTATACTTTTTGCTGTCAATCCGTACTGTTTTTTAGGCTTCCGTACTCAAAGAGTAAAACGGGACCCTATTACCAAGACTTCGCTGTCCGTCCGTCCGTACGTCCGTCCGTCTGTCTGTCACCAGGCTGTATCTCAAGAACCGTGATAGCTAGAGAGTTGAAATTTTCACACATTATGTATTTCTGTTGCCGCTATAACAACAAATACTAAAAACAAAATAAAGTACAATTATTATAGGTACCGTCGATTTATCGACGTTGAAGTTTGTGCACGTGTATACACCACCATACGAGTTTGTAAACGAAAAAACAAAAAATAAATCAGATACGAGTTTTTTTCAAAGTAGTGACGATATTTTGTTTAGATACGATATTTTTGAACTAACGATTACTTATTATAATGTCGATTTATCGACGTTGGAATTTGTGCAGCATACGAGATGTATTTTTATAAGTTTAACGCGTACATAAACGAAAAAATGGAAAAAAATCAGATACGAGATTTTTTCAAAGTAGCGACGATGGGACGGGGCCATGGTGTCCACGCAGGTGGCGAAGTAAAGAAGTACAGAAGTAACATAAACTTACCTTGCACCTTTTTGCTGTCATCTTTCTTTGATTAATTGTCTGATTATGACTTTGACAGATTTTACAGTTTGAATTGGCATGTCTAGGGAACGGCATTTATATTTTCTATTATAATACATTAAATTAATTGTAAATACGGTAAATTCAACTGCTAACTGTTGAAAGTAAAACAACACAGTTAGGCAACAAGCATTTTCCTAAGGATGTTATTATCAATCAACGTTCTAACTTGTTTACAGATTTCCGTTGTATTAAATTGAATTTCTTATAGAATGCAACAGTTACGTTGTCTTCATTTGCAAATGAATAAGTGATAAATCTCACAAGGATTCGTTATTGATATGGACCGAAAGAGACCAACCCCGACGCATTTCAAGTCCAGGTACGTCAGATGGGCTTCCACGCAGATGTCCGATGGTGCCATGGAGCCTACCACGGAGCAGAGTGACGGAGGCAACTCTAGCTGCCGCGGCGACTGTGTGACGTGCCACGGTTTTCAGAAATCGAATGAAAGTGCAATATTAGATGCAATAAACAAAATTACAGAAAAGTTTGAGCTTGTAAATAAATTTCAGTTGCCAAAACTTACTAGTGCGCTACTGCAACTAAAATCAGCCACCGATCGCATTGTAAAACAGAATGATGATATTCTAAAAAACATAGCAGATTTACAGAGAGCAAAGAAGGCATACACAGAACACGATCATCAAAATCGACCAAGGAAACTTTTGAACCTGCCGAATTTAAGTAGAAAAACTAAATTGAAATACGAAACGCCAATTTTACCTGTTCCGGAGAAAGTGGCTCGATACAGGCGCAAAAGGAGTCCTTATGTGCTTCACAAAATTTTGATAATTTTCAATAACCACATGGTGAAGTCCAAGCAGCATCGGAAAAATCGAAAACATAGTCCAAAATAATGAGTGAGAATAAAGTTATGTTCCGCTAATTTACCGTTTTTCATTAACAACAAGATGACGTTGTAAACGCCTGCTGCGCCTCAACGATTGTTGTACGAGCGGTGTATGTAGTGAACGTACCAAATTAGGCAATGAAACATTCCAGGCGCTACAATGAATATCTTGTCAAATAGGTGAACAGGGGCCCATTGCATTACAATTAACAGCTTAAAATGAAACCTGCCAGGCGCTACAATTAATATCTTGTCAAATAGGCGAACAGGGGCCCATTCCATAACAATTAACAGCTTACAATGAAACATGCCAGGCGCTACAATTAATATCTTGTCAAATAGGCGAACAGGGGCCCATTGCATAACAATTAACAGCTTATAATACAAGCAGAAGTCTCTCTCATATTAATGTAGTTGAAAAGGAAGGTGATGGCTATTCATATCCACTTGCAGCTCTCGTTACGTTTGCTCTATCTCAAATCTAACAAAACCTGATTTCTTTCCGTGCATGCACTCTAATTTATTCTGCCTATGAAACAACACCAATACAAATTAGTAGTTTATGCAATCGTTATATAATGGATGCTTTTTAAGTCGAGTACCACGTTTAGGCCACGAAGCTTGCTGAGTGGCCTAATTAAGGTACGAGACTTAAAAAGCTAATTATATAACTATTGTATACAATACTTTTCCTACGAGTCAACGGAAATAATAATTTATTAAACAAACTTGGTATCTATTGAAAATCGCCCTGCTGAAATGAAGCGCTGCAGCTTAGTAATTTTGCGCGTTGATGTCTTCACAGTTATCTTATACAGCTCCTGGATTCATAAGATGACTGCTGGCGGTTATGCGGCTCCGTGACGAGCTAGTGGAGCTCCAGGATTAAAAAGTATGTGATCTTAGTTTCGTGTACGAAATCTTAATTCAAAGATTAAAGTCGACGAGTAGAAAATAGTACTTAACTTGATAGATCCCCAGCGTCAAACACTAATAAATGAGGTATATTTAGTCATAGGGATATCGGATTTAATGTATAGAGGATTTAAATGGTACCATTTATATTTATAACGTCGCGAAAATAAACCTGACCTATATTACCAGGGTCAAACGTTGATGAACGTTCCAAATCGAATCGCTTCCTCGCCCTTGGTGGGACTAGATCCTAACTGCCCTAAAATAAAATAAAAAGCAATGAGGCAGGTGAATGCACCGGGTACCAGTCATTATATGACACTCTTCTTATCAACAGTATATATCAAAGTACTTTGTGCTTATCAATCTAGGGCATTGACCACACTAAAATAAAGTCAGATCTGACTAAAAAAATTATAATATTAGATTTGCCCCACGGTATTTGAGTGCATTACCGTGCCAATACATATTAATCCACCTAATGGGGGATTTTGCCTTGCAAAAGGTGGAGAGGAAGATGTTTTAATATACCTATACACACATAATAATCGTGACATGTATAGTATTCAATTTACAAATAACGTCACAATCTAGTACACTCAGCTGGCTGCAGAGAAAAAACATTATATATACTCTCATAACACCAGCACTGAGGAATAATACTGGTATGGATGAAATGTGATAGATAGCAAACTAATAAACTAATATTAATTAGATATTTCTTACAAATAAGCCTAATTGAGGCTTCAGTAAGAACTAAAGAGTGTATAAATGTAGTAGAATAAGTTTATAATTTTGAATAAATAAAAGTAAAAAAAAAAAAAGAGAAAAGTTTGTATGCAAGGAAATATTTTTTCTCTGACTACATTTGCGATACCACTGCGCAAATAAGTATCGATCACTCTAATATGTGCATTATAAACAATCAGTTAACTAATTTGTACAATCATATATTTTTTTACTACATCATGAATTTACAAAAGAAATCTTTCTTCATAGACCGGGAGATGCTGACACAAATTTATATAATATGTATTATATTCTTTCCAAAAATCCAAATGCCATACTGGTACAAGTCTTTAAAAAAAAAAAAAAACACAACTCCTTTGCGGCGGTATGGTTGCCATTTGGAATCGTCGGAAAAGTATGGCATGGTGATTTTCGTGAATGGTTACTCGACGATGATTAGCTGTGCAAAAATTAGCCTGGTACAAATGGTTGAATTGGTCTATTTTTAGGGTTCCGTACTCAAATAGTAAAATGGGACCCTATTACTAAGACTTCTCTGTCCGTCCGTGCCATGATAGCTAGAGAGTTGAAATTTTCACAAATTATGTATTTATGTTGCCGCTATAACAACAAATACAAAAAACAAAATAAAATATATTTTTAAGGGGGGCTCCTATACAACAAACGTGATTTTTCTGCCGTTTTTATAGATAATAGTACGGAACCCTTCGTGCGCGAGTCCAACTCGCACTTGGCCGGTTTTTATTAATTATTGTTATTTCATCGGTATGGCGGGCTCTAAGTTACACCGGAGAAGTATGGCATTACGCTACCGCCTACATCTTTTTTCATCGCCCATTGGAAAAATGAAAATACAAGAATTTTTGTGAAAAAAATCGTTTGACTTTCCTTATTTAACCGACACGTTCGATTACCGCCGCCGGTACCAGCGCTGTGACCAGCATTTTCCTGTTCTTCATTACGTAATTAGACCCCTGAAGGGTCGCCATACTTGGTACAAATACTTTAAAAAATTGTGTCAGCATCTCCCGGTCTATCAGTATAAACAACAGCGTAAACCTTCACGCTTAATAATTTGTACAAGTGGTATAATAGTTATTTATGATACAAGTACAAGTTTAGTGCGGAAAGCAGGTAATTCACAACAAGTAGCGGTGATCAAAAACACGAGCGTGAGCGAGTGTTTTATACCGACACGAGTTGGGAATTACCTGTACGCACGTTGTATGGCATGGCACCAACACATTTTACGAAGCATACATAATGCGAGGAAATAAAAAATACATAATAAGAAGAAAGTTGAATTAATCAATTATTCAAATTAAATATGATGTTAGAACAATTCTGTATATTAAATGTAATAATTATGCCACCTACTTTTATCGATTGGCTCGGGTAACTCGTAGTATTGTCTTCTGTGACAGGTTAATTTTCTACTCTGTTTCTGTTGCACTTGGTGCCCTTGGTGGATGGATGTGGATTTAATCCTTCGAAGGAGATGGCTGGGGTATATCAATTGTATTGGGTTCATTCGAAGTGGATGGCTGAGGCTCTATGTTATAGTTGTATTGAATTCTGTACAAGTGGATAGACTTGGCTAAGTTGCTAGTTTCAGGTTTACTGATTTTGATATTTTAGCATTTATTTTTATTTTGTTTTCAAGAGAGTCCCCTATATAGCTTTCAGAAACTGAATTGGACTTCCACCCACCGTGGCATTTAAGTGTACTGAAGGCTCCCGAGTCTGTTAGCAGCGTAGCAGAGCAGAGCAGAGGCGCAGAGGTCCGCCGGAAACTGTGCCCTGTATACAGTGGCTCTGATAAACCTAAAAAAGGTTGCAATTTCGGCACAGCCCCGAATTTATTGATGCCTATGCATTGATTAATGCATTTTTCATTCTGGTAATTTTGGAAAAGTCGATTACTAACACATTTTTACAAGCTTTATATTAACTTGACCGGTCCGTATGTATGTAAGTATATAAGTATGTAAGTTGTCCGCCTGCAATAAATTTTATGGGTTCCGTACTCAAAGAGTAAAACAGGACCCTATTACTAAGACTTCGCTGTCCGTCCGTCCGTCCGTCCGTCTGTCTGTCACCAGGCTGTATCTCAAGAACCGTGATAGCTAGAGAGTTGAAATTTTCACAGATTCACAACAAATACTAAAAATTAAATAAAATATTTTTTTAAGGGGGGCTCCCATACAACAAACGAGATTTTTTTGCCGTTTTTATAGATAATGGTACGGAACCCTTCGTGCGCGAATCCAACCTGCACTTGGCCGGTTTTCAGTAAATTGCCGTTCTTTGATTGAGCTGAAAATTTGAATATTACTATAGTTTGGATGACAATTAAATATTACGGTACCATCAAGCTGATCTGATGATGGAGACAGAAGGTGGCCATGGGAATTCAGTATTTAACCGACGTGACCACGTAGAGTTTGAGCTTGAAAGAATCGTCTCAATGAATAGTTGATGATGGTATACAGAAAAGTACAGTCGGCAATAAAAGTTTGTACCAAAAATGAACCTTAGGCGATGAATTAAAAAAAACGCTGAAATAAGTTTTTATTTATTTATTAATCACACACAAGTTTACAGTTTATAACCAAAACACTTATGAGGTAGGTACACATTCATAGGAGGTAGCATCACTATAAATAATACAACAATTTAGGTAGGAACAATTCAAAAAGAAGCAATCATAAAAATAAACTAAATATACCTAAATTACCTAATCAATCAAAGATTGAGCTGAGCAAGCATTGTACAGACTCGTGAAACTAGGTAAGTATGGCTAAAACTTTTCTACAAAATACGCCAATACTGTCGGCAAATATATCAATGTCGTCGGTTTCCTGCATGATCTTGTTTAGGATGGTTCGCGCTCTAGCAGAGGGAGCGTTCGCTCCGCGCCTGGTGCGCACGCCGGGCACCGCGAACAGACGCCGCGGGCGCCGCGCCGTCACCGCGCCGCCCGCGCCGCCCGCCGCACCGACCGCCGGCCCACTCGCACGCGGTACATGCAAGCCCATTCGCTCCAGCACGGACGCATTGTCAACTTTATTGTTGAGCAGTTGGTAATAGTGCACTACATGCAGCAGTTTGCGCCGTGTCTCAAGAATGTGAAGCCCAACCATTCCTGAAATGAAGAGGGACGGATACATATACGGGTAGTATCCGTACTGTCGCTTGTATATGTACCTGGCAAATTTCTTTTGGATTCTTTCCAGCATTGTGATGTATTTAAACTCGTCCGGAGCCCACACTACCGCACCGAATTCGAGCCTACTACGAATGTATGCTTTATATAGCATGACTGCTATCTTGATGGTAGAGAATTGGGAAGCCATCCTCATTATAAATCCCAGCGTTTTAGATACCTTTTTGCAGGTCGTCGTTATATGTTGTCTGAAGTCAAGTTTATTATCCAAAGTCAGTCCTAAGTCACGTATTTCGTCGGTCTGATGAAGTGGCATTCCGCGAAGGCTGTATTCGGTAACGATAGGTGAGCGGAGTCTAGCGAAGGAAATGTGCACACATTTCGAGGCGTTAAACTCCAGCCGATTAGTCTCACTCCATTCAGAAATAGCGTCTATGTCGTTCTGTAATTGTACTCTGTCATTGTCATCCCTAACACTGTGGAATAGTTTTATGTCGTCTGCAAACATTAGGCACTTAGACGTGCTGACGACCCTCGGGAGATCATTAATCATGACAAGAAATTGTGTAGGTCCTAGCGTGCTGCCTTGACTTACACCAGAACGAGTGAAGTATTGTTGAGACTCGAATCCAGCAAGTTTGACATATTGTCTCCGATCCTGTAGATAACTGGCAAAGAAGTGTAAAAGCCGGGGCGTAAATCCTATGTCTGCGAATTTACGCAGGAGGATATCGTTATCTACAAGATCGAAAGCTTTACGAAAGTCAAAGTATGCAGCATCTACCTGCATTCGGGCATCCATAGCTTCGGTTACGTAATCAACCAAGACTATGTGATTAGTTGTTGTTGAGCGACCTCGACGGAAACCATGCTGAGCATCGTCCATTTTGACTGTGATCTGCTGAGTGATAAGATGGTCCACGATTGATTCGAACAATTTCCCAAACACAGAGAGCACAGCAATAGGACGAAATCCAGTCACGTCGGACCCTGCACTGCTCTTAGGTACAGGGGTTACTCTTGATAACTTCCAGTACGATGGATACACGGCGTGTTGTAGGGATAAATTATAAATAAATAAAAGAGGAGACTCTAAAACAGATATACAATCCCTGGCCAAAAACGTGGGTATTCCGTCAGGTCCAGCCGAGGAGCGCGGTTTGAGCCGCTTGGCAGCGCGCCGCAAATCGGCAGCATTGACAGCGTTTACTGCGACTCTCGCTGCGTCGTGTGCATCCCCCCGCGTCGCTGCGCTGTCCCGCGCCGCTTCCTCGGCGTCCAGGCGAGGTACCTCACTATGGAATACAGAGCTAAAATACTCGGCAAAAGCATTTGCGGCGTCCTGTCCCGTAACAGTTCTGTCGTGGTAAGTAAAGTCGTCAGGTCGTCTCAAATCCTTGCGTTTACTTTTTACATAATTCCAAAACTTTGTAGGATCGTCAGTGATATCACGCTCAATACCTGCTTTATAATTTTTATACGCAATATCAATCAAATACTTAGCTTGTCGTCTATAATACCTAAACATCTCCCTATTAAAATCGGCATTCGTTTTTCTATATTGTTTTAAATGAAAATATTTAGTCTCAATAGTGTGCACAATTTCAGGACTGTACCAAGTCGGGTATATGTATTTCCCTACTGCAGGTTGTCGAATTCTTTTGATTGGAACATGGTCAGCAATACATTCCTTCAATTTAATGTAGAATGCCTCAGTCGCAACGTCAACATTATCAGAATTTAAGACTGTCCCCCAATCCATTTTAGCCATACTAGCATATAGTGCACTAAAGTCCGCTTTGCGAAAGTTCCATTCCGGTACTTGAGAGACATTGTGAGATTGCATGGACCCGGGCACCGCGTCGGCTCGAGTGCGCGGCAGCGACAGCGCCACCTCGAGCGGCGGGTGGTAGCCGTCGGGCGGCACCAGCGCCGTGGCGGCGCGCTCAACACGCACTCGCCGCTCGCTAAGCCCGCTCAGAACCAAGTCAAGCAATCCATCATGATTATTGCGAATGCTATTGTATTGGCGTATTTCGCAGAACTCAAGGAAACATTCGAATTGGTGGTGGACGTGGGCACTACATGAATTAAGGTTAAAATCACCTAACACTAACACATCCAACTCTGAATATTTACATATTGCATTTTCTAAACAATTCAAAACATTTAAATACTGATCATCTTTATAATTTGGCGGAAGGTAAACAACACAACATAACAACTTAGTACACTTGTACTCTAATTTGACTATTAGGACTTCCATATCATCAGAGATACCATCAATGTCAGTTATTTGGCGCGCAGAATAGTTATTTCGCACCGCAAGTAGTACGCCCCCCACCCAGCGTCCCCCGCGCGGTCCTTCCGCAACACCACATAACCAGGAGGAAATAATTCAGCGTCGTGAACGGAGCTAGTTAAGAAGGTTTCAGTAAGTGCAATAATGTCATTATCAGAATTAAGTAGATTATTGTAAAACAAATCGGTTTTTGACCTGAGTCCTCTTACATTTTGGTAATATACTGAGGTATATAAAAATGATTTGGTTTGATGTACTTTAGCGACGAAAATTATCCCTCCATGGTTTGATACATATGTCCAGCGCCCAGTTTTCACTTGCCTGAACCAGGTCCGTCAACTTAGGCGGCACGCCTAGTTTAAACGAGGCATAGTTTCCGCGCGCGTTGAGACATTTAACAGTGCACACGTCTGCATTACCACAAATCTTTTTCAAGTGCAACTTGACTTGATCTTCAGTCGTTCCCTGTTTGACATAGAAGAGATGTAGGTATGTCATTCTTTCAGCAGCCTGTAGAAAGGTGGTACCTGGAGCTGCTGAACCTCTCACCGTGTTGGCTGATGAACGACGTATGCGCTTAGATTTCGAATCGGTCCATATCTCCTTATCTAGAGAGATAGCATCCACTGCGCCTAGCTGGCTCGATGAAGTACTAGGGGTGTTGACAGAGCCGGCGGCGGACGGTGTTGTAGTTTGACCTTGACCTGTTGTGACCTCCAGTGACGAAATAGGCTTTTCTTTGGCTTTTTTTGAACCGCTAACATTGGACTGATGAGAGGTGTGACCAGTTGAAACCGCCTTACTTTGATTTATAGGCTTGTTGATCTTTTTTGCTGATGGTGAAAGTGCCTGCTCTGTCACTTGTATGTCGGGTGTTCCTGATATCGGAGCCTTATCTTTGCCTCAAAGTTTTGTAGTATTTTAGCATGTTTGTTTTGTCTAAAACCGAAGTTACAAATCCCTTACTTTAAAAATGTCTTGCTCTCCATACAAATTTTGAACGCCCTTATAATCCCCGTTAGGGATGAATTTAAAAAAACGTTGAAATAATTTTGGTCAGTAGTCTAAACAGCCTAAGATCGAAGTTACAAATCTCATATCTTTAAAATTTTCTTGCTCTCCATACAAACTGTGAGCCCCCTATTAACGCTTTTGAGGGAAAAATAAAAAATAAAACACTAAGTTTTTTGTTATTGTAATAGGTAAGTATTTTTTCTGCAAACTATCAAGTCTCTAGCTAAAAAAGTGTTCCTCATACGAACCTTGCACCCCTTTTTAACCCCTTAAGGGGTGGAAAAGTACTTAAACTTTCTACAGTTTTAAGTTTCTACCTAAAAAAAGTTTCCCCCATACAAACATTGCACCTCTTTATCCCCCTCTTAGCGGGTGCAACTTTCCAAACCACTGAAAGTAATCTACCTATATTTGTATTCTATTAAATAATATTTCTAAACAATATCAAGTCTCTAGCTCAAAAAAAAAGTTTCCTCCATACAATTTTTTTTTGGGGTGGAATTTTCCAAAACGCTGAAAGTACTTTATTTGTATTGTAATAAGTAATCATTCAAAAAATACGCTGGCTAAAAAAAAATATTTCCTCAATACAAACGTTGCATTCCCTTATACCCCTAAAGGGTGGAATTTTCTGAAACGCTGAAAGTATTTCATGTTTATTTTATTATGTAATCTTCCTACAAAGTTTTGAGATTCTAGCTCAAAAAAATCTCCTTTCCAACATTGCACCCCTTTTTCATCCCCTTAGGGGCGGGATTTTCCAAAAAGCTAAAAATAGTTTATTTGTATCGTAATAAGTTATATTTCTAAAAACTTTTAAGCTTCTATATCTCAAAAAGGAGATTTCCTCATACAAATTTTGCAACCCTTTTTAACACCCTTAGGGGTGGAATTTTTCAAAACGCTGAAAGCACTTTTTTGTATTCTAATAAGTAATCTTTCTACAAAGTTTTAAGTCTCTTGCTAAAAATATTAAGTTTCCCCCATACAAAATTTGTACCCCTTTTTAACCCTCTTAGGGGCAGAATTTTTGTAAACGTTGATAGTAATTTATTTGTATTCTAATAAGTAATCTTTATACAAAGTTTTAAGTCTCTAGCTCATAAAATAAACTTTCCCCCATACAAACTTTGCACCCCTATTTAACCCCTTTAGGGGTGGAATTTCCATAAATATCTTCTTAGCCATTGCCTACGTTGTAAAAGGTAGTTGTGGTGTAAATTTTAACGCTCTAGCGGCTAGAGCGTTCAGGCTGAGAGCCTGCTGGGCTAGAGCCTAGCCCCAGTACCTATAGTTTCGGCTGTGCGTTGATGAGTGAGTGAGTGAGTCAGGACATGTAGGCATTTATATTTTTGTTTCCATAATATAGTTAATTAGTATACTTTTTGCTGCCAATCCGTACAGTTATTTTTCCTGTAGGTATTTATTTCTTCACATGACTCATCTTTAATATATAGATTACTCTTTCCGCTTGTCTTCCAAATAGGGGAGTAGACTCAAAATTTATTATTACTTCAAAAGAAAGGAGAAACGAAACCCCATTAAAATATCTCAAAAAAATACGAAGCTACAACCGTTTTAATATCACTTGTTAGAGTGAGAAAACGATCGGGGACCTTGACGTCTCGATCCTCGAGCGTCATAGTAATGGTCGCACCACACTTGGGGGTTCGTGTTCGCGTTGCGTCGTTGCCTCTCTTTCATTTGCCGTATTTGGGCATACACCCCCAAGTGTGATGCGACCATAAAAAACAATCGTTTCATATGAAGGTGCGTTTTGCGGAAAAGGGACAGAACATGGGGTATGTTCTGTCCCTCAAAAAATCAAATTTGTGTTACGTATATTGTTCAAATTTGTTGAAACATTTATTGAAATTACGCCTTAATACGACATTTGCGCATATAAGTTCTCATATCAGAATCGATTAATTTCTTATGCTTTATTTCTCGGTATTGTGTCACGTGAAGGTCTATCGTAGACTGGATTTAAATTATTAATGGTTGAAATTAAGGAAAAGCGATTCCGCCATTTTGACGTTCATAAAGCTGACAGATGTGGCGGCGATTTCCCTCAAGAAAAATAAATTAAATATTCAATGAGGTCAAATGATTTGAAAAATGTATTAATTGTCGCTGTCGGATAAAAACTATCCTAAGTCGCACTCAGGATAATAATCTTACCATAAAAAATGTTACATGTTCTTCCGTTCATGGGAAGCTGAGATCATTCGTGACAAAAAAAGTATGAAATGTTACTGGCTGATTCTTTTTTTAATTTAGAGATTTATTATAAGTGTAAATAGTATATAATGCCCCTTCAATAATGAACGTGCTAGATATAGGCGTCTTGGTGTCGGGAATTTTCACCACCAAGACGTCTCCAATTACATCATCGTTGACAAAAACACGTAAGTAGTATAATTATCGAACCTGTTCACAAAATTTCACTTCTCAAATAATTTTCGCCCAAGCTGTACTTAACGGACAACTTCTTTCGCTTCGCTTCGCTCGAATTGATTGCTTCGTTCATTAACGTTTTTAGCATTATTTACCTGTCGGCATAATACGTACCGGAAGGCGCGGCGTGGGTAGGCCCCCCACAAGGTGGACTGATGACCTGGTAAAGGTCGCGGGAGTCCGCTGGATGCGGGTGGCGCAGGACCGGCCACTGTGGCACTCTTTGGGGGAGTCCTATGTCCAGCAGTGGACGTCTTTCGGCTGATGTGATGATGATGATAATACGAAGGTCGAAATTACGATGTGCCGTCAATTATTTCCTCCATATCCTCCGTTACTTTTCCTCCCGGAAGAGAGACTTCCCCGGTTGAGCAGCTACTGAACGAGATGACATTCAGCCATCGAAAAATTACCTCGTATGCCATTTTTCAAAACCGCTCCTGCCTCAATAAAATAATTAAGTGAAAATGTTGAAATGTCATCGAATAATAATTTTAACCTGTTTTATCAATTTATTGACCAGTGGTTCAGATACATGATACCTAGACCCCATAACCAAAGGCATGTCAAATGTGCTCTCATTCTTACCTGGAGCGTGCAATTAAGTTACGGCTGCGTTGGTTTACTAGGTTATTTACGTAAGGCTGAAGGCGAGTAATTACAAGTATTTTCTGTGCTGCTACCACAAAAACACGAACTCATTCAAACCACCCGCTTTCAATCTAAGCGCATACCTCCGACGCCAGTTTTCATGCGGGCGCCTATTTTATTTAACCCATCATTGTATTGTTAGTATGTGTAGGGGAGAGTGGGTTTCAGTAGAGCATTTTTTTTTTGAGACGGCCTCATTTTCACTTAAAAAGGGCTAGTTTCTTAATTAAACCCTATTTGTGGTACTGTGGATCATATGGGGTTACAGGATCATGAGTATAAAATGTATTAAAACAACAAAATACCATTAAAGTCATTATCAGAAAACTTAGCTTACTCCAATAAAGTTTTGTTAGAACAAAAAAACTATCAAAATATATGGATCAATGTTTCAAATATTCATGGGTTACACTGGATCATGATCCACTGAAACCCATTCCAAATTGATCCACTGTACCCCAAACACACTTATTTTATAAAAAAAAAACAATAAAATATATCGAGTTAGTTTGGCATTCAAATGAACCATTCACATTATTTTTCATATATTATAGAACATCTACATTTAACAAAACGATTGCAGGATCAATCCAATAAGACACTAAACGTGCAGGCCACTTTTATAATATTACTAGGTATATAAAGGCGAACCAAAACATTGGTTTAGTCGGTTCCGTAAAATTTAATAAAATAACAATAGAAAAAGAGTTTAATTTCTTCATCATCATTTTCAGCCTGTAATCGCCCACTGCTGAGCATAAGCCTCTCTTCGCGTACGCCACTTATCCCGGTCCCGTGCTAGTCTCATCCAGAAATCCGCGGTCTTTTTTATGTCATCAACCCATCGAGCTGGTGGACGACCAACGCTTCTTTTTCCTGCAATTGGCCACCAATCCGTTAACGTTTTGGTCCACCTACCGTCACGCTGCCTGGCAATATGTCCTGCCCAACTCCATTTGAGTTTGGTTATGACTTCGCTATTGTCTTACTCCATTAAAAATACGGTTTTGTAAAACATAAACGTGTGTTTTGATTTTATTTGACAACGTTATTCTAAGTTGCTTTATTCAAGAATCCTACAAATTTTCCACCAGGTATTTATTATATAGATATAAGTGAAACATCGGTTTTATCTTTTGAATGATTCATCAATACATAGTATAAAACAATGCCTGTCCCTATGTATGCTTAGATCTTTTTGATGCGGTTTTTTTAAATAGATAGAGTGATTCAAAAGGAAGGTTTAGATGTATAATACAAACCATACATGCATGTATTATACATATAAACACGTGCGAAGCCGGAGCGGGTCGCTAGTCTTCTATATTAGGTACCTACCTACAGAGCACATATAAATTAACCAAAATAAATATTAAAGTTTATTAATATTTTTCGACTGCTCAGGAGGTATTAAGTCTTTTTTAAATGTCTGACATATTGTAGGATTTTATCTCTAGGTAATTCGCTTAAATGATACTATATCCGTTACAAAATAAAAAATTGTATATCAGTCTATGTCTAATATGTATTTTTCTTCCATTAATCGTCTCTCACACACTCCATCCACCTTTTTCTAGGCCTACCTCGTCTCTTACATCCATCCACACTCATTAATACTCTTTTGGTCACATGACTTTCATCCCTCCAGACAGAAAATCTGTTAATATAAAATATTTCAAAATTTGCAATTTTTCCGTACTAGTGAAAATAAAATGACTGGACTATCTCCCGAATAAAGGTAGCAATGACTTACCCCCTTATTCATGAAATTTAAAATGCCTCTGATAAATAAAATGTGCTTTGTCACTTTCTTACGAACACAAATATCAAAGTGACAAATAGAGACAAATTTTAACGGCATTTTAGCTAAATAGAATAGGTTTGTTGAACGTTCATGAATACGGCCATTAGACTACTTACATGCATCGGGCGGGAATCCCTGCCCTCCGGTGTACGACTCATAATCGCATCTAGTTTTTCTTTCTTAGTCACTATATAGGCCAGATAGCAGTCACTTCAGCCAAAACAAATGCCTACGCCAATTCTTAGTATTTGGTAGCCGAGCGGACCTCGGTCTCCTTCGCTGGGCATCACACCTACACCTACAGTACCTACAACCAAAATCTCAAAATGTGAAATGTAAGCTCTGGTATACCTACATACTGAGTCTAATAAAAACAGGCATCATTTAGTGCAATTGAATTGAACAGCTCTATGGTTCTTTAATATTGGGATTTTATCACAATAAAATACACGTTGGGATGAAATGTCCAATTTGTTCGACATACATAGGTAATAAAATAAGTCAACCAAAAGAAATTACCATTGGTAACCAATTTAATGATTCGGGCCAGTGCAGCGTGGGGACTACAGCCCCCCTATTCTGTAACTTGTTTTAAGTTCACCTCAACGCTCACCCACAATTATACCTTGACACCGCGATGCGTAGTAATTAAGCGAAGGTAGAGGTCTAGTTTCGTAACGGGTGACCGGCGGGGTGAGCCGCATTAACGCGTAGCGAATAACAGCCCTGCCCGTTGCTCATCAATGAGAGGTAGGCCTTTGCCCAGCAGTGTGATTGTTTTTATTTGTTTATTCATTTCATCGTTATAATATAGGTAAGTTAAATTTTAACTAAACTGTTTTAACTTTAAATTCGCTTCTGTTTTTAAACTACTTACAAGATATTTAAGTGATATTCAGACAGTTATTTCGGGAAAAGACTCAAAATAAATGAAAACTTCACATTGATCACTTTTTTGAAGCATATAATTTTTACAAAACAGTCAATAAACATATTTCAAACTTGCGAAAAGATTCCGTGCGCATGTGTCGTATAATGCACCGCTTTTGTATCGCATATGCCTGAGAGCATTACCATAGGTAGTGGCGGCTTGGTCGTTATGATCTAAGTTGACTTCCCTAGCGAACCGTTGTCGTATAAGCAAAGGAGTTCGGCGTTTGTTTCCACTTTGTTTTTTGCTTTCGAGGCAGCACGGCCATCACCGATCTCGCAATCATGCCCGACCAGTTCGTATTATTAAGCAACTTTACTTTCCGCGGTAATAAATTATTAGCCGCATTTATTACTCTGTCGATGGTAGTGAATCTGGTCAGTGTCAGTGAAAGTGCCGATGCTTATCCAGTGGTGGACACTCCCCTCGGTTCGGTGAAGGGTCACTTCATGGTAACGCGGGGTAAAAGGACCATTTCAGCTTTTACCTCTATACCATACGCATCCCCTCCTGTTGGAGAATTTAGATTTAAGGTAAGCCTTGGTTCTATGTTTTTAATTTTTTTTGTGTATCGTATTGTGTGGTTAAATAACTTATATGAATTATCCCAGGAGGATTAATCGCATGGCTAGTGTGCATTGCATTTGATTTATTATTTATTTATCGTGCTTCAAAATACGCGCTATGCATTCGTGGTCTTAAAGTCAACGGTTGATAGAGATAAATATGTGTAATATATAATGAGATTTTCGGCACAAGCGAGAAGATTGTATTAATATTCAAAATTAAGTAACCTTGATTGAGGTATTCTGCTATAATGAGTCGGATGATGGCTAGTTCTCTAAATAACTTGATTGCCGACAATGATGTAATATAAAATATAGGTAGATACTTATGTTATAATATAAGCGCTCCAAAAGTGGCATACTAAAACCTGGCCAACTGACACGGCTTGCCATAGTTTCGCGTCGTCAATGGAAACAAATGCTGCCAGAATTTGGTGGCCATTTTTAAACTCGGAATTTCGTATAGACAACATATTATTATCTACGTATTTTATTAATTATTATATTACATCATTGGCCGTTAATAATTTACAAGTTGAGCAATAATACAGAGTATTATTTGATTTGCAGCATTAAAGTTAGGTATTGTATGAGCATTCAGAGAATGGTATAAAATAATTATTGCAAATAATCGTACACATGCACGAGTGAGTATTTAGGCATCTACGCAACTTTTAGATACATTATCGTTGTTTCTTTCTCGTCATATAATCCAGTCTGTGGAGAATGGCCTCCATACATTGCCTTGCAAAAGGTGGAGAGGAAAATGTTTTGATTTATATTGGTTGGATATGAGGTCATGAAAAAAAATTTAGGTTTCCGACCATGAACCATGTGTGCGTTTGCAACCATCCTCATTTGAAGGGGCCATTTTTTGGTATTTTTGAAATAGCACTTTAATTATTGCTTCTATGATAAAAGTGTCTATCACTAGTTTAAAGATGATTAAATTCCTTACATGTTTGTCCTACAACATTTATCTGTAAGTCTTACAGAAAATAAATTGCGAGGGGCGGAAAAAGTAGTATTATTCCAAAATCTCTCAAACTAGAAATTTTCGCGCCAAAATTGTACGCTTCGGATTAAAAATATCAAATGTATACAGTGGTAAGAGTAATCTATAATGAGTATTTTTACGTTCTGATACAAGTCGGATTCACCCCATGAGCATGGCAAAACGGGGGTGTTAAGTTATCAACTAAAACAGACACAAGGAACTCATTTTCGATATAAAGACGGTATGTTTTCATAAAAAAAAAAAAAATTACGATAACGAGACACGAGACGTGAGTCGCATTAACGCGTAGCGAATAACAGCCCAGCCCCCCTATTCTGTAACTTGTTTTAAGCTCACCTCACTCACCCGTTACGAAACTAGACCTCTACCTACGCTTAATTACTACGCATCGCGGTCTCGAGGTATAATTGTGGGTGAGCGTTGAGGTGAGCTTAAAACAAGTTACAGAATAGGGGGGCTGTTGCTTCGCGTTAAGTACAGATGAATTAGTGAGTCCAGTGAATACGTCTATTAAGCTAGTTTACAAATTATATATTATGTTTCAAGTGTTATATAAGGTTCCATTAACGATAAACAGTCAAATTACGCCATATATATTGGTAGGTACCTACAACTGGCTACAACAAACATTATGTAGGTTATGGTATTGGTATTATATTTTTTCTATGCTATCAAATTGGGGTAATACTTGCCTAATTAAACACATATCAACATAGCTACTAGGTACCTACATAAATCCTGATATTAATTAGCTAATGCGTTTATTACGGTGTCATGATCGTTATTAACCTACATTAGTAAATCGGTTATTTTGTCTCACGCCATTGTTGTATTTATGGTTAGTAGAATAGATAGTATCTGGCGGGGCGTTTTGGCCGATATAGGTTTCCACGGATCCTGGGAACCTTTATCAGTTAGCAATGTTAGCGTTGACTATGCAAGTACGTACATAGGTAAAGGTACGCAATTGTATTTTATTTGTATCGCTTGATCGCCGCGCCCGCCTTCGACATGTTCCGTCTTTTGTAAAGATTATTCTGTGGTATAAGATAAGACAGTATCAATACGAGTAGATATACGGAAAATCGTTACGAGTAAGTATATCCGGAAAATAAATAATACGAAATATTTATTTACCAATTAAAAAAATCTTTTTTGCTCGAGGTCGAAATCAAGAATAAGAGCAGCAGGTCCCGGCAAACTCTCGCCAGCGATATACTCGTAGGTGCGTTAAGCAGCAGGTCCCGGCAAACTCTCGCCAGCGATATACTCGTAGGTGCGTTAAGCAGGGGCATAATGTCAACGGGGTACCTGCGCCAATCAACTTTTGGACCCACAGTATTTTGTCCGGTAACGCAAGATACAGAACTGTCATGTTTGTTAGAGAAACTGCTATAAACCAGGTACCCAATTGTGTATAACGATGGTTTACACCAGCAGTTACGATATGCCACAGATTTTAATTAGATTGATAGACACAGGTTTGAAATAGATTGATTTGAAAGTTTGTAAAAAGTAACACAGGAGACAGAAAAAGTGTGGGTGAAAAAGTTGATTGACCCCCCACCTACCTATATTAGGTAAGGTGGGTATAAGATCTAATTACAATATTGCTGCAAAAATGTTACCATGACCATACCTCCTAGCACATAGCATACGGAACGAGACGGGTTTAGACCCGCAGCTTTATGTCTGCTTATTAGTACTGGCAGTAGTCTCCTGGGCTGTTATTCGCTACGCGTTAATGCGGCTCACCCCGCCGGTCACCCGTTACGAAACTAGACCTCTACCTACGCTTAATTACTACGTATCGCGGTCTCAAGGTATAATTGTGGGTGAGCGTTGAGGTGAGCTTAAGGCGCTGTATGCAGCTGCGCATCGAAAAAGTGCCTTTTCCAAACCGATTATTAGTATACTTGTACTATTGCTAGAGATCCAAATTTTTGATATGTATATCTTCAGTTCATTGGCTATGTTCGTACTTCGTAAAATCACGATTGCTTACAAAAACCTCGATAGATTTTGCCTTTCAAAACAGTGCTTTTTTACCACCAAACTCGAAATATCTCAAAAGTTATTTGGAATATTACAATGAAATTTGTTGTGATAGGTAGCTTTTTGGTAGATCTATCTACCGGCTTCTTAGAATTTCAATATGTTTGATAATTCAATACATTTGGTCATTTGTCTGAAAAACCGGGTGTCCGCGTCATGCATGCGCGGTGGCGAGTACAATTTAGTACGCCCGTGGCCACTGCCGACGACGGACCTGTGAATGTTTACCTGGCACGCAAATACGCCTTTTTGCAGCAATTATTTCGAGTTATCAAGGTAAATAAAAATATATAAAGGAATAGGAAACGCTAATACATGCTGGAGAACACATTCGAAATGATAGAATAACAAATATAAGGTATGCGATATTTACTACATTAAAGCGTTTCTACATCCGCACCTAAAACGTATTAATAGGTAGCTGGAGCATATTGACAAGATGTCAATAAAAATCTTCAGTTATCCTGAATACGTATTTAGAACTGTTAGGTAGTAAGTAGTCGGGTGTAAATCGGATTCGGACACGAGCACATGGTTGGGGGGGTAATGGTACCAATTATGGACTGTACGAATAATAGATTTATTTATTCATACAGAAATATATCAAAAGCATTTAGGGCTATTGCGCCGGATAGCGACTACCTAGACTAAAGTCCTAAACGAGTTGGTGAACTGAAGTATATTTACTTGCTGTTTAGTAGATACTATTAAAAACGAGTGCGGAAAAAGACCCTGCCACTCCACCAGCAGCAGGCCACGGCCCTTCCTCATCTTCGTCATAGACATACATGCATACATACGCTACGGCACATCTTTTCGTCCAATATTCCGCAGTGTCTCAAGACGAGAGTCTTTGACCAGTGTGTGTTGCCAGTGATGACATATGGAACGGAAACGTGGTCGCTTACTATAGGCCTCATAAGAAGGCTCAAAGTCACTCAAAGGGCGATGGAGATGGCTATGCTGGGAGTTTCTCTGCGCGATCGCATCAGAAATGAGGCTATCCGCAGCAGAATCACGGTAACCGATACAGCCCTCCGAATCGCTAAACTTAAGTATCAGTGGGCGGGGTACATTGCACGTAGAACCGATGGCCGTTGGGGCGGAAAGGTTCTCGAGTGGCAACCACGTACCGGAAGGCGCGGCGTGGTTAGGCCCCCCACAAGGTGGACAAATGACCTGGTAAAGGTCGCGGGAGTCCGCTGGATGCGGGTGGCGCAGGACCGGCTATTGTGGCACTCTTTGGGGGAGGCCTATAAAATAAAAATAAATAAAATAAAATAAAATAAATAAATAAAGTTTTATTTTCAGGCATTGACCACCCATATCAAGATCACATTCACATATACATTACAAACAAAGATTGTAAAAATAAAAGCATAAGATAAAATAATAAAATTAAAATTGCAAAAATACCTACTACTTTTTATTCTTGTTCTGGTGAACAGAAAGCCAGTACCTAAAGATAGAGGTATTCATATCGCGATATGCGTTTTCCACGATAGTGTTCCGTGAGCGTCGTATTCCCTCCCAGAAGGAGGCGATGCGGGCGCGGACCACGGCGAAGAAGTCGGGTATTCCGGCTTCTGCGAACATGGAGGAGGCACTGCACGAACGCGGCAGCCCCATCAGAATCCGAAATATATTATTATACTGAACCCTGATGGAGCTGTACGCTTTCCTGCTGTGCCTTACCCACAGTTGACAGGTGTAGAAGGAAAGACAGTATGCGTTGAATAACGTACACTTGACCTGCCTGCTACACCCGGCAAACCTTCGGGCAATCATGTTCCCTCGTACTGCCAGCGCCCTTCTTTCGCGCTCCATATCCATGTCGTCCGTTAAGTCCTCGTTCAATATATGGCCCAGATATTTGAACTGCCGCACAACACGAACTGTTTCGCCATTCAGCCTTACCTCCGGTACATTATCCGGACCTCTTCCTGACTTAAAAACCATGAGTTCGGTCTTGGCCACGTTGTATATCAGCCCGTGCGAGTTTACATAACTCTCACAAACTGATACCAGCTTTCTTAGGCCCTTAATGGAGGGGCTCAGCAGCACCATATCGTCAGCGTAGCTGAGGCTGTTGACACAAACGTCACCCACGTGACAACCGATTCCAGTGCTCCTGAGCCTCCCCATCAAATCGTTGACGTACAGGTTAAAGAGGTCCGGAGAAGTAAGCCCGCCCTGGCGAACCCCGCATTCTAATACATAACTATTAGAAGTCGTGTCGCCCCATTTCACACAATTTGTTTGGTTTCCGTACCAGTACTCGAACACCCGTACCAAGCTTTCAGGGACAGCAGAGCCGCGCATTTTGCCCCACAGAATTTCATAATTCACAAGGTCAAATGCTCGGCTCAGGTCGAGAAAGCACGCGTAGACCGATGTGCCGTTAGTCACATAGTGGTTCACGCAGTGCTTTAGACTTAAGATAGCCGAATCGGTCGAGAGACCAGGACGGAAACCAAACTGCGCATCATCAATGCTGATGGCCTTGAGCAGCTCGGGCTGTAACAGCCGTTCAAATATCTTACCTACTACCGTACCTAATGAGATAGGTCGGTAATTGGATGACGATGAGAGATCTCCTGTCCTATTCTTGACTATCGGGACAACAATGGTTCGAATCATATCTGGAGGGAGATAGGCATATCGCGTGCATAGATTGAATAGAGTACTAAGCTTGTTATATATTGCGTCACCTGCATACAGTATATGCTCAAGACTGAGGTCATCATGACCGGGCGATTTCCCACGTGTCATGCACTCAACCACTTTCGCGATTTCTTCAGAAGAGAAACGAATAGGGTTCGGTGGTTGAGCTACCGTGCGCATTTGACGCATATCATTGAGCATACACTGCGATACAGGCCGCGGAGAAATTTTGAACCTATCACTGAAGATACTGGCTATCTGCGCTGGCTGCTGTAAACCGTCAACGCTCACTGGTAAGGCTTGTTTAAAGTTAAGTTTCTTAATTTGATTCCAAAACTTTACAAAGTTTTTACTTTTTCTAGAGGCTGCTAAAATATCAAATTTTATTTTTTCTTCATTGTCCTGACACCAGCGCAGTTTATTTTTAAAAGCCCTTCGGCTCGCGCGCATGCTGTCGAGTAACGGACCCGAGGACGGCCTACCGGCAACCAGCCAGCAGTTAAAGTGAAACCTAAAACTACTATGGCTTTCCTTCAGGTGGAAATTCCACCCTGGTACCTGTCTGCTCTTACCAGACCGACAGCATTTTGTTTTCATAGCACCTTTTGTTAAAATGGATACAATATTCGTCCTATGTCCAGCAGTGGACGTCTTTCGGCTGATATGATGATACATACGCTCGAAAAATATAAACTTCCTTCTGAGGCAGTCGGGTTCAAAGTACTACAGGGTATTCCCCTATACAGCTGCAAAACTTTGCCAGCTGTTTGTGCACATGATACCCATCACAAAACACTAAAGTATGCCGTTTCACATCTCGAACTCACTCTGCCACCGCTGTTTCTCCAAATAACTACCAAGAAAGCCTCCCCCGCCACACCCCTTTAAAAATAAGCCCACTAAAGCAAATAAATGTGACGTTATCTAAGTGAACATACCTTTTGTCGGTATGGAGTTATTGATATGACTCACTCACTCACTCACTCATCAACGCACAGCCGAAACTACTAAGACTAGAGAGTTGAAATTTACACCAGAACTACCTTTTACAACGTAGGCAACGCTAAGAAGGATTTTTGGAAATTCCACCCCTAAAGGGGGTAAATAGGGGTGCAAAATTTGTATGGGGGAAACTTTATTTTTAGAGCTAGAGACTTAAATTTTTGCATAAAGATTACTTATTAGAATACAAATTAAGTACTTTCAATTCAATTACATTTATTTTGTTAAACATAGGTTACAACTTTTACAAGTATTGTTGGTATACAAAATATAAGACTTACCCACAATGATGAAATACATTACCCACAATGTAGGTTTACAAAATATTTCAGCCAGCTAATATATTTATAAAAATTAAAAAAAAATGTCAATACAGTGATTGGTGTTAAATACTTCAAATACATGTCAAAAACTTTCAAAAAATACTATAACTAAAGAATATTATAACTAAGGAATGTCTGGAATGGAATCATGTTATGTCGTAGGGTCGTTTAAGTAATCTTTAATGGTATAATAACACTTTTCAATCAAATATTGATATATTGATTGAAATGATTGATCCAATAATGTCATGGAAAGATCACATAGATACATTATACAGTAAGTTAGCAAAAGGGATCTATGCTCTAAGACAGTTAAGACCACTTGTGTCAGAAAGTTGCTTAAAAGAGCTGTATTATGCGTACATATACTCTCAACTTTCATACGGGATAATGATTTGGGGCAACAGTACGGATTATGAGCGCATCCTAAAGATCCAGAAACGTGCAATTAGAGTACTTACCTATGCAAAGGACAGATACACGTGTCGCGAACATTTAAGAAAACTTAGTATCTTAACATCAGTTTCAACTTATATATTGGAAGTTTTGATGTATGTTAAACGTTATCCAAATGAATTTCAAAGGAGAGGTGAAAATAGTTCGAGATCAATGAGAAATGCGAATAACTTAAAAAGAAGCGGGTTGTGTCTGAGATACAACCGTTAATTAAGTTTAAGTGGATACTTATTTGTTGGTTGTCCCCGTAAAATATATATATCTGCATTCATTCACTAAAATCTGTATAAGCACAGATAAATCGGTATATATAGCAACATTGACTGACGTAGCTCGTTTGACTCGCGAGGCATTGAAAATGGCGGTCATTTCAGCATAGTTTTCATGCCCGTCACATAAACTAAATAACATTTTGTGATTAACAACTAATAGCAAATAAAGAAGGATTAAAACATGTAACAAACAATTATTTGAAATCAGATTAGGCTTCTCTACAAAAAGTTAATCCGGAAGTTACGTGATACATTTTGAACTGTACCCCTATACAAGAACGCGAGCAAAGAAGTATCCACTTCAAAACAACCTCGCCCAGACTTAGAATAGGCACAAAACTTCCGAAGTTAATAGGACAAATACTTTTTAACCGGCTACCTTCAAACCTTAAAACCATAACGAACGACAACTCTTTTCGCTTCCATGTAAAACAACTATTGCTTGAAAAAACACTGTATAGTTTACAAGAATTTCTTTCAAATGACTAAATAACAAGATCTTAAAAGATTGACGTTAATATTTGTATTATGTTTTCTTTCTCTATTTTATGTAATAGCATTATGCTATGAGTATGAGTATTATTAAACTATTTACAAATAATAACAATTCTGTACACAACTGTACACATCTATTGTATTTTATTGTAACTGACAAGTTATAATTTTAACACATTTTTATCTGTATATTCATTGTACTATGATTTCAATTGTAAAATTATGATAATAAACAAATCTGAATCTGAATCTGAAGTCAATTGTCTTTTAAATTTATTAATATCCAGTGTTTAATTCGGTCTGGAATTTTATTGAAAATGTTTGGTGCCATTCCCAAGATTCCGCCTCTGATTAGCGCCGTGTTGTTGCTACCCTGCAAAATTTTCAATTTTTGTTTGTATTGTTTACGTGTCGGAAATCTGCGGCCTTCTGAAACGTTACTGAACATGCTTGGATTGGTCTTGACAAAAATACCTACTTCTAGGATATACAGTTCTTCTAGTTTGTATGGAGAGCAAGACATTTTTAAAGTAAGGGATTTGTAACTTCGGTTTTAGACTGTTTACTTAAAGACTAGGTACTGTCAGCGTCATATAGTTAGTAGCAGCCAAAGTAGCCAAATATATCGTAACACATCCTTACACCTATAGTAACAAAGACGTGTTGCGATAGATTATATACAAAACTAATTTCAATGTTTTTTTTTATTTAACAAAAATTTAAATTTCTTAAACAAACATTTAGACGATAACATGTTATACGTGGACGAAGTCGCGGGCAACAGCTAGTTTATATATATATATATTTATTTAAGCTTTATTTATTCCATATTGTTTGTGTTAGTTCATATTTACTAAATCTAAAAGATTTATGCCATTTTTTCTTTCTTATATGGACCCCATTCGGGTAAAAGCCATATATCGCCAGATATTAGGAGAAAAGAAGGGCACTGGAAGCAACAAACTGGTCAAGGCCGAAAGGCAAAAGAAGGAAAGGTAGACGACGAAGACGTTGGACCAATGACATAACTGAGGTCGCCGGACCTAGCTGGATGCAGTTGGCTAAAGACCGAAAAAAATGGCATGAGATCGAGGAGGCTTTTACCTAAATTTACATTTGCTTTAAAAAATTCAATATAAATCAAACAAAAAAAGACAATTAAAGCTTAATTTATATTTATATAATTACTTCCGGTTGGAAAATTTGTTGGATTCTTGTGTAAAGCATCTTAGAATAACGATTGAAAATGAAATATACAAAAAAACACTATTATAAATTAATGATTTTCGAAACCGTATTTTGCCTGGAGTATAGAGCCAAGTATAAGCCTAATCTTGTTGGCTTGTTGAGAGTATCAAGGTCCATCGCGGTGTGGCCGCTGGTCGAGGTAGCATGGTAGGCAGCACGCGCCGCGCGAGCGCAGTGACATAACACTTTTAGGTATTTAAGAGACAAATTGAATTTGTTTTTTTTTATATGATGTTTGGTCAAACTACATTTTTTAATAGACATAGTCATGTACTGAAGAACTTGCTGGTCTTAAAATAACCACCCTGTATAATAAAATGCTCTTCTGACTAACAGTGGTCTAATTATCCAGATTTTGATCAGTCAGTCATACTTATGTAACAAAGGTAATAATTATGGTAATAATACTCCTTGCATTTCATTAAATTGTCAAAAGGGCCTCTACGTGTTGGCTCCGTTGGTACTTTGTAGGTACCTAGCCCCACGCATGCCTCCCAAAGGTCCGGGACATCATTGTCCCGTGAGCGGGAAAGACATACATGGTAATAATATAATTTGCCAGGAGATAAATAGATGAACATAGCTATTTGTTTATTATTTTTGATGGTTTCTTAAGCGGGTGTTAACCGGCGCTATAACTTTACCTATAGAAGTAATCGATTTTATTTCGGTTTAAAAAACCTGTAATATATTAGTACAATCCATAATTGGTGACGTTCACCCTTAGGAAGTGAAGATGTACTATTATTTTATCAGTTCTACGTATTTGGAAAACGGAAGCACCCACATAGGAACTGGGAAAACGATAGGTGGATAGATGATGAAGAAATCTGTACTAACATATCTTTGGAAAATAAGTGTCCATAATTGATGTCATCATACTACGATGTACTTAAGAACTGTAACTACCTATTATTCCTTATTTTCTTAAAAAAAATAGATTTAAATAAATAAATAAACAATAAATATTTGGGGACAATCTTACACAAATCAACCAAGATTTAAAAAATAAAACAATTATTCAAGAAGACAAACATTTGATCGTATGATCCGCAAAAACGAGCCGAATACGGATGCCAACAGAATAAGGCCGTTAGCGGGGTGCGCGGGACGCGCGTCTCCCGCTCCGTCTGCCTCACCTCCGCAAATACCTAAATATCGTCTAATAAGAGCGCCAAAACAAGTTACAGAATAGGGGGGCTGGGCTGTTATTCGCTACGCGTTAATGCGGCTCACCCCGCCGGTCACCCGTTACGAAACTAGACCTCTACCTACGCTTAATTACTACGTATCGCGGTGTCAAGGTATAATTGTGGGTGAGCGTTGAGGTGAGCTTAAAACAAGTTACAGAATAGGGGGCTGCTCCTCATTCACTGATACGCTGATGTGATGATAATCAGACATCGTAAATTTTGTAGCATTTTTGGTGCAGCTTAGTGTTGTTAACGGAATTGGTATAAACTAAGCTATTTCAATCGCAATGCTTAGGTAATTAGTGTTAATAATGTCAATATTTACCCTAATTAACAATTTTGGTTGATATTGTGCATGCCAATTCCGATAACAGCACTACTCTGCACCAACAACAAAATTAACGATGCATGTCTGATAAAAATACACCGTACAGTACTTAACACAATCCCATGTAATTTAAATTAACTATAAAATCACATGTAGGTATAGCGTGATTATGGCTATAGTAAAAAAACATCTTACAAAGATCTATTTAAGTGTGGTGTCTCGTTTGTGTTGGTAGAGGACGTTTTGCCAGTTGGTCTTTGTAGAGATCAAAAACAGATTAGTTCGTGTATTTTTTTATATAGCTGCATCGGGATCGCCTAAGGCCATATAACGGATCGGTATTGTTTATTTTATTACTAAGTATTGGTAACCGATATAGCCCCCCGAATCGCTAAACTTAAGTGGCAGTGGGTGGGGCACATCGGACCTAGAACCGATGGCCGTTGGGGCGGAAAGGTTCTCGAGTGGCGACCACGTACCGGAAGCACCCGGAAGGCGCAGCGTGGGTAGGCCCCCCACCCACAAGTTGGACTGATGACCTGGTAAATGTCGCGGGTGTCTGCTGGATGCGGGTGGCGCAGCAGGACCGGTGATTGTGGCACTCTTTGGGGGGGGGGGGGGGGGCTATGTCCAGCAGTGAACGTCCTTCGGCTGATATGATGATGATGATGATTGTTTAATGAATTCGGTAAATGTCATGACATGAACTATAAAAAAGTAGGTTACCTACTTAGTGTAGGTACCTTTTGTGTGTGGACTACTGAATCAGTAGGAAGTAATCAGATTACCTCTTAAAGGAGGAATGATTTGTCAGAAGGACATTCAAAAAAGAGTTGAATTATGTATAGGTATATTATTAATATCTCGGGTTCTAAATCACTGCATCAGAAACGTGGTGTCTAAGTATACATACTTGGGGTCAGGAAATTCAACTAGATATTTTTTAAGGTCCAATTTCAAAGGATACCAAACGGAACCCTGTTACTAAAGCCTCCGCTGTGGGTCCGTCTATCTGCGTGTCAGTAATCGCTAGACTGTTAAATTTTTCACAGAGTTTGTATTTCTATTGCTGTTATAACTAAAATTAATAAAAATAAAAAAATATTAAAAATTAAACAGTGCTCCCATACATTGAAAGTCATTTTAAGGCGTTTTTTTTCTCGCCCATTACAAACAATCTAGAACCGTAATAGATAGACACATGAAACTTCCGCAGACTATATATGACTATATTTACTATACTTAACAGTCTAGCTATTCCTGACACGCAGACAGACGGACCCACAGCGGAGGCTTGGTAACGGGTTCCGTTACCAAGCCTCCGAAATATTTAGTTGAATTCCCTGACCCCAAATATGTATATTTAGGCACCAAGTTTGTGATTGTAAGTGATGAAGAGCCCGAGATATTTATTATATACCTATAACTCAAAATTACCCCCATAAAAAAAAGATGGCCGACGGAGGAGTTGGTTCCTATCAAAAACTTAAAGCTATGGACCTAACAATTACGTGAAAAAAAATTGGTGCTTTTGTCTAGCGTGTCCACATTATGACGTGAAACTGCCCTACTATATTTGCTAACTCGGTTTCGGTTACAATAGGGAACATTACGCAAAACTCTTCGTAGGTGGCGACACTAGCAGCGTTGACATTGGATCTCGTTCCGACTTGCGGTATTGTCTATGCAAGCATCCTTTTCACTCATTTGACAATCAATTGTGCATGTGTGTGTAAATTCTACAGATGTATGATGCTCTGAGGTAAATTCCTATATTCCTATACTGGTTTACTATTAGTGGTAGTGCTGCCTCTGGCGGCAGAACATTGCAGTAATGTTCCCTATTAAGAGGATTGTGAAGTGCCGATACGAAACGCGGCGCCAGTAGGTATTTAAATAATTTACTTTCAAAACAAAGTTTTAAGTTAAGCTTCAATTCAGTACTCCGCCAAGCCACATGAACATTTCCACATTTTTTTTTCCAATTTACCACATGAACTGATTTCCGAGAGCAAATGCGTTGATTTTTAGACCAATAAACCAAATCGCTGTACCTATGTATGTGGGCCGATAATATTTGAGGACTTCCGTCAATTCCTCAAGGATCTCAAAATTACCTTTGGCACTTCATTGTCTGCTATTTCAACGGAATCATATCAGAATCTGTGACGTACTTATACACGGTGGAATTTAATCGGTGATCAGGAATCCAAAAATCTTAATTATCAATCTACACAGAAACCAATACGTTAGATCTCGTGCAATATAGCTCACAATCTAATTAATCACACTTAATTAACATCGGTAAAATGTACACTGACTGAATAAATGGACACCCTACTTTTATTGAAGGGAAGTTACTCGTAAGTGTACATACGTCAAGTGCTTGCTGGCTTTGGCGGGAAACTAGACAGATCAGACGTCAATAAATGAAACGTCGTTAAACTTTTCAGACTAAACCATTAGTAGGGTGACAATAAATTTTAATTAAAATTTAATTTCAACTTAAAAATTAGTTATGATAAAAAAAAACTTGGTTCCACTTAAGTACTACATAAACGTGACCGCCATCGATTACTGAATTAGAAAAATGGGTTCCTGTTCACCGATTAAATTCCACCGTGTATAGTTTGAAGTACATCATTGAGAAGTTCCACAAGCCATCCGTGGTCTTCATAGTCACTTCCACTTCACCAAATTTATGATTTCCGGGTGTAAATACACGAGTTATCTAGACACGCGGCAGCGTGTCAAGCCAAGTTCAAGCAAAGGAACTGGCTAGCCAGCGCCAAGTGTAATATTACACGAACCACTTGGTGCCACTTTTGACCCTTCTATAACTCAAAACCTTTTTAACGTAAACACATAAAACTACGTGTGTTTAATTATATCCATAAGGACATCTAGGAGCCCAAATTTCATGAAGCTAGCTCAGACGGTTATAAAGATATGAAGGTCAAAAAGTCTTAAATTTTAGCACTGACTGACTGACTGACATAAGTATGTATGTACCTAAACCTAACTTACTTCCAGATGACCTAGAAGGATGACATTTGGAATCCAGCTCGGTAATTGTATGTAAGCGTAGGAAAAAGTCTAAAAATAAAAAATAAATTAAAAAATAGGCGGGGTTCCCATACAAACATTTTGTTTTAAATGTAGCGTTGGAACCGTTACAAGCAGATATTTGAAACTATCCCAATATATGTATGTATTATTATATTTGCTATATAACAGAAATATACAATAAAAATAAGTGGTGTCCCCATACAAAAAACTTAAATACGCGCTAAACAAACGGTGTGTAGTCGGCGGCGCGCGGCGCGCGGCACCACATAGTTCTTAAGAAATAAAACCATGCAGCGGAACCGCAAGAAAAAACTTTAAATCTCAATACCTGCCTAGTTTTCTTTACAAAAAGTAATGATATCCCACCAAAAGCATAAATGTAAAAAAGGAGAGCCAAGTTCAATACAAAAATTATGCTTGGCTGTGGGCTTCGCCGCAAAAAGAATGGAGATCTAAATGAGTGTCAAGTTATATGCAAAATCCAAATATGTATTTATAGGAACAAAATAACATTATGAACAAATATTAAACTCTATTTCTTTGCTTTATTGAATACCTATAATAATTGTTGTTGTTTAAAAATGTGAGATCTTAAAGAAGGTTAGATTTGACTTGGCCAGTTTTTATCAGAATTAAAAAATATATTATGTTGAATAACTGGGGCTTTAGAAACAATGGGACAAATCTGGAAGCATATACTTCCAATTAAAAAAAATTTGTACGAATCGGTTCATAAATGACGGAGTTCTGAGGTAACAAACATTAAAAACAATAAAAATAAAAATACATTCGAATTGAGAATCTCCTCCTTCACACCGCTCTGTGCCTCACCCGTATCGTGCGATAATAGTACATTATGATACAAGTGAGGTATGTTGATCATTACATCAGAGGCGGGATTGTCACGCGAACCGCAGGTGAGCGTGATAATAGAGCCGAGGATGTAATTATCAAAGCTCACGCGTGTCATACGACGTTTTTCAACACATTTGCGAGGGAAAAATCCTTTTCATAAAATGAACATGTTACAGGCTCCTAAGTTGTTTCCTTTAGTTATTGATGACAACAGGTTTTTACTCACATATTTGTACATCTGCAAGAATGTACAGTGGTATCAATTCTATTTATCACTTTTCTATTCACTACGAGTCAACATTTTTAACAATAACCAAACACGCATCATCAATGTTTACAAATATTTGTGAAATTACCTATAATGGCGCACAACTATTTTTTTTCGTGAAGTTCGCGCAGTGCACCCGTGCGAGGCTTAGATGAAATCTCTAAACAGCCAATACAAAATAAAATAAATATTTTGTAATTCAATATAAATTCATGTAAAATGTTATCAAAAGTAAATAGTTTTAGTAAATGAAACGTTTCTATATCATATCCAACAAGAAATAATCAATTAATCCACAAGAAGGATTTAATTTGTTTAGTCGAGTAAGAATCCATTTGCCGAAAATTAAAAACAAACCTGTATAACCCGGTCAATTTAAGAATGCGCCGAGTCCATACATACACCTTGCTGCAAGGTGCCAACGTGTCTTAATCGGGATATAAACATAACCACACGAGTGTCGTAATGTTATTAAACACGCGTGTTTAATACCCAGGATTATGAGCCCAAAAGCGGCACAATAAGAGGCACGTTACGAGCAAATGTGTTGAAAAGAGAGTTACAAGTCCTGGAGGCAATTGCCTACATTTCCTTGTTGAAATATAGTTTCGGGTGATAACGGGTGAACGTTTTTACCCCCCTAACCTTTATGAAATTAAGCAATTTTGATATTATTGGATTTGGTACACTTTAATCTAATGTCTGTACGTTTTCCTTTTTTAATAAATCAGTTTAGATTAATTAAAAATAAATAAAACGATAGACAAAGTTTTTAAGTCAAAAATATAGATTTTTAGATGCTAATAACTTTTAACGTAAGCAATATTTCTTAAAAATCAAAACGTACAGACCTAGTTTTTCATTATATCTAAGTACAACATATCCAAAAATTAAACTAAGTATGTTTACGGAGTGAAAAACGTTAGGTATCGCTTTTTGTATGAAAATTTACAGGTTCACTATCCTCTTAAAGTTTTTTTACCTAATTTTTTACCGACTTGTCAGACCCAGAATGCTTCACCATGTGCTTATCATTCTCGTGATCGTGTTCACCGGGACTTCATACTATTATCACAGTCAACAAAGTCACCTCATTTCATGATATTTTGGCTTATTCTGTATATAATTACTAGCAGTATACACCTATAGATAAGTAAAATTACAAATACCCGCATGCTCCGTCTAAAATTCGAACGTGACGAACAAAGGGTTACGCATGTTGAATCTTAATCGCTACCTACATTAATCGTTACTAGTTCTAAAAATGGTTGTTATTGAACATGTTAACGACCGGATATGTAAAGATTTTTCAAGCATTGGTACATTTAAACCACGAACGTATTCGATGGATAATATACAGGGTGGAAAGTTAAAACGGGGCAGTAAGGGCAGCTACTAGATCCCTTGCCGCCACGCAAAAATGGCATTGGGATTTAATTCCCAACTTTTTAAGTGATGACATTCTACATTCACAGATTTTTGAAAAAAAGTACAGTCAGCGAGAAAATAATTTTTTTTTTAATGCCATTCGATCCCATTCCTATTAAGGATCAAAATATTATTTGGGACTGACTAAGGTTTGACTACTAAAACACCCAGAAATCAAAGAAAACTTTTACCATACAGTTAGTATGGGAATCCCAAAGTGCAAGTAGTCCTTTAGTTAGACGACCATCAAATTGTATGGAGACGGAGATAACTTCATTTATATTAGAATTAAGAGAATTAATTTCTTTGTAAAAAAAAAAACTGGTTATATTCAATGACGGCCAGCTTGATTTTGTAAAAAGTTTGTAAAAAGAATACTAACATCCGTATTCAGAAATTTTGTTCGAAATTTTAAATTTACTAAGGTAAGTAAGGGTTTTACAGCACCTGTCCGCTCGTGAGAACTGTCCACATAGTAAAGTTTATGAATACGTTAGTTTTTTTTTACAAGGGAATTAATTCTCTCTTTTCTAATCTAAATGAAGTCATGTCAGTCTCCATACAATTTGATGATCGTCTAACTAAAGGACTACTTGCACTTTGGGATTCCCATACTCTTTGATTTCTGGGCGTTCTATTAGTCAAACCTTAATCCGTCCCAAAGAGTATTTTGGTCCTTAATAGGAATGTGATCGAATGGCTTCAAAAAAAAATTTCGTCAAAATTTATGATTTTCTCGCTGACTGTATTTTTTTTTTTAAATCTGTGAATGTAGATTGTCATCACTTAAAAAGTTAGTAATTGAATCCTAATGCCGTTTTTGCGTAGCGGCAAGGGATCTAGTAGCTGCCCTTACTGCCCCGTTTTAACTTTCCACCCTGTACCTATAGTATAGGTATAGGTAAACCGGTCTAACACTAATATGACGGGCTATTTATTATCTAGTATTCCAATAAAAACTGCTCGAGTGCTACGCAAATTGTACGGGTTATTCCGGTTTAGTATCCCAACCTCATCCTTATAATAGTTATAATAGTTTTTTTTTACTGTACTTAAAGTTCTGAGCCTGGATAGGTACGACGCTTTTATTGGTTCTTTTGAATAAAGTAGACAGCTTACACGGAATGAAAAATAATACAATCTAGCAATCTGTATGAGAATCTGTTTAGTGAACAACATTGGGTCACTGTCACTATGAGAATGTGACATGACTAATCTATAGTAGTTTATATGTGACTGTACATAATGAAGGGCATTAAACACGAGTGTGGGTTTATACCCTAATGTATTTTCTCGAAAAGAGGACAATAGAGAAAAAATCAACGCAAGAGGTTATATGTATAGGTAATCACTAAGTTTCAAAGTTTTATGTTCTGTCCCTTTTCCACAAAACGCACCTTCATATGAAACGATTGTTTTTTACTAAGACGCTCGAGGATCTTGACGTCACAGTCCCCGATCGTTTTCTCACTCTAACAAGCGACATTAAAACAGTTTTGAGATATTTGAATGGGATTTTCGTCATCTTCTATGTACATATAAATGCCTTATGACCTGACTGACTCACCCACTCACTCATCAACACAGCCGAAACTACTGGGGCTAGAGAGTTGAAATTTACACCACAACTACCTTTTACAACGTAGGCAACGGATAAGAAGGGATTTTTTGGAAATTCTACCCCTAAAGGGGTCAAATAGGGGTGCAACGTTTGTATGGGGGAAACTTTATGTATTGAGCTAGAGACTTAAAATTTTGTATAAATATTACTTATTAGAATTCAAATAAAATACTTTCAACGTTTAGGAAAATCCTGCCCCTAAGGGGCATAACAAGGGGTGCAAATTTTGTATGGGGGAAACTTTATTATTTTAGCAATAGACTCAATACGTTGTAGAAAGCTTACTTATTAGAATACAAATAAAGTACTGTCAGCGTTTTGGAAAATTCAGCCTCTTAGGGGGTTAAAAAGGGTTGCAAAGTTTGTATGAGCGAAACTTCTTTTTGAAATAGAAGCTTAAAAGTTTGTAGAAAGATTACTTATTACAATACAAATAAAAAAAAACAGCGTATTGGAAAATTCGACCCCTAAGGGTATGAAAAAGGGGTACAATGTTGGTAAAGGGGATTTTTTTGAGCTAGAATTTCAAACCTTTTTAAAAAGATTACAAAATAAAATAAAATACTTTCAGCGTTTTAGAAAATTCCACACCTTAGGGGTGTATAAAGGGGTGCAACGTTTGTAAATATATTTTTTAGCAAACGACAAACCTTTGTTGAAAGATTACGTATTACAATACAAATAAAGAACTTTCAGCGTTTTGGAAAATTCCACCCCTAAGGGTGATTAAAACAGGTGAAAATTTGTATTGAGGAAACTTTTTTATGAGCTAGAGACTTGAAATTGTGTAGAAAGATTATTTATTAGAATACAAATATATAGGTAAATTACTTTCAGTGGTTTGAAAATTTCCACCCGCTAAGAGGGGGATAAAGAGGTGCAATGTTTGCATAGGAATTTTTTTTTTAGGTAGAAACTTAAAACTCTGTACAAAGATTAAGTACCTACTTATTAAAATAAAAAAAAAACCTACTGCCAGCGTTTTGGTGAATTTCACCCCTTAAGGGGTTAAAAAGGGGTGCAAGGGTCGTATGAGAAACACTTTTTTTAGCTAGAGACTAGATAGTGTAGAAAAAATACTTACCTATTACAATAAACAAACCGAGTGTTTTATTTTTAATTTTTCCTTGAAAAGCGTTCAAAGTTTGTATGGAGAGCAAGAAAATGTTAAAGTATGATATTTGTAACTTCGATCTTAGCCTGTTTAGACTACAAAACTTATTTTAGCATTTTTTGAAATATATCCCCTAAAGGGATCATACGGGTGTTCAAAGTTTGCATGGAGAGCAAGATATTTTTAAAGTAAGGGATTTGTAACTTCGGTTTTAGACTGTTTGCTAAAATACTACAAAACTTATTTCAGCGTTTTTTTAATTGATCGCCTAAGAAGGTTAAAAGGGGGTTCGAACTTTGTATAGAGAGACATTTTTAAAGTAAGAAATTTGTAACTACGGTTTCAGACTGTTTACTATGAGGGTTCAGAGAGGGTTCTTAGTTTGTATAGAGAGCAAGAGATTTGTAACTTCGGTTTTAGATTGTTTTCTAAAAGACTAGGTACATATAAAATTAATTCAATGTACTTTTTTTAATTCATTCCTTAGACAAACATTTAGACGATAACATGTTATACGCGCACGAAGTCGCGGGCAACAGCTAGTATCAATATAAATACCTTCCAACGATAACCAAATGTATTTATGAATTTTGGTTGTTTAATTTTTCAGCCTCATCATCATCATCATCATCATATCAGCCGAAAGACGTCCACTGCTGGACATAGGCCTCCCCCAAAGAGTGCCACAATGGCCGGTCCTGGGCCACCCGCATCCAGCGGACTCCCGCGACCTTTACCAGGTCATCAGTCTACCTTGCGGGGGCCTACCCACGCCGCGCCTTCCGGTACGCGGTATTTTTCAGCCTGCTATTTCCAAATTGCTCGATCGCAAATCGCAACGTCACATATCTACCTACGCCTCATCAATTCCTTAACCAAAAAAAAAAACTAGATGTTAACTATATCGTTATCTTCTTGTGTATCATACTAATCAATCTTTGTACGCTGTACGCGTAATAATGAAAGCCAAGGACAGCGTTGATATATTCACTGGGTAATTTGTTGGTTGTTGTCACGTTTGGTGTGTTGCGTAACTTGCATAACATTGATCGAATGCTTCTCTTAAGGATAATTAATATGCAATTTAGTAAATATCCCGGTTTTTTAATATGGTTTTTAGTTCCGTAGTAATCGGTCATGTCATGACTACCATGTGTAGTTTGGTTACTTAGTAACTTATTGAGCTTTAGTTTTGCTTGTATTTTTTGCACTTAACAGAATAAATGTAATTCCTAATAGATGTTTATTAGGTTTTGCCATCGTCCTTTTGGTTAACGTATCTTGATAATCATCATCATTTCTGGACATAGCCCTCCCCCAAAGAGACAATGACCGGTCCTGCGCCACCCGCATCCAGCGGACTCCCGCGGTCTTCATAATAACTAATTTACCTAATAATTATCTTTACGTCATACCTGGCCATAAAGTAGGAATTACCGCACGCTATGCGTGCGTAAAACCCCACTTCCTGGCCAGATAGAGACGTAAAATTTTGTACTCACCACGGGCGGTAATAAAGAAAGCATCAGAGCGCATATTTATCGCCCTTGCCTTCGGCTCGGGCGTCAAATACCTGCGATCTGAGACATTCTTTGTTTAACCGCCCTAGGTAAGTAATGTACTATTATAGTACACATGGTGATACCTTTCCGCACGTGTGCGGAAAAGAGCACTTTCCGTGCATATGTCGAAACTTTAAAGAGCCATATATACCTACAATAAAACGTTGTACGATACACGTGCGAATAGGTAATTCGCAACTCGTGTCGATTTAAAACCTTCGGTCGTGTTTTAATTTATCACCACTCGTTACGAATTTCCTATTTTCTGCACTATATAACTATTTCATCACACTTGCTCATAAAAGATGTTATTCCATGCCTGTATACAGAAGGACAATGGCCTAAATTGTTCCCGAGGGAGTAATGGTATTTTAAAGCTCCCGAGGGAGTAATGGTATTTTAAAGCTCCCGAGGGAGTAATGAGCTTGTGTGTGATCTGATTGGTTTAAGCAAAATCAAGTCGGCCACGCGCTGCAAGAATACTGCTCTGTGACTGGTTGAAATATTGAAAATGCGCGATCCACTCGCACTCACTCACTGAAGTTGTCAATTTCGTAAATTTTTGATTGCATGCGCTTGTATGAAACATACATTTTTCTGTCTTTTGTAGTTTTTTATTTCCTCGCAAATGTGATGAAAAACATTGCATCAAAAATTCTGATAGACTATTGAATGTTTACAATATTCCACTTACGCCCCTCGTTAAACAATGTACTAGCCAAATCCATATTTTTAAAAGTCAACCGAACCAGCCCATTTCATCCAACAAGCCCTAGTCTACAGTTATGATAAATCTCTAAATTAAAAAAAGAATCAGCCAGTAACATTTCAAACTTTTTTTGTCACGAATGATCTCAGCTTCCCATGAACGGAAGAACATGAAACATTTTTTATAGGTAGATTATTATCCTGACTGCGACTTAGGATAGTTTTTATCCGACTGCGACAATTAATACATTTTTCGAAACATTAGACCTCATTGAATATTTAATTTATTTTTCTTGAGGGAAATTGCCGCCACATCTGTCAGCTTCATGAACGTCAAAATGGCGGAGTTCTTTTCCTTAATTTCACCTATTAATAATTTAAATCCCTTTATTCACGTGACACATACCAAGAATTAAAGCATAAAAAATTAATCGATTCTGATATGAGAACTTATATGCGCAAATGTCGTATTAAGGCGTAATTTCAATAAATGTTTCAACAAATTCGAACAATATACCTAAGTCATCATCATCATTACTTAAGAGCCTTGCTCTTGTCGGTGGAGTAACCGCCACTTTTCTCTGTCCATTGCCAGCCTCTTGACTTCCTATGTTTTATTTGGCTAGAATATGTTAGCCTAGGCCTTCCTCTGCCTCTCTTGCCTTAAATTTTACCCTCCAGGATGTTTAGGAAGAAACTGTCGTGCCGTTCGTGTGTTAGGTACCTAACACAAATTTGATTTTGTTTATTTTTGAATGGCACGCGCGCGCGCTCTTTGCGCATTCAGCCAAACCATGAAAACCGAAACTCGAAGTTCGTATATCTGCATTCCTCTCACTCGAGTAATGTTAGTGCGATAGAGATAGAGATATCCGAATATTTTCGAATTCTGAAGTTCGTGGTTTAAAAGAAAATACGGATGTCGGATAGATCTAAAATAGGGGTGTAGACACTAAATAAAATAATCATAATGTTGTATTTTCTCGAAAAAGGACTTAAAATGAAGTCAAACGGAGAAAAAAAAACGCAAGAGGTTTTATAGGTAATCAATAAGTTATAAGACGTGTCCTAAGTTTTAAGAGGGGGTATGTTCTGTCCCTTTTCCGTAAAACGCACCTTCATAAGAAACGATTGTTTTTTTATGGTCGCACCACACTTAGGGGTGTATGCCCAAATATTTGTGTTGCATCTTTTTCCTTCCTACGGCAAATGAAAGAGAGGCAACGACGCAACGCGAACACTAACCCCCAAGTGTGGTGCGACCATTACTATGACGCTCGAGGATCGTGACGTCACGGTCCCCGATCGTTTTCTCACTCTAACAAGCGATATTAAAACGGTTGTAGGTTCGTAATTTTTTGAGATATTTTCATGGGGTTTTCGTTTCTTCTTTCTTTTGAAGTAATAATAAATTTTGAGTCTACTCCCCTATTTGGAAGACAAGCGGAAAGAGTAATCTATATACTAAAGATGAGTCATGTGAAGAAATAGATACCTACAGGAAAAATAACTGTACGGATTGGCAACAAAAAGTACGAGTATACTAATTAACTACCTATATTATGGAAACAAAAATATAAATTCCTATATGTCCTGACTCACTCACTCACTCACTCATCAACGCACAGCCGAAACTACTGGGGCAAGAGCGTTGAAATTTACACCACAACTACCTTTTAATTATATTATTATTTAATTTTGGAAATTCCACCCCTAAAGGGGTTAAATAGGGGTGCAAAGTTTGTATGGGGGAAAGTTTATTTTGTGAGCTAGAGACTTAAAACTTTGTTTAAAGATTACTTATTAGAATACAAATAAATTGTTATCAACGTTTACAAAAATTCTGCCCCTAAGAGGGTTAAAAAGGGGTGCAAATTTTGTGTGGGGGAAACTTAATATTTTTAGCAAGAGACTTAAAACTTTGTGGAAAGATTACTTATTAGAACACAAATCAATCAATCAATCAATCAATCATTTATTTTTTCCAGATAACAAAGATCCATACATTAAAAAAAAAAAAAAAAAAAAAATCATTAATGTGTTAGTTCAAGTAACTTAAAAACTTATGTTAGTAGGTATAGAATTTACATTACATGGAGTTAGTCCCAGTGCTTCATTATGGGACAGTCCAGCCTATTTGCTATGATTGCTAGGCGGCTGTTGGGGCTGTCCCTTACACGGCGCTTCATGGCGGCGACCCGTTTTCGCAAGATTACGTGGAAACCGTCTACTCGTGTTATGGCAAACATTCCCGAAGCGCTACAGTGTCTAGGAAGACCCAACAGTAACCTAAGCGTATTATTATACTAATATACATAAATAAAGTGCTTTCAGTGTTTTGAAATATTCCACCCCTAAGGGTGTTAAATAGCGTTGCAAAATTTGTATGAGGGAAACTCCTTTTTGAGATAGAAGCTTAAAAGTTTTTAGAAATATTACTTATTACGATACATATAAAGCGTTTTTAGCGTTTTGGAAAATTCCACCCCTAAGGGGATGAAAAAGGGGTGCAATGTTGGTAAAGGAGATTTTTTTGAGCTAGAATCATAAAACTTTGTAGGAAATAAACATGAAATACTTTCAGCGTTTCAGAAAATTCCACCCCTTAGGGATGTATAAGGGGGTGCAACGTTTGTATTGAGGATTTTTTTTTTTAGCCTGCGAAACTTTTTTGAAAGATTACTTATTACAATTCAAATAAAGTACTTTCAGCGTTTTGGAAAATTCCACCCCTAATAAAAAGGGGTAAAAATGTGTATGGAGGGAACGTTTTTTTTTGAGCTAGAGACTTGAAACTGTTTAGAAAGATTATTTATTAGAATACAAATATAGGTAAATTACTTTCAGTGGTTTGGAAAGTTGCACCCGCTATGAGGGGGATAAAGAGGTGCAATGTTTGTATGGGAGAAACTTTTTTTTAGGTAGAAACTTAAAACTCTGTAGAAAGTTTGAGTACTTTTCCACCCCTTAAGAAGTTAAAAAGGGGTGCAAGGTTCGTATGGGAAACACTTTTTTTTTAGCTAGACACTTGATAGCCTGCAGAAAAAATACTTACCTATTACAATAACAAAAACTTAGTGTTTTATTTTTTATTTTTCTCTGAAAAGCGTTAATAGGGGATTCAAAGTTTGTATTGAGAGCAAGAAAATTTTCAAGATATGAGATTTGTAACTTCGATCTAAGGCTGTTTAGACTACCAAAATTATTTCAACGTTTTTTTTAATTCATCCCCTAACGGGGATTATAAGGGCGTTCAAGATTTGTATGAAGAGCAAGACATTTTTAAAATAAGGGATATGTCACTTCGGTTTTAGACAAAACAAACATGCTAAAATACTACAAAACTTATTTCAGCGTTTTTTTTAATTCATCGTCTAAGGTACGAAATTTGTAACTACGGTTTCAGACTGTTTACTATGAGGGTTCAAAGGGGGTTCTAAGTTGGTATATAGAGCAAGACATTTTTAAAGTAAGAGATTTGTAACTTCGATTTAGACTGTTTACTAAAAATAAACTAGGTACAAAACTAATTTCAATGCTTTTTTAGGGTTCCGTACTCAAAGAGTAAAATAATAATAAAATAATAATAAATATTTGCGGACAATCTTACACAAATCAACCTAGTCCCAAACTAAGCAAAGCTTGTACTATGGGTACTAGACGACGATATAGATACTTATATAGAGAAATAAATACTTAATTACATAGAAAACATCCATTGACTCAGGAACAAATATTCGTGCTCATCACACAAATAAATGCCCTTACCGGGATTCGAACCCAGGACCTCTTGCTTCGTAGGCAGGGTCACTACCAA